>CM035168.1:84675194-84987694 GCA_020205615.1 Panax quinquefolius
TCTTCCCCATTTGTAACATACGACCGGTGGTCTTTCTCCTCCTTGAACCGGCTTGCTCACCAGCCGCGCTCTTCACATGGTCGTTGTTGAATCTCCTCTTTTTAAAATCTCCTCCCGACTCGCTTCTTCTATTTTCATGGCCACGATTACCACCAGAGTAGTGGTTACCGCTTTTGTCCGTATTCTTCTTTCTCCGCCGGTTATCGTTATTCGATGATCGCTATCTTCTTGAGATAATCCTCGGTTATAGTCCCTCGGTTGAACGTATTTCGTATCTCGCCTAACAACCGAGCCCTCGCTGACAACATCTAAATAGAGAGAAAATTTATGAGAAATGAGATATCGACGACGCCGGGTTTCAAACCTCTCGTAAACATCCGCGCCATACGCTCCTCATTCTCCACCAAATGAGGTGCAAACTCGATAACTCCGCTAACTTCGCCAGCATCGACACCCGCCATGTTATTCTCGCTTCCAATCTAATAAACTCCACTTCCTTCATACGACGAATACTTTCGTGAAAGTATTTGTCATTAAATAATTTTCAAACGCTCCCACGACATGCCGAAAGTGCAATTAGATGGGTACGCTTCACGCATTCCCACCAAAGAATCCTTCGCCACTTTAACATAAAAGGTGGCGAATGGAACCTTCTGTTCTCCGCATCCCAAGACATCAATATCTTGGTAATTTGCTTGACCCATGTTTCCGCCTTGATCGGATCCGGCTTTCCCTGCACTCGTGGTCCCAACTTTTGAATCGCTTGTCGCGTGACAACCCGTGAATTGCTATCATTTCCTCCTATATTTTGAACACGAGTCTCCTCGTCTCGATTTTGCATGAATCGCAAAAAGCTTCTAAACATCCCCTCGCTCATCATCTCGCTCAAGGTGTTGTTCACAGAGGTACATTGTCACTGTTGCAGACGCTCTCCTCGCTGGTAAAGACAGCATCTCCACGGCCTCATTTACTCCAATCATAATATTCTCAATCGACATTCTCAAATACCGCCATAAAACAAGGGTTAATTAAGAAAATCAATATATCACATAATATCCCTATATATACTAACCAACTAACAAATAAGCTTAGTAGGACACACTAGCGAAGGATTTACTCGCCTCTCCCTCCTAGTTCTATTCCCCGATCTCCGCCAGAGAGATCATATCCCTAAGCTCGATATTAACCGCGACGCCCCCCAAATAGGTCCATTCCATCCAACCCATTCTCGAGTCGCCAAATACATGGTACGTAAATAACTACAACTTTATTATTACAACATATAAACATATATAATCGTGAGTTTAAATACGATATTGCCATCTAGATAATATCCACACGCAAATAAATCCCCATCATAATTATTGATACATTATTTTACAAAAATGGTGAGGACTACTAAACAACTCTCTCTAAACCTTCATTCCATACCCCGACTAAGTACTCGCTACATTCTCGCCTCCCGAGAAGAAAAATGGAACAAAAGGAAAAGGGTGAGCTCAACTAGCCCAAGAAAGAATATTATGACTAAGATAATATACAACAAATTATCGTTAGTCTCCAACAGGAAAAATCTAATAGAATACAATAGACAACCGCTTTTAAATCAATATCGCAATGAAATAATAATTCATTAGAAGAGTTAAGTAGAGAATGCAAACTACTATCTTCTATATATGAATTTAAAAGTTCATCGTCGATATTTTATCCTCAGAACATCAATCAATATATATCTAGAATCAAATATTCATCTTTGCACTACAGCCAAAGATATTCATCACCGGGTCATGTTCATCTAAACACTGCTCATCTTTGCACTACGCCCAAAGATATTAATCACCATCATGTTCATCTCAACACTGCTCATCTTTGCACACGGCCAAAGATATTCATCAAGAAATCATTCATCTTTTGCACTACATGTGCCAAAGATATTCAAGAATATCATCATTTAGGACCGAGGATGATGAAAAATATTTTAAAGAAAACGAATCCAAAGGAAACAAAAGAACAAATATTAAGGATTCGTATTTTAAACAATCCAAGTTCAAAAATACTTCATAAGTAATCGAGTGGAGTAAAATTCAAGAATGATCAAAACATGGATACAATCAAAGCTAGTATCCATAATAGATATTTTGGACAAAAAGAAGAAATTTCATTTTTCTGAATAGTCAGATTCGTGAATAAAGTGTCAGATACGTGAATAGTGTCGATACGTGAATAGTAACTCACACACCAAAGATAGAAATTTCACAAAAAACATCATCACGCTTCATGAATAGTACTCGTGAATAGTAACTCATGAATAAGAACTCAATAAGAACTCGTAATAAGAACTCATGAATAAGAACTCATGAATAACCCAGAATGAAAAAGTTCCAAATTTGATAAAAAGTTCCAACCAATATTTCAAAGATAATGATATTGAAGAAATAATATCATTTTCGAATAAAATAACATCCCTTACCTCGAAAGACAAGATTTTAGTTAAAACACCGGATATAAAGGCTATGACTTGAACTTTCACCGTATAGCAATACTCAAAGTATACTCAAAATACTCACAAGAATACGCTCGATAATATAGAGAGAGAAAACTTCAGCTTTAAAAGTGATTTTCAATTCTAACCTAAGACCCTATTTATAGAAAAATGCTTAGAACACCAAAGTAGAAAATTTAATAAATTAATATTATTTATTTTTTTCACATCTTCCTACGCATCCAAGCATCTGAATTCAGTCTCTAGCACATGTTAAAGATGCCCACCAAACACAAAAAACGTTTTTCTTATTTAAAATTATTTTAAACTTCCAAAATCAATTATTTTGAACTTCAAACTTCAATAATTCATAATAAATAGCTCTTTTATCAGAAAAATTCAAACTCGCGTCTTTTTAGGAAATTCCATTATCTACAACTTTGCGTAAGAAAGTTTTTCCAAATTCCAAACAAAATTAACCAAAATCCACAAACGAAGCGATTTTACAAAAGCTATAATCAAATTTCTAATCAATAATTGTGTCCACCAACACACAAAATATGTGTTAAACATTTAATGCCACAAAAATACTCTTCCTCCTCATATACTCATATATCCCACATTCATTATAAAATATCACCATTAATATATTATTAAAATAATATATTTAAATGAATTATTTTATCGTAAAAAGATAAAATATTAATTTTCAACAATTGTCACATTAAAAATTTTCTCCATCTATATCCACATAAAATCAATATTTTCCTCATCATATAAATCAATAATTAATTATTCACAAATAATATTACAGAATCACAAGATCGGGCAACCGTGCCGCTCCTCAGAAAGAGGGGCTTTCCAATAAAGGATCTCTCCATCATGGCCGCAATTAGTGACCAAACCTCTCCTTGTAGATGTAACTTTCTAGACATTGCCAATAATGTTATCCAATAATATTATTCGAGATAATATGAATTATTGTCTCGATAATGAAAAATACTGTAATGACAATTTATCAAACAACAAGAATATAAAATATCAATGCAAAGAATTATTGAATCAATAAAATAAAATATCGAATAAGAATTATCGTAAATAATTATCGAGTAGTGCCTTCTTCACGTAAGAATCAATAATTGGTGCAATACCGCAGTGCTACTTGCTCAACAACGCCAGATATAGTGTGTTTTAACCACCGGTATTCCAACAAGATTAATCTGTGAATAACTACGCCTGCTATTTATAAACAACTTATATTTGTCGCTTTCTTCATCCAATCACTTTTCGTTATGGGGCCCATAAAGACTACGCTCGCTCATGTACAATATTCCCAACAATACGAATATTCCACGACCAAACGAATATTCTCCGACAATAATGAATATTTTATAACCACTTCCACTATTCAAATATTTGCGATTTTACCAAACTATCCATATTAATCAAATCAACCCTTACTAATAATAAATAGAATATTTTATAACCACTTTGCTTATTCAAATATTTTCGGGACTTCGTTTTTACCCATAACTATCCACATTAATCAAATCAACCTTACTACTATTTCAAAATAATAAATTTGAGAGGAAAATAAATTTCATTTATTAATAATTTGGGGTCTTTCCAGTATGGCCAAGACAATCATTGGTGGACCCCACAACGAATTTATTGTCGGATTAAAAATGACAAAAATATTTTATGAAAATAACGGTGGAAGTTTTATCGTTAAGCTGTTGAAATAAATTGATGTTAAAAAATACAGAATACGCGTGGTTGCATAATAGCACCGCGATATTGATTATTAATGCTTACGTGAAAAGTCACTCAGTTTTGTTCAATTATTGCTTCGGTAATTGTTACATAGTATCTCACGTTAATTGATTTAATTATTGTCGATATTTTATATATTATTAAATCAATAATTGAGACAACGAAGTTACTAATATTATTATTTGTAATATTAACGATGTCTAAAAGTTTTGCCAATGAGAGGTTTGGTCACCTAATTGTGCGCCAATAGAGAGAAATCCTTATTGAAAGCCCCTCTTTCCTGAGGAACGACACAGTCGATTAATAGTGTGAATTATAATAATGAGGATGAAGTTTTATTTTATTAGTATTATTAATGTAATAAAAGCGTAAAAGCTTTTTATATAAAAATGTAATACTTTTATAAAGTTATTCGTTTTATTAGACTATAAATAGAATATATTATATTCTATTATGCATAGTGTTTTTTTAGTAAAAAATCTTTTTTATATAAAAGCAGAATAGTTTTATAAAGTTATTCGTTTTATTAGACTATAAATAGAATATATTATATTTTATTATGCGTAGTGCTGCATAGTGTTTTGCGTAGTAAAATCTTTTTATATAAAATGTAATACTTTTATAAAGTTATTTATTTTATTAGATTATAAATAGAATATATTATATTTTATTTAAAACATTTTGTTTTATTAAAATATTTTATAGTAAACCAATCTGACCGTCTGTTTAAAAAGTAAATCAATACTGGACCGCTTCGAAATTAGTTATTATTCAGATCCATTCTCCTATAAATAAAGCTCATTCCTTCATTATTTCTTACGAAATCAATTTGAAACTCTAGAGAGAAAACTATAGAGAGAAAGAAGAAAAGTTTTACTGCTACTTCACTTCTCCTATATCCAGTTTGTTTCTAAGGTAAGGGGTATTATTTCTTTACAGTATTCATGAAGAGAACTTCATTATTCCATTTTTTTTTCTCATTGGAATAACTTTTGTATATGCGGTTTCACCCTATACTTGGTGAAATTCTTACATTATTCCATTCTTTATCATTATGTTGGAATAACTCAATACATCATCAAGTACCGCATACATAGTGAAATTCTTCTGTTATTCCATTCTTTATTATTCTATTGGAACATCCTGTCTATGCGTTTACGCATGACCTGGTTCCGTTATTTATTATTATGTTGGAACATCCTATTGGTGCGAATTTCGCTTGACCTGGTTCCGTTATTTATTATTCTGTTGGAATATCCTCATGCAATGCGTTCTGCGTGACCAATTCCGTTATTTATTATTCTGCTGGAATAACTTTTCTGCAATGCCTACGCATGCCTGGTGATTTCTTTTGTTATACCATTCTTTATTATACTCAGTTGGTTAAAGTTTTGACTTCTATATTCCATGATATTAGTGGAATATCCTTGATATTTGCGTTTCATCCAGTATCTTTTCATGGAAATATTCTTCTGAGTATTCTTGAATTTTACTCTACAAAGAAATATCATGTTGACAATTTGGATGTTATTAGTTCCTGGATAAATTAATTCTTGAACTTGTTTTATTGAATTCTTATATCATTGTCATCATCCTCATGTTTATATTATGTTGAAAGTCATCTCGTGGCTTTGTAGTGCATAGATGGACTTGGTATGATTATGACCGAGGATTAATCGGTATAATCATGGCCGTAATGTTACAAATGATGTGGTAAAAGTCCTCATTGTCTGTAGTGAATTGATGGGCGAGTTGTTGGCATGATCATGACCATTGATGAATACATGAATATCCTTGGCCCGTAGTGCATGGATAATTTATAGTTGTGATACTAATGAATATCCTTGGTAGTAGTGCGGGGATGATGTGGATTATTTATTAAAATCGAGTCCCAAATGATAAAAGTGATGAAAAACCTTTTAAATCATAAAAGATAGTAGATTTTATTCTCTACTTGACTCTTTTAATGGATTGCTTGTTCATTGCAGCTTAAACTTGATGTTTGTTATATTGTATCGCTTTAACACTGTTGAAGGCTAATGATAATTTATCCTGTATTATCTTAGTCATAATATTTCTTACTGGGCTAGTTGAGCTCACCCTTTTACTTTCATTGTTCTCTTCAGGAAATGAGAACGTAGCAGGGACTAGTCGGGGAACGGAGTGACGGTCCAGATAATAGCATTATTAGTCCTCACTATTCTGTTAAATAGTGTGATAATAAATGTAATTAGGACTCAATTAAGTGTGGATATTGTCTAGATGACAATATTTGTATTAAAACTCACAACATATGTTTTGTTGTATTTTACACGACTGTTGTATAATTAAGTTGTATTTGAATTTTGTACCATGTGTTTGGTGACTCAAGATGGGTGATGTATACCTATTTTGGGGGTGTCACAGTTTGCTTCTATAATCCCTGAAATTAGAAGAACATCCTTGAGTTTTGTACTTCATTTAGTATCGTTTCATTGGAATATTGATTTGAAATTTCTTATTAAATTTCAATATTTTCATTCAGGGTACTATTCGTGGGGTACTATTCACTTGGGTATTATTCATTTAGGTACTATTCACGGGGTACTATTCACGACAAAATTGGTTTCTTTTCTGTCCAAATTATTTTTAATACATGAATATCATTCTTGAATTTTACTCCACAATTAGTTATCATGTTGATAATTTCGACATTCTTAAACTCTAAATGAATTGAATTATAAATCTCTAATATTTATCCTTGATCTCACTTGGTTGATTCTTTATATCATTGTCATCATCCTTATGCTTATATTGTGATGAAGTCTTCTTTGGCCCGTAGTGCAAAGATGGACTTTTGATTAGTATGATTATGACCAGAAATTGTGTATTGATATAATCATGACCTGTAATGTTACAGAAAAATGTTGTGGTGAAAGTCATCTTTGGCCCGTAGTGCATAGATGGACAGGTGCTTGGCATTATCATGACCACTAGTGATACAAATGAATATCATTGGCTTGTAGTGCATGGTAATTTGTTGATTTGAAATATTTATTGATTGGTGTTACAGAGATAAAATATTGATGATGGACTTTTAAATTATAAAAGATAGTAGACATCATGCTCAACTTGACTCTTCTAATGGATTGTTATTTCCACTGCAGTTATTGATCTAAAACTTGTTGTCTATTGTATTCTATCAGATTTTTCTCTGTTGAGGACTAAGTATACTTTATTCTGCATTATCTTAGTCATAATATTTTTTACTGGGCTAGTTAAGCTCACTTTTTTCTTTCATTTTTCTCTTCATGAAACGATAATATAGCTGAGAATATAGTTGTATAGACCTATTGATGAGTGAGTTTTATACACATGAATTGAGTATGTTTGAGCTTAATCTTTTGGATGTTTTTAAGTATTTGTGTCTATTCATGCATGTTTTACATTGTTTTGTAGGAATTGAGACAAAAGTTACTTGGATCGACGTTTGGGGTGGCTAGATTCGCGTTTTTGGCTTGCCATTTACACAGCAGTCACTTCAGATCCAATTTGAGTATTTCTCTGGACCTTCTTTCGAAACACTCAAAGAATGAAAGTTGTAGATCTATTTCTCCTCTTTCCGGAACATCTTGAATCATCAAAATCGTACTTCGAACGAAAAAGTTATAACCATTTTCCTAAAGGACGTCAGAGTAGAATATTTCCAAAAATATTCCAACGCCAGGGCGCCCATTTTAAGCCTATGCTCAGCGTTAGGGCACTGGGGAGCAGTGTTGCAGTGCCATGCCCAGCACTGGGGCACTGGGAAAGAGTTTGGTCAAGCTTAGACGTGTTTTAGGGCTAATTTTGACACCTTTTTGACTCCAATTGGGTTTATTCCTAAGCTAAAAAATTGGACTTGTAACCTATAAATACAAGATGTAAGGCATAAAATAAAGGGAGATTACATAGATTAGACTAGATAAAATACTCCATTAGATTAGAATACAAACCCTAGTTCTTAATTAGCCATTGGAGATTGAAGCAAATTGAAGAACACTAAAGATCAAGAGCAAGAGCAAGCGGGGAGCATCAGATTTGCTGACAACAGATTCTATTCTCTTCTCTTATAATACTTTTATCTTTTAATGTCTATTCAGTTGTGCATTCTTGGTTTTAATTCATTAATTATGAACTAACTCTTTTATTAAGATTTCAATTGAACCATTTATGTCTATAAATTAGTTATTCAATGTATTCCAATTATTTGTGTCAAATTGAATTGTTTATCTTGTCTTGAGCCTATTGATTAATTATCTGATCAGTAATTACCTTGTTACTCTAGAAGGAATTGAAAGAGGAATTCTAGGGTTAGAACTGGACATGATAACATATGACTTAGTTATTTGCATGACGGATAATTAGGTTCGTGAATTGAATGGAAATATCTGTTCACCGCATGTAACACATAAGGAATTGGAATGGAAGGAGTTTAATTCAATTTTTTTGCATAGGAATATAGCAAGATTAATCTGGATTAAATAGAAGTCAATTATTCACTTGGAAAATGACTTTTAACATTTGAGAATTCATGTTAACAATTCAGTAGGCATAATAATTGGGATCATTGGATAATTGATTTATAGTTCATAATTGGGGATATTGAAGTCTTAATCTTTATTTATCTGAATTCATTCGTTGAGTCTTAATCTTTATTTATTTGAATTAATTGTCTTAATCTAGAGTTGGCAGTTGTTGTCTTCGCACTTAAAATTTGGAGGCATTACTTTTATGGGGAAAAAGTGGAGATCTTTACGGATCATAAAAGCCTCAAATATTTCTTCACTCAAAACGAACTCAACATGCGACAGCGATGTTGGCTTGAACTTTTGAAAGATTATGATCATACCATCCAATACCATCCTAGAAAAGTAAACGTGGTAGCTAACGCATTGAGTAGAAGATCATATGCGGGTACGAGTGCGATATTGTCAACGCAGAGGCCCATTTTGTATGACTTGCAAAGGATGAAGATAGAGATAAAGATCCCAGGGACCCACGTGATGATGGTGAATATACGAGTAGAACCGACTTTAATCGATAAAGTTAAAGTCGCTTTCGGCTACGGACACTGGAGGCGATGCATATGAGGAAGAAATTACAAGAAGGTGTTATCTTGGGAAGAAAGAATCGATGAAGAAGGAATACTTGAGTCAACTCCGGACTTTGTGTTCTAACGATCCCGAAAGTTAAAGTATAAAATCATGATGGAGGCGCACAACACACCGCTTGCAATCAATCTTGGGAGTACCAAAATGTATCATGATCTTCGACATACATTTTGGTGGGGCAATATGAAGAGAGAGATAGCACTGTTTATCTCATGGTGTTTAACTTGTCAACGAGTCAAGGCAGAGCATCAAGTACCAGAAGGTCCATTGCAACCACTTGAAATTCCAAAATGGAAGTGGGGGCACATTACCATGGATTTCGTTACTGGTATTCCCAAGGTTTCTCAAGGAATAAATGCAATTTGGGTTATTGTTGATAGATTGACCAAGTCTGCTCATTTTTTACCTATACGAGAAACTTATACACTTGAACGTCTAGCTCGTATGTACATAAACGAGATTGTAAGACTGCATGGTATGCCAGTATCCATAGTTTCTGATCGAGACCCAAGATTCACTTCACGATTTTGGGTTAGTTTACAAAAAGCTATGGGCACGTATTTACGATTTAGTTCGGCATATCATCCTCAAACGGACGGACAATCAAAGAGGACTATTCAAACTCTTGAAGATTTATTAAGACTCTGTGTCCTTAAATTCAAGGGAAGTTGGGACAAGTTCTTACCATTGGTGGAGTTTTCTTACAACAACAGTTATCAAACAAGTATTGGCATGACTCCATTCGAGGCGTTGTATGGAAGAAAGTGTCGCTTCTCGGTTATCTTTGGGATGAGGTGGGCGAAGCAACATTGTTGGGACCGGAGTTGGTACGTATGACTATGGAAAAGATTCAAACGATCCGACAACGTATAAAAAGCTCATAAGACCGACAAAAGAGTTATGTTGATCTTCATCGAAAGGACATGGAATTCGATATTGGAGATCATGTGTTGTTACGTGTTGCTCCATGGAAAGGAGTTACGAGATTTGGAAAGAGAGGAAAGCTCAATCCTCGATTCATTGGCCCAATTTTAATCCTCGATCGAGTAGGGACTGTAGCCTATAGACTCGCTTTACCGCCAAGTATGTCTCGTGTTCATAACGTTTTTTATATATCAATGTTACGTAAATATGTAAAAGACCCGAACCACATTATTGAGTTAGAACCGGACGAAATAGTGGAAGATTTAACGTATGAAAAGGTTCCTGTTCAAATCTTGGATAAGAAGGAACATATTCTACACTCCAAGGTTATACCTCAAGTCAAAGTTTTATGGAGGAACCACGATGTTGAGGAAATGACCTGGGAGTTAGAATCTGAAATTAAATCAAGGTATCATTACCTCTTCGACATACTAGTGCATCGCACCTAATTTCGAGGGCGAAATTTCATAAGAAGGGGAGATTGTAAGACCTCAACTTTTATGAATAAAGATGAATTTTCTATAATTATCATTTTTGAATATTATGGAATGAATTTGATATAATATTATAGTTGTGGGTAATAGTTATAAATTTTGCAAAGTATGCAAGTTGTTATATAATATTCGATTGGTCGGGGAATATTTGTTTTAACAGGAAATATTCGTACGATGGCAATATCATTGGTGGACCCCATAACGGAATTATTGTTGGATTGAGAAAAACGACAAAAATATTTTATGAAAATAACGGCAGAAGTTTTATCGTTAACTGTTGAAACACCCGATGTTAAAAGTACAGGAATACACGTGGTTGCATAGTAGCACACGGTATTGATTATTGATGCTTACGTGAGGAGTCACTCAGTTTCGTTCAATTATTGCTTCAGTAATTGCTGCATAGTATCTCACATTATTTAATTCAATTATTGTCAATATTTTATATATTATTAAATCAATAATTGAGACGACAAAGTTATTAATATTATTATTTGCAATATTAACGATGTCTAGAAGTTCTGCCAAGGAGATGTTTGATCACCTAATTGCGCGCCAATAGAGAGAAATCCTTATTGGAAAGACCCCTCTTTCCTAGGAACGACCTGGTCGATTAATAGTATGAATTATAATAATGATGATGAAGTTTTGTTTTATTAGTATTATTAATGTAATAAAACAGAAAATCTTTTTATATAAAATAGAATACTTTTATAAAGTTATTCGTTTTATTAGACTATAAATAGAATTTATTATATTTTATTATGCATAGTGTTTTGCATAGTAAAATCTTTTATATATAAAACATAATACTTTTATAAAGTTATTCGTTTTATTAGACTATAAATAGAATATATTATATTTTATTATGCATAGTGTTTGCATAGTGCTGCATAGTATTTTTTTGCATAGTAAAATCTTTTTATATAAAATAGAATACTTTTATAAAGTTATTCGATTTATTAGATTATAAATAGAATATATTATATTTTATTTAAAAGATTTTGTTTTATTAGAATATTTTATAGTAAACCAATTTGAATGATCATTTTAAAAGTAAATCAATCTGGACCGTTCAGGAATTAGTTACTATTCAATCCATTCTCCTATAAATAGAAGCTCATTCCTTCATTATTTCTTACGAAATCACTGAAACTCTAGAGAGAGAAACTATACAGAGAAAGAAGAAAAGTATTCTGCTACTTCACTACTCATATATCCAGTTTGTTCTAAGGTAAGGGGTATTATTTCTTTCGTATTCATGAAGAGAACTTCTGTTATTCCATTTTTTCATTCTGTTGGAATAACCTGTATACGTGGTCTACCCTATACTTGGCGAAATTTTTCAGTTATTCCATTCTTTATCATTATGTTGGAATAACCTATTATGCAAGAAATCTGCATACATGGTGAAATTCTTCTGTTATTCCTTCTTTATTCTTCTGTTGGAACATCTTGTCTGTGCGTTTATGCATGACCTGGTTCCATTATTTATTATTTTGTTGGAATATCTTGTCTGTGCGTTTACGCATGACCTGGTTCCGTTATTTATTATTCTGTTGGAATAACCTGTCTGTGCGGTCTATCGTATGTCTGGTGATTTCTTTTGTTATTCCATTCTATATTATACTCATTTGGTTAAAGTTTTGACTTCTATATTCCATGAAATTAATGGAATATCCTTGACATTTGCGCTTCATCCAGTATCTTTTCATGGAAATATTCTTCCGGGCATTCTTGAATTTTACTCTACAAAGAAGTATCATGTTGACAATTTGGACGTTATTAGTTCCTGGATAAATTAATTCTTGAACTTGTTTTATTGAATTCTTATATCATTGTCATCATCATCATGTTTATATTATGTTGAAAGTCATCTGTGGCCTGTAGTACATAGATGGAATTGGTATGATTATGACCAGGGATTAATCGGTATAATCATGACCGTAATATTACAAATGATGTGGTAAAAGTCCTCATTGGCCCGTAGTACATTGATGGACAGTTGTTGGCATGATCATGACCATTGATGAATACACGAATATACTTGGCCCGTAGTGCATGGATAATTTATGGTTGTGATACTAATGAATATCCTTGGCCGTAGTGCATGGATGATGTGGATTATTTATTAAAATCGAGTCCCGAAAATGATAAAAGTGATGAAAACCCTTTTAAATCTTAAAAGATAGTAGATTTTATTCTCTACTTGACTCTTTTAATGGATTGCTTGTTCCGCTGCAGTTAAACTTGATGTTTGTTATATTGTATCAGTTTAACACTATTGAAGGCTAACGATAATTTATCATGTATTATCTTAGTCATAATATTTCTTACTGGGCTAGTTGAGCTCACCCTTTTACTTTCATTGTTCTCTTTAGGAAATGAGAACGTAGGAGGGACTAGTCGGGGAACGGAGTGACGGTCCAGATAATAGCATTAGTAGTCCTCACTATTCTGTTAAATAGTGTGATAATAAATGTAATGAGGACTCAATTGAGTGTGGATATTATCTAGATGACAATATTTATATTAAAACTCACAGCATATGTTTTGTCGTATTTTACACGACTGTTGTATAATTAAGTTGTATTTGAATTTTGTACCATGTATTTGGCGACTCAAGATGGGTGATGTATACCTATTTTTGGGGCGTCACAGTTGATATCAAAGCTTAGGGATATGATCCCTGGCTAAGATGTGAGATAAGAACTAGGAGGGGAGAGACGGGGAATTCCTTCGCTAGTATAACCTACCTAAGTTTATTTGGTATTTAATTGGTCTATTCATAGTATAGGATAATATGTGATATGTTAATTAACCCTTGTTTTGTGGCGTGATTTGAAAATGACATCCGAGAATGTTGAGAACATCAATGGAGCATGAGAGACCGCTGAGTCTCCACAGATCAATAATCGTGGATAATGTGCATCGTGAAGACGACAATCCTCAGGCAAACAACAACACGGACCAGATGATGAACGATGGAATGTTCAGAGGCTTTATGCAATTCTTGCAACATCAGGCAAGAGCGGCTCCTATCCAAAATGCAGGTGGAAACACTAGCAACTCTCGGACGATCACCGCTAAGCAGTTTAAGGAACTGGGACCACCGGAGTTTTTTGGAGAGCCAAAACCACTTAAGGCAGAGACATGGATAAAGCAGATAAATAAGATATTTGATGTCTTGGGATGCTCTAAGGAGCAAAAGGTTCCCTTTGCCACCTTTATGTTGCGGGCAGAGGCAGATTACTGGTGGGAATCTGTAAAGCGTACTCAACCTGCCGCACTGAAGATGTCTTGGGAGAAGTTCCAAGAACTGTTCAACGACAAGTACTTTCCCAAAAGTATTCGACACATGAAAGAGGTAGAATTCATCAAGCTGAAGCAAAACAACATGACTGTGTCACAGTACGAAGCCAAGTTTGCCGAGTTATCTCGGTTTGCGTCCCATTTGGTTGATAATGAGGAGAGAATGACGCGAATGTTTCTAAGAGGTTGAAACCCGAGATACGTCAATATCTTATCTCTCATAAACTGTGTTTGTATTCAGATGTTGTTAATAGGGCTCAGTTATTGGAGTGCGATAATGAGTCAACCCAACCAAAAGAGAGCAGCCGGAAAAATGATAATACTAGTGATAGCAGTCATCGAAGCGGTGACAATAAGTGTGGAGGGAATCAACATGCCAAAAATGGTAACCACTTCGGTGGTAATCATGGCCAAAACAATAAGAATGTACATTTCAAGAAGAGGAGATTCAACAATGATGGAAAGACGTCAGCACCAGCACCCGTTGTTAAGGAAGGAGAACGACCACTTATCATATACTTCAAATGCGGAGGGGAGGGACACATTAGTCCAAACTGCGCGATGCCGTCCAAAGCATGTTATAATTGTGGAAGAGAAGGTCACCTAGCCCGATTTTGTCGTTCACCGAAGACAAGTTCAGCTAGGATGGAGGCGCCAAAGGACGTCCCAGAAAAGTCAAAGCCAGTAGTGCAAGGGAGAGCGTTTGTCGTGACCTCCCAAAAAGCAAGGAACCCGAACGAGGTCATCACAGGTAAGCTTATCAAAAACTCTAGCGAAGTTTATACCTTATTTAATACCGGTTCTACCCATTCTTTTATTTCTCCTACTTGCGCTCAACGTTTAAATTTGACTCCGGAGAAATTAGACTTTGACTTATCTGTTGAAACTCCATTGGGAGAAAACTTCATTACATCTACTGTTTATAAGTCTTGTTTGGTTCAAATCGGTACCCTCACATTACCTGTCGATCTTATTTCATTGAAAATACTTGCATTTGACGTAATTCTAGGGATTGATTCGTTAACTACTCATCATGCAAAAATTGATTGTTTTCATAAGGTTGTTAGCTTTCATATTCCTAACCAACCTATTATGCGAATTCAAGCAACCAAACCATTAAAATCAATCACCGCTATCTCAAGCCATAAAGCTATTCGCTTATTGAAAATGGATGTCAAGCTTTCTTATCTCATGTCACGTGATCTAAACAAAAATACGCCGCTTTTGAATGATATTTCTATTGTTAATGAATTTCCGACGTATTCCTCAAGAACTTTCGCTTACTACCCCAGTAGCGTGAAATTAAATTTTGTATCGACCTTGAACCGATACAAAACCCATTTCCAAAGCCCCATATCGAATTGCTCCTATTGAACTTCGTGAGTTAAAGACCCAACCGCAGGAATTGTTAGACATCGGTTTCATTCGTCCCCAAGACGCCTCCTTGGGGCTGCTCTGTTTATATTCATGAAGAAGAAAGATGGGAGTATGCGACTTTTTATTGATTATCCGAGTTGAACCATGTCACTATCAAAAATAGATATCCATTGACCCGCATTGATGACCTGTTTGACCAGTTGCAAGGCGCCAAATTTTTTTCAAAGATTGATCTTCGTTCCGGATATCACCAATTAAAGATTAGAACTGATGACATTCCAAAGACATCTTTCAGAACTCGGTACGAGCATTATGAATTCCTAGTCATGTCTTTTTGATTGACTAATACTCCTGCTGCCTTCATGGATATGATGAACTGAGTATTTAAGAAATATTTGGATCACTTTGTGGTCGTCTTTATTGATGACATCCTTATTTATTCCAAAAGCCGTGAAGATCATGAGAGACACTTGAGGCTGATACTTCAAAAGCTTCGTAAATATAAGCTTTATGCCAAGTTAAAGAAGTGCGAGTTTTGGCTTGAGGAAGTAGCATTCCTTGGGCACGTGGTATCAAGTCATGGAATATCTGTTGACCCAGCAAAGATTGAAGCTATTCAAAGCTGGGAGCAACCTAAATCAGTGACCGAAGTACGTAGCTTTCTCGGCTTAGCTGGTTATTATCGGAGATTCGTAGAAGGGTTTTCTTGAATCTCTACTCCTTTAACTCAGCAGACTCAGAAAGATACAAAATTCGGTTGGAACGAGGAATGTGAGAAGAGTTTTCAAGAACTCAAGAGAAGACTCATTTCAGCACCTGTTCTGACAATACCATCTAGCTCGGAGGGATTTGTCATCTGCAATGATACTTCAGGCAAAGGGTTAGGATGTGTTCTCATGCAACATGGGAAAGTCATAGCATATGCTTCTCGAAAACTCAAAGAATATGAGAGGAATTATCCTACTCATGATCTAGAGTTGGCAGTTGTTGTCTTCGCACTTAAAATTTGGAGGCATTACTTTTATGGGGAGAAAGTGGAGATCTTTACGGATCATAAAAGCCTCAAATATTTCTTCACTCAAAAGGACCTCAACATGCGCGACAAATGACGTTGGCTTGAAATCATTGAAAGATTATGATCATACCATCTAATACCATCCGGGAAAAAGCAAATGTGGTAGTAGACGCGTTGAAAGGAAAGATCATATCTTGCACGAAAGTGCGATATTGTCAACGCAGAGGCCCATTTTGTATGACTTGCAAAGGATGGAGATAGAGATAAATACTCCAGGGACCCACGTGATGATGGTGAATATACGAGTAGAACCGACTTTAATCGATAAAGTTAAAGTTGCTCAAGCTACAGACCTGGAGCTGATGCATATGAGGAAGAAAGTACAAGAAGGTGTTATGCCGGAAGCAAGAATCGATGAAGAAGGAATACTTCGAGTCAACTCCAGACTTTGTGTTCCTAACGATCCTGAGTTAAAGTATAAAATCATGATAGAGGCGCACAATACACCGTTTGCAATCCATCCTGGGAGTACCAAAATGTATCATGATCTTCGACATACATTTTGGTGGGGCAATATGAAGAGAGAGATAGCACTATTTATCTCAAGGTGTTTAACTTATCAACGAGTCAAGGCAGAGCATCAAGTACCAAAAAGTCCATTGCAACCACTTGAAATTCCAGAATGGAAGTGGGGGCACATTACCTTGGATTTCGTTACTGGTCTTCCCAAGGTTTCTCAAGGCATGGATGCAATTTGGGTTATTGTTGATAGATTAACCAAGTCTGCTCATTTCTTACCAATACAAGAAACTTATACACTTAAACGTCTAGCTCATATGTACATAAACGAGATTGTAAGACTGCATGGTATGCCAGTATCCATAGTTTCTGATTGAGACCCAAGATTCACATCACGGTTTTGGGTTAGTTTACAAAAAGCTATGGGCACGTATTTACGATTGAGTTCGGCATATCATCCTCAGACGGACGGACAATCAAAGAGGACTATTCAAACTCTTGAAGATTTATTAAGACTCTGTGTCCTTAAATTCAAGGGAAGTTGGGACAAGTTCTTACCATTGGTGGAGTTTTCTTACAACAACAGTTATCAAACAAGTATTGGCATGGCTCCATTCGAGGCGTTGTATGGGTCGTTCTCCAGTATATTGGGATAAGGTGGGTGAAGCAACGTTGTTGGGACCGGAGTTGGTACGTATGACTACGAAAAAGATTCAAACGATCCGACAACGAATAAAAACCTCACAAGACCAACAAAAGAGTTATGTTGATCTTCATCGAAAGGGCGTGGAATTCGATATTGGAGATCATGTGTTGTTACGTGTTGCTCCATGGAAAGGAGTTACGAGATTTGGAAAGAGAGGAAAGCCCAATCCTCGATTCATTGGCCCAATTTTAATCCTCGATCGAGTAGGGACTGTAGCTTATAGACTCGCTTTACCGCCAAGTATGTTTCGTGTTCATAACGTTTTTCATATATCCATGTTACGTAAATATGTGAAAGACCCGAACCACATTATTGAGTTAAACCGGACAAAATAGCGGAAGATTTAATGTATGAAGAGGTTCCTGTTCAAATCTTGGATAGACGCCCCCAAAATAGGTATACACAACACCCATTCCGAAGTCGCCAAATACATGGTACAAGAAGCAAAACTACAACTTCAATAATACAAATGTCGTGTGAAATACTTCATAATACAATGTAATATATATGAGTTTAAATATAATATTGTCTTCTAGACAATATCCACACGCAAATAAATCCCCATCATAATTATTGATACATTATTTTACAAAAATGGTGAGGACTACTAAACAACTCTCTCTAAACCTTCATTCCATACCCCGACTAAGACTACTCGCTACATTCTCGCCTCCCGAGAAGAAAAAATGGAACAACAAGGAAAAGGGTGAGCTCAACTAGCCCAAGAAGAATACTACTATGACTAAGATAATATACAACAAATTATCGTTAGTCTCCAACAGGAAAAATCTGATAGAATACAATAGACAACAAGTTTCAGATCAATATTCGCAATGAAAATAATAATTCATAAGAAGAGTTACGTAGAGAATGAAATCTACTATAATCTATGAATTTAATAAATTCATCATCAATATTTTATCCTCAGAACATCAATCAATATTCATCTCAAATCAAATATTCATCTTTGCACTACAGCCCAAAGATATTCATCAATCTCCATTATGTTCATCTCTCAACACTGCTCATCTTTGCACTAAAGGCCAAAGATATTCATCACCACATGTTCATTTAAACACTGCTCATCTTTGCACTACAGCCAAAGATATTCTTCAGAAATCATTCATCTTTATTCACTACAGCCAAAGATATTCAATAATATCATCATTTAAGACCGAGGATGATGAAAAATATTTTTAAAGAACTAATCCAAAGAAACAAAATGACAAGGATTAAGGATTAAGGATTCGTATTTTGTTTTATCCATGTCCAACAATACCTCAAAAATAATCATAGTGGTGTAAAATTCAAGAATGATCAAAACATGGATACAATCAAAGCTAGTATCCGTATAGATATTTTGGACTTAAAAGAAGAAATTTTATTTTTCGATGAATAAAGCCGTATACGTGAATAGTGTCAGATACGTGAATAAAGGCCGATACGTGAATAAGAACTCGACACCAAAAGATAGAAATTCCACAAAAAAAACATTTTCACGCTTCATGAAATAAGTACTGTGAATAAGAACTCGTGAATAAGAACTCATGAATAGTAACTCGTGAATAAGAACTCATGAATAAGTAACCCCAACATGAAAAAGTTCCAAATTTGATAAAAAGTTCAAACTAATATTTCAAAGATAATGATATCAAGAAATAATATCATTACGAAAAAAAAATAATATCCCTTACCTCAAAGAATCAAGATTTCTAAGGAAAGGCTCAAGTGATGTCGAATGAAACTTGTAATCGAATAAAGAACTCTCAAAGTATCTAAATACTCACAAAATACGCCAATAATATAGAGAGAGAAAGAGAGAAAACTTTGTTTCGTGTGATTTTCAATTCTAACTTAGCCTCTCTATTTATAGAAAATGTTAAGACGCCAAGCAGCATTTAACCCGCAACCCCGATGGCTTTACCTCGCTACTATTCCCACCCACCACATTTGAAAATTCAATTGAGCACATTTCTCACCAACCAAAAGTGGGGCCCACCAATTCTAGAATTTTCCACCAAAATCATTTATAACCTAATTTCTCAATCACCACCTCTTAAAATTCATAATAAATTATACGCTCATTTTTAATTCTGCTCAAAATTTGTGGACATATACTCAACTTATATATGTATAACATATCCAAAAATTACAACGATCCAACTATTTGGATTAAATATTATAACTCACACAATAAAGTCAGAATAACACCGATTTGATCTTTTAATACCTCCAATCCGACAAAATACAAATAAAACATCTCAAAGATTAATTCCTTCATTAATAACCACATAAATAAATCCATCATTTATATTCATATAAAATAAATATTTCCTTATCATATGAATCAATAATTAATTATTCACAAATAATATTACGTAATCACATTTATGACAACCAGTCGCTCCTCAGAAAGAGGGGCTTTCCAATAAGGATCTCTCCTCATCGGGCGCCGCAATTAGTGACCAAACCTCTCCTTAGATGTAACTTTCTAGACATTGCCAATAATGTTATCTAATAATATTATTCAAATAATATGAATTATCGATCCGATAATGGGAAATATCAGCAAAAGGACAATTATCAAAACAATAATAATATAAAATATCAACGCAACAATTATCAATCAATAAAATAAAATATCAACAAGAATTACCGTGGAAAATTATCGAGTAAAGGCCTTCACGTAAGGATCAATAATTCAACAATACTGCAAATACCGTGCTATCGCGGCAACCACGCCAGACATCAGATTTTAACCACCGGTATTCCAACAAATTTAATTCAGAATAACTACGCCTGCTATTTATAACCACCCAAACTTTGTCGCTTTCCTCATCCAATCGCTTCAGCATATGGGGCCCACACATGGTCATGCTACTGCATTTAATATTCCCATTTATTTAATATTCCACTACGAATATTCCCCACAAGATTTAATATTCCACGACCAAACGAATATTCCCCGACAAAAATGAATATTTTATAACCACTTGCTTATTTTGAAATATTTATGATTTAACCCTTAACTATCCACATTAATCAAATCAACCCTTACTATTTCAAAATAATAAATAAAGGAAATTCCTTTTATTTAAAAAATTTTCGGTCTTACAACCTCCCTCCTTATGAAATTTCGCCCTCGAAATCGACGACGCACTCGGTGTGTTTCAAAAAGGTGAGGATACCTCGCTTTCATTTCCGCTTCCAATTCCTGTGTCATTTCCTCTATAAAGATGATTCCTCCACAAAACTTTAACTTGTGGTATGACCTTTCATGCAGTAGGACATGCTCCTTCCTATCCAAGATCTCGACAGTACCTCCTCATACGCTAAGTCTTCTGCTATCTCGTCCCTGCTTCTAACTCAATAACGTGGTTCGGTCTTTCACATATTTACGGCAGTACGATATGTGAAACACATTATGAACACGAGACATACTGAGGTAACGCAAGTCTATAGGCTACATTTCCTACTCTCTACCAAGAATTTGAAATGGACCAATAAATCGTGGATCGAGGCTTTCCTCTCTTCCCAAATCTTGTAACTCCCTTCCATGGAGCAACTCGCAATAATACACGATCCCCTACACTAAATTCCACGCCCTTTCGATGAAGATCCGCATAACTCTTTTGTCGATCTTGTGCCGCTTGTATACGCTGTCAATCATTTGGATCTTTTCAGAGTCATATCGTATTTCAACTCGGTCCCAACAATGTTGCTTCACCCACCTCATCCCAACATATCGAGAACGACATTTTCGGCCCATATAATGCTTCAATGGAGCCACACCTATATACTTGCTCGATAACTGCTTGTTGTAGAGAATTCCACCAATGGTAAATACTTATCCCAACTACGCCTTGAAGTCTAGGACACGTAGTCTTAATATATCTTCAAGAGTTTGAATAGTCCTCTCTCGATTGTCCGTCTGCTTGGGGATGGTATGTCAACTAAATCGCAAATTGCGCTCCATAGCTTTTTGCAAGCTAACCCAAAATCTTGAAGTGAATCTTGGGTCACGATCCAAACTATGGATACAGTGCATGCCATGCAACCTCACAATCTCATTTACGCATATACTAGCAAGACGCTCAAGGAATAAGTCTCCAGACGGCAAGAAATGAGCAGATTTGGTTAATCTATCAACAATAACCCAAATAAAGATTGATGCCTTGAGAAACCGTAGGAAGACCCGTAATCTAAATCCATGGTAATGTGTTCCCACTTCCATTCCTAATCTCAAGTGGTTGCAACGGACCCTTAGGTACTAGATGCTCCGCTTTTACACGCTGGCAAGTTAAACACATCGAGATAAACTTTGCAATCTCTCTCTTCATATTGTTCCACCAAAATGTATGTCAAGATCACGATACATTTTAGTACTTCCGTGATGGATTGCAAATGGTGTATCGTGTGCCTCCATCATAATCTTGTTCTTCAAATCGTAGTCGTTAGAACACAAAGTCTAGAGTGGACTCAAGTATTCCTTCTTCATCAATTCTCGCCCTAATAGCTCCTTCAGATTTTCTTCTTCATACGCATCACCCGGCCTGGGGCTCGAGCAAATTTTAACTTTATCGATTAAAGTCGATTATACTCAGATATCATCACGCGGGTACCTAGAGTTTTCATCTCCATCTCTATTATTTGTAAATTATACTGAAATTAGTCTTTGACAATATCGCACTCAGATTTCAGATACGATCTTCTACTCAACACGCCGCCTACCACGCTCGCTTTTCCAGATGGCATGGTCGTAACACGTGTTTAAATGAGTCTCCTCTCGAGTTCTTCAAGCTCTTCCCACATTCCTCGCTCCATTCGAATTTTGTATCTCTACGAAGTTACCATATTTAATGGAATAGCGATTCGAGAATATCCTTCAACGAATCTCCGATAATAACCAACTAAGCCTCAAAAACTACGATTTCGATTATCGACTTAGGTTGTTCTCAATCGCGACTCATATCCCAACCTTGATAAGACGTCACAATGACACCTATCGCTTTACTATCGCATCTAATATGACGCCCCTTACAGAGAGTCTCGCTTAGGTGAATTCCACAAAGGAAGTCACAAGATAAAGGCTCAGTACCAAATTTATAGTTGAATTTTTAACTCCTCAAGTTCAATAGAGCCATTCGATATGAGATTTTAGAAATGAGTTTTGTACCGGTTCAAATTCGATACAAAATTTAATATCGTGCTTTGGGAGTAAGCCAAGAAATTCTTCGTAAAATACGCCAGAAAAATCAATAACAACAAGAATATTATTCAAATCGACGTGTCTTTATTCAAATCCATAACATGGACTAAGAAAACTCGACATCCGTAATAAACGAATGACTTCATGGCTTGATATGAAAATGTTTGACTACAATGGTTTGATCGCTTGAATTCAATAACAAAGTTGCTTAGAATATGAAAAACTAACAACCTTACAAAAGCAATCAATTTGGCATGATGAGTAGTTAACCAATCAATCCCTAAAATCACATCAAAAGCAAATATCTCAATAGAAATAAGGTTAATGTGTAATGTGATAGTGCCAACCCGAATCAAGCAAGATTTTTTAGACAAACTGATGTAATGAAAGTTTCTCCTAACTGAGTCTCCATAAATAAGTCAAAGTCTAATTTCTCCGTAGTCAAGTTCAAACGCTGAGCGCAAAGCAAGAGAGATAAAAGAATGGGTAGAACCCCAGATTCTAGTAAGGTATAAACTTCGCAAGAATTTATAATTAACTAACCCGTGCTAACTTCGTCGTTTCCTCGTGATTTTGACCGGCCACGACAAACGCCTTCCAAGAACCGCTGACTTTGACTTTTCTCGACATCCTTTTGAGTCACCATTCTCACCGGATCGGGTTTCGACATCGCATAACTCGAGCGATATGTCCTTCTTTTTCCACAATTATAGCATACCTTAAACTGCTAGGCGCTTAATGATATGTCCTCTTCCCGCATTTGTAACATACGACCGGTGGTCGCTTCTCCTCCCTTAAAACTAGTTGCTATCGGCCGACGCCTTCAAATGGTCGCTGTTGAATCTCCTCTTTTAAAAATCTCCTCCCGACTCGCTTTTCTATTTTCATGGCCACGATTACCACCAGAGTGGTTACCGCTTTGTCCGTATTCTTCTTTCTCCGCCGGTTATCGTTATTCGATGACCGCTATCTTCTGTGATGATCCTCGTTATGGTCCCCTGGTTGAACGTATTTCAATCTCGCCTAACAACCGAGCCCCGCTGACAACATCCGAATAGAGAGAAAATTTATGAGAAATGAGATATCGACGACGCCGTTTTCAAACCTCTAAGAAACATCCGCCATATACGCTCCTCATTCTCCACCAAATGAGGTGCAACCTCGATAACTCCGCTAACTTCGCCAGATCGGGACACCGCCATGTTATTCTCGCTTCTAGTCTAATAAACTCCACTTCCTTCATACGACGAATACTTTCGTGGAAGTACTTGTCATTGAATCAAGCTCAAATGCTCCCACGATATGCCGAAAAGTACGATGGGTACGCTTCACGCATCCCCACCAAGAGAGTCCGCCTCCGCCACTTTACATAAAAGTAGCGAATGGAACCTTCGTTCTCCGCGCATCCCAAGACATCGAATATCTTGGTAATTTGTTTGACCCATGTTTCCGCCATGATCGGATCCGCTTTCCTTTAAATTCGTGGTCCCAACTTCTTCGAATCGCTTGGGTCGTGACAACCCGTGAATTGCTATCATTTCTCCCCCAGATTTTGAACACGAAGTCTCCTCGTCTCGATTTTGCATGAACTGCAAAAAACTTCTAAACATCCCCTCGCTCATCATCTCGCCAAAGGTGTTGTTCACAGAGGAACATTGCCACCGCTGCAGACGCTCTCCTCGCTGGTTAGTACAGCATCTCCACTGGCCTCATTTACTCCACTATTAATATTCTCAATGACATTCTCAAATACCGCCATAAAATAAGGGTTAATTAAGGAAATCAATATATCACATAATATCCCTATATATCGACTAACTAACAAATAAGCTTTAGTAGACACACTAACAAGGATTTACTCGCCTCTCCCTCCTAGTTCTATTCCCCGATCTCCGCCAGAGATCATATCCCTAAGCTCGATATTAACCGTGACGCCCCAAAATAGGTATACACAACACCCATTCTCGAGTCGCCAAATACATGGTACAAGAAGCAAACTACAACTTCAATAATACAAATGTCGTGTGAAATACGCACAATATATATATCGTGAGTTTAAATATAATATTGTCTTCTAGACAATATCCACACGCAAATAAATCCCCATCATAATTATTGATACATTATTTTTACAAAAATGGTGAGGACTACTAAACAACTCTCTCTAAACCTTCATTCCATACCCCGACTAAGACTCGCTACATTCTCGCCTCCCGAGAAGAAAAAAAATGGAACAACAAGGAAAAGGGTGAGCTCAACTAGCCCAAGAAGAATACTACGACTAAGATAATATACAACAAATTATCGTTAGTCTCCAACAGGAAAAATCTGATAGAATACAATAGACAACAAGTTTCGATCAATATTCGCAATGAAATAATAATTCATGTAAGAGTTACGTAGAGAATGAAATCTACTATAATCTATGAATTTAATAAATTCATCATCAATATTTTATCCCCGTAACATCAATCAATATTCATCTCAAATCAAATATTCATCTTTGCACTACAGCCAAAGATATTCATCAATCCATTATGTTCATCTCAACACTGCTCATCTTTGCACTAAAGGCCAAAGATATTCATCACCATTATGTTCATTTAAACACTGCTCATCTTTGCACTACAGCCCAAAGATATTCTTCAGAAATCATTCATCTTTGCACTACAAAAGCCAAAGATATTCAATAATATCATCATTTAAGACCGAGGATGATGAAAAATATTTTTAAAGAACGAATCCAAAGGAAACAAAATGACAAGGATTAAGGATTAAGGATTCGTATTTTGTTTTATCCATGTCCAACAATACCTCAAAAATAATCATAGTGGTGTAAAATTCAAGAATGATCAAAACATGGATACAATCAAAGCTAGTATCCGTATTAGATATTTTGGACTAAAAGAAGAAATTTTATTTTTCGATGAATAGTGCCAGATACGTGAATAAGGTCAGATATCGTGAATAAAGGCCGTATACGTGAATAAGAATCTCGACACCAAAAGATAGAAATTCCACAAAAAAACATTTTCACGCTTCATTTAATAATAGTACTCGTGAATAAGAACTCGTGAATAAGAACTCATGAATAAGAACTCGTGAATAAGAACTCATGAATAGTAACCCCACATGAAAAAGTTCCAAATTTGATAAAAAGTTCCAACTAATATTTCAAAGATAATGATATCAAGAAATAATATCATTACGAAAAAAAAATAATATCCCTTACCTCAAAGAATCAAGATTTCTAAGGAAAGGCTCAAGTGATGTCGAATGAAACTTGTAATCAATAAAGAACTCTCAAAGTATCTAAATACTCACAAAATACGCCAATAATATAGAGAGAGAAAGAGAGAAAACTTTGTTTCGTGTGATTTTCAATTCTAACTTAGCCTCTATTTATAGAAAATGTTAAAGACGCCAAGCGCATTTAACTCGCAACCCCGATGGCTTTACCTCGCTACTATTCCCACCCACCACATTTGAAAATTCAATTGAGCACATTTCTCACCAACCAAAAGTGGGGCCCACCAATTCTAGAATTTTCCACCAAAATCATTTATAACCTAATTTCTCGAATCACCACCTCTTAAAATTCATAATAAATTATACGCTCATTTTTATTCGCTCAAAATTTGTGGACATATACTCAACTTATATATGTATAACATATCCAAAAATTACAACGATCCAACTATTTGATTAAATATTATAACTCACACAATAAAGTCAGTAATAACACCGATTTGATCTTTTAATACCTCCAATCCGACAAAATACAAATAAAACATCTCAAAGATTAATTCCTTCATTAATAACCACATAAATAAATCCATCATTTATATTCATATAAAATAAATATTTCTTATCATATGAATCAATAATTAATTATTCACAAATAATATTACGTAATCACATTTATGACAACCAGTCGCTCCTGTGAAAGAGGGGCTTTCCAATAAGGATCTCTCTCATCGGGCGCCGCAATTAGGTGACCAAACCTCTCCTTAGATGTAACTTTCTAGACATTGCCAATAATGTTATCTAATAATATTATTCAAATAATATGAATTATTGATCCGATAATGGGAAATATCGCAAGTGACAATTATCAAACAATAATAATATAAAATATCAACGCAACAATTATCAATCAATAAAATAAAATATCGAATAAGAATTCATCGTGAAAATTATCGAGTAGGCCTTCTTACGTAAGGATCAATAATTCAACAATACTGCAATACCGTGCATCTCGCAACAACACGCGACAGACATCGATTTTTAACCACCGTATATTCCAACAAATTTTAATCTTCAGAATAACTACGCCAAGTATTTATAACCACCCAAACTTTGTCGCTTTCCTCATCCAATCGCTTTCATGGGGCCCATACATCGTCACCGCCATCCGCATTTAATATTCCCCATATCGAATATTCCACTACCAAACGCATATTCCCGACAAATATTCCCATTTAAATATTTAATATTAACCCAACCACCAAATAATATTCCCCGACAAAAAATAAATAAAGAATATTTTATAACCACACTTATTTTGAAATATTTATGATTTTAACCCTTAACTATCCACATTAATCAAATCAACCCTTACTATTTCAAAATAATAAATAAAGGAAATTCCTTTTATTTAAAAAAAATTTCGGTCTTAACTTAAACTCTGTAGAGAGAGAAACTATAGAGAGAAGAAAAAAAAGTATTACATTACTTCACTACTCCTATATCCGGTTTGTTCTAAGGTAAGGGGTATTATTTCTTTCATATTCATGAAGAGAACTTCATTATTCCATTTTTTTTACTTGGAATAACTTTTGATACGCTGATCTACCCTATACTTGGTGAAATTCTTCTCATTATTCCATTCTTTATCATTATGTTGGAATAACACATGCATATGCAAAGTACTGCATACATGGTAAAATTCTTACATTATTCCATTCTTTATTATTCTATTGGAACATCCACATACATGCGTTTACATGACACAGTTCCGTTATTTATTATTCATTGGAATATCACGTCTGTGCATTTACGCACGACACGGTTCCGTTATTTATTATTACATTTGAACATCCTATCGGTGCAATTTATTTCGCTTGACTCGGTTCCGTTATTTATTATTCTGTTGGAATATCCTCGTGCATGACGTTCTGGCGTGACTGGTTCCGTTATTTATTATTACATTAGAATAACTTGTCATGCTTGATCTATCGCGTACACGGTGATTTCTTTTGTTATTCCATTCTTTATTATACTCAAATGGTTAAAGTTTTGACTTCTATATTCCATGAAATTAGTGGAATATCCTTGATATTCTGCGATTCATCCAAAGATCTTTTCATGAAAATATTCTTACGAGTATTCTTGAATTTTACTCTACAAAGAAGTATCATGTTGACAATTTGGACGTTATTAGTTCCTAGATAAATTAATTCTTGAACTTGTTTTATTGAATTCTTATATCATTGTCATCATCCTCATGTTTATATTATGTTAAAAGTCATTTGTGGCCTGTATTGCATAGATGGACTTGGTATGATTATGACCAGGGATTAATCGGTATAATCATGACCGTAATGTTACAAATGATGTGGTAAAAGTCCTCATTGGCCCGTAGTGCATTGATGGACAGTTGTTGGCATGATCATGACCATTGATGAATACATGAATATCTTTGGCCCGTAGTGCATGAATAATTTATAGTTGTGATACTAATGAATATCATTGGCCGTAGTGCAAGGATGATGTGGATGATGTGGTGCAAGTTTGATAATACTTACAGGACTAAATTAAAAATAAAATAAAACTTAAAGGTATTGTACTGTAATATTTCGAGCCCCAAAATGTGCAATTATCGAAACTATATTTTCCTATAAATAGAAGCTCATTCTTTCTTCATTTCTCACTAATTCACTAAAGCTTTAGAGTAATTATTATAGAGAGAAATTATAGAGAGAAAGAAGAAGAAGTCTACTACCTCACTATTCCAATATCCAGCTTTCTTACAAGGTAAGGGGTATTATTCTTTCGTATTCATGAAGAGAGTTATTTTCTTTCAATACTCGTAAGAGTTGTTATTATATTCTTTATTATTATGTTGTATAATAACGTATACATCCAAGTACCGCATACATGGTGAAATTCTTCATTATTCCATTCTTTATTATTACATTGGAATAACTCATGCGTGTCTCATCTATCGCATACGTAGTGAATTCATTGTTATTCCATTCCTTATTATTACATTGGAATATCCATCCATATGCGTTTCTGGCATGACCTAGTTCCATTCGTTATTATTACATTGGAATATCCTATCTATGCGGTTTACGTGACAGGCCCATTCTTTATTATTACGTTGGAATATCACATGCATGCGGTTTACACATGACACGGTTCTATTCTTTATTATTACATTGAGAATAACTTTTGCAGGTGGTCTATCACATGCATATTGAATTCTTACATTTATTCCATTCTTTATTATTACATTGGAATAACTCGCATATGTGGATTACCGCATGCATGGTGAATGATCCTTTGTATTCATTCCTTATTAAATTGTGAAAATGATCTGTCTACTTGGATTACCGCATGACGGGCGAAAATCCATTTGCAATTTCATATATTCTATTTTACTCAATTGGTTAAAGTTTTGGCTTCTATACTCCATGAAATTAGTAGAATATCCTGGATATTTGCGCTTCATCCAGTATCTTTTCATGAAAATATTCTTCTGAGCATTCTTGAATTTTACTCCACAAAGAAGTATCATGTTGACAATTTGGACGTTATTGATTTCAGGATAAATTAACTTATAAATTTATTCTTGAACTTGTTTTATTAAATTATTATGTCATTATCATCATCATCATGCTTATATTGTGATGAAAGTCATCTTTGGCTTACGTGCATAGATGGACTTGGTATGATTATGACCAGGGATCATTCGGTATAATCATGACCTGTAATGTTATAAATGATGTAGTAAAAGTCCTCAGTAGCCTGTAATGCATTGATGGACAATTTTTGGTATGATTATGACCAGGGATTATTCGGTATAGTCATGATCATTGATGATTTAATGAATATCCTTGGCCCATAGTGCAGGGAGGATTCGATGATGTGGTTTATTTATTAAGCTGAGTCTCAGCGATAAAAAAATTGATGAAAACATTTTAAATCATAGAAGATAGTAGATATCATGCTCTACTTGACTCTTCTAATGGATTGCTTATCCCGCTGCAGTTAAACTTGATTTCTATTGTATTTTATCAGTTAAACATTGTTGAAGACAAATGATAATTTATTCTGCATTATCTTAGTCATAATATTTCTTACTGAGCTAGTTAAGCTCACCCTTTCTTTCACTGTTCTCTTCAGGAAATGAGAACGTAGCCGGGACTAGTCGGGGAACGAAGTGACGGTCCAGAAGATAGCATTAGTAGTCCTCAGTATTCTGTTAAATAGTGTGACAATAAATGTAATGAGGACTCCATTGAGTGTAGATATTGTCTAGATGACAATATTCTTATTAAAACTCTTAGATTATGTTTTGTCGTATTTACACGACTGTTGTATAATTAAGTTGTATTTGAATTTTGTACCATGTGTTTGGTGACTCAAGATGGGTGATGTATACCTATTTTGGGGGTGTCGCAGTTTGCTTCTATAATCCCTAAAATTAGTAGAATATCCTTGAGTTTTGTACTTCATTTAGTATCGTTTCATTGGAATATTGATTTGAAATTTCTTATTAAATTTCAATATTTTCATTCAGTACTATTCATGGGTACTATTCACTAAAGATCACTATTCATTTAGGTACTTATTCACGGGTACTATTCACGACAAAATTGGTTTCTTTTACATCCAAATTATTTTTAATACATGAATATCATTCTTGAATTTTACTCCACAATTAGTTATCATGTTGATAATTTCGACATTCTTAAACTCTAAATGAATTGAATTATAAATCTCTAATATTTATCCTTGATCTCACTTGGTTGATTCTTTATATCATTGTCATCATCCTTATGCTTATATTGTGATAAAGTCATCTTTGGCCCGTAGTGCAAAGATGGGCTTTTGATTAGTATGATTATGACCAGGAATTGTGTATTGATATAATCATGACCTGTAATGTTACAGAAAAATGTTGTGGTGAAAGTCATCTTTGGCCCGTAGTGCATAGATGGACAGGTGTTTGGCATTATCATGACCGCTGGTGATACAAATGAATATCATTGGCTTGTAGTGCATGGTAATTTGTTGATTTGAAATATTTATTGATTGGTGTTACAGAGATAAAATATTGATGATGGACTTTTAAATTATAGATGATAGTAGACATCATGCTCAACTTGACTCTTCTAATGGATTGTTATTTCCACTGCAGTTATTGATCTAAAACTTGTTGTCTATTGTATTCTATCAGATTTTTCTCTGTTGAGGACTAAGTATACTTTATTCTGCATTATCTTAGTCATAATATTTTTTACTGGGCTAGTTAAGCTCACTTTTTTCTTTTATTTTTCTCTTCATGAAACGATAATATAGCTGAGAATATAGTTGTATAGACCTATTGATGAGTGAGTTTTATACACATGAATTGAGTACGTTTGAGCTTAATCCTTTGGATGTTTGTAAGTGTTTGTGTCTATTCATGCATGTTTTACATTGTTTTGTAGGAATTAAGACAAAAGTTACTTGGATCGACGTTTGGGGTGGCTAGATTCGCGTTTTCGGCTTGCTATTTACATAGCAGTCACTTCAGAGCCAATTTGAGTATTTTTCCGGACCTACTTTCAAAAAACTCAAAGAATGAAAGTTGTAGATCTACGTCTTCTCTTTCCGGAACATCTTGAATCATCAAAATCGGAGTTCGAACGAAAGAGTTATGGCCATTTTCCCAAAAGACGTCAGAGTAGAATATTTCCAAAAATATTCCAACGTCGGGGCGCCCATTTTAAGCCTATGCTCAGCGTCAGGGCACTGGGGAGCAGTGTTGCAACGCCATGCCCAGTACTGGGGCGCTGGAAAAGAGTTTGGTCAAGCTTAGACGCGTTTTAGGGCGAATTTTGACACCTTTTTGACTCCAATTGGGTTTGTTCCTAAGCTAAAAATTGGACTTGTAACCTATAAATAAAAGATGTAAGGCATAAAATAAAGGGAGATTACATAGATTAGACTAGATAAAATACTCCATTAGATTAGAATACAAACCCTAGTTCTTAATTAGTCATTGGAGATTGAAGCAAATTGAAGAACACTGAAGATCAAGAGCAAGAGCAAGCGGGGAGCATCAGATTTGCTGACAACAGATTCTATTCTCTTCTCTTATCATACTTTTATCTTTTAATGTCTATTCAGTTGTGCATTCTTGGTTTTAATTCATTAATTATGAACTAACTCTTTTATTAAGATTTCAATTGAACCTTTTATGTCTATAAATTAGTTATTCAATGTATTCCAATTATTTGTGTCAAATTGAATTGTTTATCTTGTCTTGAGCCTATTGATTAATTATCTGATCAGTAATTACCTTGTTAATCTAGAAGGAATTGAAAGAGGAATTCTAGGGTTAGAACTGGACATGATAACATGTGACTTAGTTATTTGCATGACGGATAATTAGGTTCGTGAATTGAATGGAAATATTTGTTCACGGCATGTAACACATAAGGAATTGGAATGGAAGGGGTTTAATTCAATTGTTTTGCATAGGAATATAGCAAGATTAATCTGGATTAAATAGAAGTCAATTATTCACTTAAAAAATGACTTTTAACATTTGAGAATTCATGTTAACAATTCAGTAAGCATAATAATTGGGATAATTGGATAATTGATTTATAGTTCATAATTGGGGATATTGAAGTCTTAATCTTTATTTATTTGAGTCTTAATCTTTATTTATTTGAATTAATTGTCTTAATCACAATTTGCGCTTGTTTAAATAAAATTGATTTGGTTAAGAGTTAGTAATTGGTCATTTTTATTAAACAATTCCTCATGTAGAACGATACTTTTCTTATCACTTTATTACTTGTTGATTAGTGTATACTTTTGCGTATTCATTGATTCGCGAAATCGACCAACAAGTTTTTAAGGCGCGATTGTTAAATTAATTTAATAATTATTTACCAATATTAATTTCAATCAAATTGGTCTTAATTTAAATATTTTTATTTTTATTTTTAATTCTCTTCCTATATTTCTCTCTTTTTAGGTACCATGGATGACTTTGCGTATCAATGGCCATACACGAACATGACTCAACTAAGGGAAACAGGGATTGATTGACTTAATACATTTTCTATAGAGCCAATACAAATTGAGGCAAATTCGAAGACGTTGGAGGTTATCGCAGCCCAACAGAGTCAAAGGATGGCAAAAATGACTCAGTCAAGGGGAGCAGAGATTGACAGACTCGCGACACTTTCGACATTGTCAGCATAGGTTGAGACACTTTCGAGGAGGTTAGACGTTTTTGAAGCACAACGTCATCAAGTGTGGCGGTTACTGTGATTATTGTGCTGAAAATCATATGATTCATCAATGCACCATCAGTTTCGAGCCGGTACAGTATGGTGGTGATTACCCCAATTATTATGTATATCCCAACAACTATCATCAGGATTGGGGGTATCACCCGGATTTTTCATGGAGTAACAATCAAGCTCAAGCACCTAGACAACAAAACACATCCGGATTTCAAAATCAGATTCAACAACAACCAGAGAAGAAATCAGGTTGGGAGGAAGCCTTGGAAAAATCCATTAGAATTACTAACAAAAGAGCGAGAGCAACAAGACAAGCTATTGAATCAAGTAGATATGAATGTGAAAAGCCAAGGTGCGTCGATAAAAAATCTGGAAAATCAATTGGGGCAGATAGCACATGAATTGAACAACCGTCCACATGGAACACTCCCTAGTGATACAGAGATAAATTCGGGCAGAGATGAGCATTGCAAGGCTGTGATTTTATGCAGTGAAAAGGATTTGCAAGAGACTCTCAAGGACACTGAAAAAAGGGACAACGCAACAAAGGAAAAAGAGGAAATTGTGAAAACCGAAAAACGTCAAGATGAGCCACAAGATGTTGAAAAAGAGGAAACAACTGAGAACCAAGAAAAGGAGAATGACAAAGATTTAACTATAAGATTTAACGAAGATGAGCCAATTTCATTAGTATCCCATGTGCCTCCTCCACCAAAGTTTAAGAATTCGGGCAGTTTTGCAAAACCATGCCTAATTGGCAGTCATGTCGTCGGCAAAGCTCTTTGTGACATAAGAGCTAGTACAGTTATGGAGTCATGGTGGGATGAAAAGGAGAAGATAGAGGAAGAACCCATTATGTTTATTAAGCTTCAATGCCCCAATCTGATCATAGACATAATGGAGAAAACACCTAGTTATTGGACGTTCTTAATAGGGAACCTATCTACAAAGAGCATGCTAGGTGACTTTAATTCAAGGGCTTTTGCTAATGGGAACCTCCCAAAAGAGACATTACTCGATGGATGGAGGATTCCTCAATTTTCGAGGGGAATTGGATAGAGAATTGAAGAAGTCATTTGAGACTATAAAACAAGCGCTTATTGGGAGGCAACCCAAGTTTAATTTTTATTTTTAGTTTTTATTAGGTTTTATATTAGTAGTTTTGAATTTTAATTTATTTAGAATTTAATAAAATTGTTTCTATCATGGTTTACTGAGTTATTCAAGTCAAATTCAAGTGTGGTGCCCAATTTATTTCATGTCTTGCTTTATTCTCCAAACTTAGTGGACAAGGAGGAAGATTGCTATATTTTTCGTGGAAGTCCTCTGCTTTACTTTTTTATATTTGACCATTGAGGACAATGTATAGTTTAAGTTTGGGGGCATTTTAGTGTCGTATTGCATATAGTTAGTTATCTGCATAGTAGTTCATTTTTTTTTGTGTTAGCATTGTGTTTTTTTTAGGTTGCATATAATACATGGTAGTTATTTGCATATTTATATATGTGTTGCATTAGTATGTGTTCATGTAGTATAATTGTATTTTTTTTGCATAAATCTGTGCGATAGGTTGGTGTGGTCTTAGCTCGGCCTATGATAAGATTGGTTTTGCATGTTAACTTGAACAGTGTTGATAATTGATGATGAGTTCTAATTTTAATCATGATGATAATCTGAGCCTGTCTTAAACTTATGTAACCGGTTAGCACTTAAAGTTTAACTGTTTTAATCCACTTGGTTCAAGGGTTTCATAATTTGTTTCTGAGGGAAAATCTTGGTTAAAATTTAAGGAAATTAGTGAACTGGCGGTAAAGGTTGGAATGACGTAAAAGCTTGAGTTTGGAGGAATCTATGGGATATATATATTACAAAAAGAAAAAAAAGAAAAAAAGAAATGATGAAAAGGAAAAAAAAAAGAATTACAAATCCAAAAAAAAAAAGAATAAAACACCATGGCATGCTTGTCTAGTTTGTGGCCTTTGTTACTTGAGTAAGTAAGCCCGAGGGGATTGTCTTTACACCTAGCGCCCTAAGGTCTTAATGGCTTGGGAGTCGTTGGTCGAAAGCTCGTTAAGGTAGCACTGAAAAGCCTAAGAGAATAAGACATTGCACAGCCATGAGAAAAATAAAAAAATGAATAAAACATGAGAAAGGGCAAAAATGCCCTCGTGGTTGAATAAAAGTATAAATAAATCTTGTATTTACCCTAAGAATTGGTAATTGCTTAGTTTTAACCGGAGTTGTCATGTTCACAAAAGTAATTGAATTGGAACTGAAATTTTCCTTTTAAGAAGTTTGTTGTGTGATTATCTTGAACTGTGGTTGGTTAGACTGGTTAACAAGCACACACACACAACATGGGTGATGACTGGTTTAGATTGCTAATTGGTTAGAGTTATGGATTTTGACTTGATTGGATATATTGTTTGAGTACCAATGGTATCTTTGAGGCCTGTTGCTATATATCATACTGATTTATTACTGGGTTCGTAGGTATATTAGGAAGTAGATCATGCATATGCATTCATGTAGTTGAGTTCGGTTGTTTATTTTTTATTCTTTTGTATTTTTGCTTGAGGACAAACAAATTTTTAAGTTTGGGGGTATTTAATGAGTGAGTTTTATACACATGAATTAAGTACGTTTGAGCTTAATCTTTTGGATGTTTTTAAGTGTTTATGTCTATTCATGCATGTTTTACATTGTTTTGTAGGAATTGGGATAAAAGTTACTTGGATCGACGTTTGGGGTGGCTAGATTCACGTTTTTGGCTTGTCATTTACACAGCAGTCACTTCAGAGCCACTTTGAGTATTTCTCCAGACCTTATTTCGAAAAACTCAAAGAATGAAAGTTGTAGATCTACGTCTCCTCTATCCGGAACATCTTGAATCATCGAAATCGAAGTTCGGACGAAGGAGTTATGTCCATTTTCCCAAAGTCCAGTAAGAGTATTTCTGAGGAAGCGATGTTGCATTGCCATGCCCTTGTAATTTGGGGCATTGGGGAAGAGTTTGGTCAAGCTTAGACGCGTTTTCGGGCGAATTTTGACACCTTTTTTACTCCAAATTGGATTGTGTTTGTTCCTAAGCCAAAAATTGGATTTGTAACCTATAAATACATGATGTAAGGTATAAAATAAAGGGAGATTACATAGATTAGACTAAATAAAACACTTTATTTGATTAGAATATAAACCCTAGTTCTCAATTAGCCATTGGAGATTGAAGCAAATTGAAGAACACTGAAGATCAAGAGTAAGAGCAAGAGGGGGGCATCAGATTTGCTGACAACAGATTTTATTCTCTTCTCTTATCATACTTTTATCTTTTAATGTCTATTCAGTTGTGGATTCTTGGTTTTAATTCATTAATTATGAACTAACTCTTTTATTAAGATTTCAATTGAACCTTTTATGTCTATAAATTAGTTATTCAATGTATTCCAATTATTTGTGTCAAATTGAATTGTTTATCTTGTCTTGAGCCTATTGATTAATTATCTTATCAGTAATTACCTTGTTACTCTAGAAGGAATTGAAAGAGGAATTCTAGGGTTAGAACTGGGCATGATAACATGTGACTTAGTTATTTGCATGGCGGATAATTAGGTTCGTGAATTGAATGGAAATATCTGTTCACCGCATGTAACACATAAGAAATTGGAATTGAAGGAGTTTAATTCAATTGTTTTGCATAGGAATATAGCAAGATTAATCTGGATTAAATAGAAGTCAATTGTTCACTTGGAAAAGGACTTTTGACATTTGAGAATTCCTGTTAACAATTCAGTAGGCATAATAATTGAGATAATTGGATAATTGATTTATAGTTCATAATTGGGGATATTGAAGTCTTAATCTTTATTTATTTGAGTCTTAATCTTTATTTATTTGAATTAATTGTCTTAATCACAATTTGCGATTGTTTAAATAAAACTGATTTGGTTAAGAGTTAGTAATTGGTAATTTTTATTAAATAATTCATAAATAGAACGATACTTTTCTTATCACTTTATTACTTGTTGACCGTGTATACTTGCACATATTAATTGATTGTGAAATCGACTAACATCTATTTTGGGGGCATCACAGTTGTCACTTGAAATTTCTTACTACATCCTTCTCAATATGTTGCGGTAATAACAGGAACCTGCACACAGAGGAATTCTTGGTTCTGGAAGAAGGTGTGAGTTTTGGAGATTTAGAGAGAATGTTTGGTATTTTAAAATTGAAATTGTGAGTGATGAGCATTTCTTCTTCTTTCTCTCCACTCTTGCATCAGGCTCCGCAACTTAATACTGTGAATGCCAAAAGTAATTTTTTTTTTTAAGTATAAAAAGGAATATTTTGGATATTTGTTCTGTTCGCAGAATTAAACTGCAGACGGGAGATTAATTTCACCATTAGATCTACAATTGGAGAGTCACAATGTTATGTTGAGTATATATATTCTATAACGAAGCAAAAGTAAATATATATTATAGAGTATGAGTTTTGATTTAGAGTCATGGAAGGTGTGCATGAATTGATCAAGTGAGGAAAACGAGCTATTTTTTGATTTTACTACAACCCCACTTTCGTTTTGGTTTCCGTTCATACCGTCTCTCAAAGGAAATTTACATGGCCAATTCTTTGATTCTTCTTCCTCTACTATTTGTTTTCATCCTCTTTGAAACACATGGTTAGGTTAGGTTAGGTTAGGTTAGACCGACCAAATGACTAAATGAGTTACTTTGACATATTATCGTGTCAAAAATCACAAAAATAAAAATAATAATTCGACAAGGGTGCGTAGGTTTCTTTCTTTATTTTCTCCCACGATTTGTAGTGGCAATTGGCATGGCATGACATGTTTGATATATTAAAAGTTCATAGCATGCATGGTATTTATTAAATTTTACTAATAGTCAGTTGTTCATTTTCTTTCTATGCTATTGAGAGTGTCAAGATCAATACGCATTATTTAATCATATTTGACATAAGTGAAAAATACAATATATTTCTACTTTCAAAGTAAGAGTTTAGAAAAAAATAATAATAATAATTTATGTGCTTCTTAATATGAGTTTTTAATACATTAAAACCTGAAATGGAGGTCAAAAATATCCTTCATGAAAGTGGTTAGCTAATAAGAATGACAATTTTTTATTCTACACTTTTTAGCCAAACTCTCATTTTGAGATGAAATAATTTCATGTGTAGATGTATTTCAGTGGTTTTAGATGGGGTTAAATATATTTTTTCTTCTATTCTATTTTAGTTTACAAATACATCATTGAGCTGAAATTTTTTTCATTCAACTCACTGAACTATAATTTTTTTATAAACTGTTACAAATTCTGTTAAATTATTTGACTTTTAACGGATTGACAGATAGACTTATACATGTCTCATATATATGTCCACATGGCATGTCATGGTGAAAAATATAAATAAAATACCCAAAAGCCAACAATTAAAACATGTTAACCAAATAAAACAATAAAAAAAAACAAATAAAAGCTTCTAACTTCACAATTATAAAATAGAAAAAATAATAACTTAAATGTGATATTATATATATATTGTTAAAAAATTAAATTATTTCAAAAAAATTAAATTAAAAGGTTAAAATAATAATAATAATAATCCTCTATTTCAAAATACTAGATAATTTTATATTTTTAAAATGAACCTAAAATATTTAAAACTTATAAAAATATAAATTCAAATACATTTATAAAAATTATACATTAATATATTTTATTATTAATTAATTTAATTAATATATTTTATTATTAATTAATAATTTGTATACATTAATTTTCCTTAAAATCACCATTTCATTAATTAAAAAAATTAAAAGGTAAAATTATAATGTTTATAGTATTAAGTTTCCTAAAATTATCTCTAATTTTGTGAAACCAATGTTATACCGTCCAAAAATTGATATTGTCATATTTTCATATTTTAATTATTAAAATACCAATACAACACAATTACAACACCAAAGGAATCATAATGAAAACAATATTAATTAATTTGTTAAGGAAAACATCCGCATAATCTATTAAATTAATAAAAAAGAATCAAACCCAAACAAATTCATCTGAATCTCTCATCTTCTCCCCCCCAAACAATGAACCCGATCAAGCTGGACCTGAAGATAGCAGGAGCTCAACAAACCCATGTGGGCAATCCGACAACAATATAAGGAAATTCATCAACAATGTTACGAATTAAAGCAAACTCCTCCTCGAGATTGTCATTCCACACATCTCGAATTTGAAACGAATCACTTTTTGGCAAAACCCCAAATATTTTTTCAAAAATAAATATAAATTTGTATTAAAGAAAACCTTACAAATTTTCAAACTGTGACGATACAATTCGGAATTCCCCTGATTTTCACCAGATCTGCAGAAAAAACAGAATAGATTAAGCGATAAACTCAATTCAAAAACCCAAAATCAGAAGAAATTAACAAAACTAAATGGTCGGTTTACAAACAAGCATGTAAACAAAAATTGGAACTTGGATAGTTATAAATTTACAGTTTCTGAGAATGAAACTTGTGGTAATCTTGCTTTATTCGAAAAATCTGTGGGAAAATAAAAAAAGGGTATAACTTTTTTCACTTTCTTGTTGAGGAAAAACTATGACCAGGGGAATTAGGAGACAGAAAACTTATCAAAACTGGTGTAGAGTCATCGTCATAATCAGAGACATGAGCTACACCATGCAAGGGTCCCTTTTCTTTGCTCACTTCTTACAGGCAACAAGCAGCATATATATCCATTGAAGGGAGAAGGAGGAAAAAATAAATCCGAAATTTATAGATATAGATCTGATATATATATATATATATATAGTTGATTTTTAGTAATGGATATATTTGTTCCTTCCTCCCTCCCTCATCATCTTCACTTTCTCTCTCATCGTCGTCTCCACTGAAACAAAAGTCATCGACGAGTCGTATACATTGTGACGCCCCAAAATAGATATACATCACCCATTTTTGAGTCGTCAATAACGTAGTCTGAAAACAATTCTGAAACTTTATTAATCTGATACATAAATCGTGAGTTTAAATATAAATATTGTCATCTGCAGGCGATATTCACATCCAAATAAGTCGCATTCTGATTATTGATTATTTTACAAAATTGTGAGACTTCTTAAAATAACTTCTAGAAACCTTCATTCCATACAAATTAGTCTTTGCTACGTTCTCATATCACGAGAAGAAAAATAGAACAAAAAGGAAAAGGGTGAAATTTCAATAGCCGAGTAAAGAATATTATGGTAAAGATAATATAGAACAAATTATCGTTAGTCTTGTGAGGAAAAATTTGATAAAATCTGATGAATGACAAGTTTCGGATCGATATTCATGAATCGAAAATAATAATTCATAGATGAGTTACGTAGAAGATGAAATCTACTATAATCTATGAATTTAAAAAGTCCATCATCATTATTTTATCCAGTATAACATCAATCGATATTAAATCTTGAATCAAATATTAATCTTTTGCGATGCAGGTAGAAGATATTAAATCCAGTAATGTTAAATCTCCAATACGTGTTCAATGCTTTTCACTCTTCTGGTAAAGATATTCATTAGAAAATCATTAATCTTTTTTCTTACTGGTAAAGATATTCATAAAATCATCATTTAGAATTTGAGGATGATGAAAAATATTTTAAAGAAAACTAATCCAAAGTAAAACGAAAGAACAAATATTAAGGATTAAGTATTTTAAACAATCCAAGTTTCAAAAATACATTGTAAATAATCATAGTGAAGTAAAATTTAAGAATGATCAAAATATGGATACAATCAAAAGCTAGTATCTATAATAGATATTTTGACAAAAAATCGAAAATTTAATTTTTTACGTGAATAGTGTAATATTAAGTGAATAAGATCAGTATCATGTGAATAATTAATATATCGTGAATAGTAACTCAAACCTTAAAAGACAAAATTTCACAAGAAAAATACTATGAATATTCCTAATAACGTAATGATATTGGAAGAAATAATATTATTTTTTAAAAATAATATCCTTTACCTCGAAAAGATGATCTTACATTTGGAATCTTTGGATATAGTCTTTGAAGGAACTTGCAATCATAGCAAAAACTCAAAGTATCAAATACTCGAAGAATACGCCGATAATATAGAGAAAAAGAGAGAAAAATTAGGTTTACGGTTTGATTTTCAATTCTAACCTAAGCACCTTATTTATAGGAAAATGCTTAGAACACCAAAGTAAAAAATTTAATAAAATAATAATTTATTTTTCTTAAATTTCCTACGCACTCCAATATAGTCTAGACATTAGCCACACCTCAATAACAACCACAAAAACGTTTTTCTCAATTAATTCATTTAAAACTCCAAAAAATATAATAATTAATTAATCCGGAACTTCAATAATTCATAATAAATAGCCCTTTTATCAGAAAAATTTTAACATCATGTTCTTTCCATAGAAAATTCCATTCTCTACAACTTTGCAGAAGAAAATTTTTCCAAATTTCAAACAAAAATTGGCCAAAAATCCATAAGCAGGCGATTTTACAAAATTATAATCAAATTTTCAATCGAGAAATGGGGTCCACAAACATGAAAAACATGTTTTAAATATTTTAGTAACAAAAATACTCTTCCTCCTCATTTATTCATATATCCCACATTCATTGTAAAAATATCACCATTATTATATTATTATAATATAATAATATATTTAAATAAATTATTTTATCGAAAAAGATAAAATATTAATTTTCAACAATTGTCACATTAAAATTTTCTCCATCTATATCCACATAAAATGAATATTTTCTAATTATATAAATCAATAATTAGTTATTCACAAATAATATTACAGAATCACAATACCGTGAAACGGGCGTATCCCAGGAAGAGAGGGCTTCCAATAAGGATTTCTCCTTCTTGGCGGTAATTAATTAGATGACCAAACCTCTCCTTAGATGCGAAACTTTCTAGACATTGCCAATATTGCTATCTAATAATATTATTCAAATAATATGAATTATTGATCCGATAATGGAAAATACCTGTGTAATGATAATTATTGAAACAACAATAATATAAAATATCAACGCATCAATTATTGAATCAATAAAATAAAATATTGAGCAATAATTCTTTGTAACAATTATTGAGTAGTGCCTTCGTGCGTAAGAATCGATAATTGGTGCAATACTGATATCTTCTTCGTGTTTTTTAACCACAGAGTATTTCAACAATGATAATTGATGAATAACTACTACAAGTTATTTATAAACAACTTATACTTATAGTTTTCTTCATCCAATCGCTTTCCGTTATGGGGCCCACACAAGACTGCGCCATCGTACTAATATTCCCCGAAAGCAAGAATATTCCACGACAACAATGAATATTTTATAACCAATTGCTTATTTGAAATATTTGCGTATTTTACCCATAACTAACCACATTAATCAAATCAACCCTTACTATTTCAAAATAATAAATAGAGGAAATTAAATTTCATTTATAATAAGTTGGGGTCTTCTGACCTCCCTCCTTATGAAATTTAGTCCTCGAAATTGACGTCACGTGCACAGTGTTTGAAAAGGTGAGAATACCTACGCTTTCATTTCCGTTTCCAACTCCCAGGTCATTTCCTCAATAGCATGGTTCCTCCACAAAACTTTGACTTGTGGTGTGATCTTTGTGCGTAGGACATGCTCCTTCCTATCTAAGAACTTGACAGGTACCTCTTCATACTTTAAGTCTCCGGTTCTAACTCAATAACGTGGTTCGGGTATTTCACATATTTACGAAGCACAGATATATGAAAAACTTTATGAACACGAGACATACTTGGAGGTAACGCGAGTCTATAAGCCACATTTCCTATTCGGTCAAGAATCTAAAATGGACCTATAAATCGTGGATTGAGTTTTTCTCTCTTCCCAAATCTTGTAACTCCCTTCCATGGGACAACACGCAACAATATATGATCCCCAATACTAAATTCCACGTCCTTTCGATGAAGATCTGCATAACCCTTTTGTCGATCCTGTGCCATTTGTATACGTTGTCGAATCATTTAGATCTTTTCCGTAGTCATACGTACCAACTCGGGTCCCAACAATGTTGCTTCACCCACCTCATCCCAACATATTGGAGAGCGACACTTTCGTCCATACAATACTTCGAATGGAGCCACACCTATACTTGCCTGATAACTTTTGTTGTAGGAGAATTCCACCAATGATAAATACTTATGCCAACTCCCTTTGAAATCTAGGACACAGAGTCTTAATAGATCTTCAAGAGTTTGAATAGTCCTCTCTGATTGTTCGTTCGTTTGAGGATGGTATGCCGAACTGAATCATAAATCCGTGCCCATAGCTTTTTGTAAGCTAACCCAAAATCGTGAAGTGAATCTTGGGTCACGATCCGAAACTATGGATACTGGCATGCCATGCAATCTCACAATCTCATTTACATACATATGAGCAAGACGTTCAAGGGAATAAGTCTCCCGTATCGGTAAGAAATGAGCAGACATAGTTAATCTATCAACAATAACCCAAATCGCATCTATGCCTTGAGAAACAGTGGGAAGACCCGTAACAAAATCCATGGTAATGTGTTCTCACTTCTATTTCAGAATCTCAAGTGGTTGCAATGGACCCTTAGGCACTTGATGCTCCGCCTTTACACGTTGACAAGTTAAACACCTCGAGATAAACTTTGCAACCTCTCTCTTCATATTGTTCCACCAAAATGTATATCGAAGATCACAATACATTTTGGTACTTCTAGGATGGCTTGCAAACTGTGTATTGTGTGCTTCCATCATGATCTTGTACTTCAAATCAGAGTCGTTAAGAACACAAAGTCTGGAGTGTACTCGAAGTATTTCTTCTTCATCAATTCTTGCTTCTAGAATAGCACCTTCTTGTATTTTCTTCTTCATACGCATCAGCTCCGGGTCTGTGGCTTGAGCAACTTTAACTTCATCGATTAAAGTTGGTTCTATGCGTATACTTGACATCATCGCACTCGTTCCTACATATGATCTTCTACTCAACGCGTCAGCTACTATGTTTGCTTTTCCAGGATGGTATTGAATTGTGTGGTCATAATCTTTTAACAATCGAGCCAGCGTCGTTCTTAGCGTGTTGAGTTCCTTTTGGGTGAAGAAATATTTGAGACTTTTATGGTGCGAATATATCTCCACTTTCTCCCCATATAGATAGTGCCTCCAGGATCTTTAGCTCGAAAACGATTGCGCTGACTCTAGATCATGAGTAGGATAATTCCTCTCATACTCTTTAAGTTGTCGCGAGGTATAGGCTATGACTTTCCCATTTGCATGAGAACACATCCTAACCCTTTGCGGAAGCATCATTTGTAGATAACAAATCCATCCAAGAACCGGATGGTATTGTCGAGCAGTTTAAAATGAGTCTCCTCTTAAGCTCATGGAAACTCTTCTCGCATTTCTCGCTCCATACAATTTTGTATCTTTCCGAGTTAATGAGTTAACGAGTAGCAATTCGAGAAAATCCTTCCACGAATCTCAGATAATAACCATTAAAGCCCGAAAAGCTACGTGCTTGATCCACCGACTTGGTTGCTCCCACTTTGTATTGCTTCAATCTTCCCGGGTCAATAGACACTCCATGTTTTGACACCACGTGCCCAAGGAATGCTACTTCCTCAAGCCAGAACTCGTATTTCTTCAACTTGGCATATAACTTGTTTTCACGAAGCCTTTGGAGTACTAGCTTCAAATGGTGCTCATGATCTTCACGGCTTTTGAAATATATGAGGATGTCATCAATAAAGACAACAACAAACTGATCCAAATAATCCTTGAATACTTGGTTCATCATATCCATGAAAAGCGCGAGGAGCATTAGTCGATCAAAAAACATGACTAAGAATTCATAATGCCCGTCTGGGGAGTTACGAAGCGGGTCTTTGGAATATCCTCGGTTTTAATCTTTAGCTGATGATATCCAGAACGAAGATCGATTTTTGAAAAGAATTGTGCTCCTTGCAACTGGTCAAACAAGTCATTAATACGAGGTAACGGATACCTATTCTTGATAGTGACATGGTTTAATCCAAAAGACATGACTAAGAATTCATAATGCTCGTACCGAGTTCTGAAGGCAGTCTTTGGAATATCCTCAGTTCTAATCTTTAGCTGATGATATCCAGAACAAAGATCGATTTTTGAAAAGAATTTTGCTCCTTGAAACTGGTCAAATAGGTCATCAATACGAGGTAACGGATACCTATTCTTGATAGTGACATGGTTTAATTCTCGGTAGTCAATACAAAGTCGCATACTCCCGTCTTTCTTCTTTACAAATAAAATAGGAGCACCCCAAGGAGATGTACTAGGACGAATGAAACCGATGTCCAACAACTCGTGTAGTTGGACCTTTAACTCCTGAAGTTCAATAGGAGCCATTCGATATGAGGTTTTAGAAATGGGCTTTGTATCAGGCTCAAGATCAATAAAGAATTCAACTTCACGTTCTGGGGGTAGACCGGGAAGTTCTTGAAAAATCGTCGGAAATTTACTAACAACAGGAATATTATTCAAATCTGACGTGTCTTTATTCAAATCCATAACATGGGCTAAGAAAGCTTGACATCCGTTTTTCAATAAACGAATAGCTTTATGACTAGATATGACAGTGATTGATTTTAGTGGTTTAGTTACTTGAATTCGTACAACAGGTTGGTTAAGAATATGAAAACTAACAACCTTACGAAAATAATCAATTTTAGCATGATGAGTAGTTAACCAATCAATCCCTAAAATCACATCAAAAGTAAGTATCTTTAAAGAGATAAAATTCAACGGGTAATGTGATGGTGCCAACTTGGATCAAACAAGATTTATAAGCAGTGGATGTGATGAAAGTTTCTCTAACGAGTCTCCATAGATAAATCAAAGTCTAATTTCTCCGGAGTTAAGTTTAAACATTGAGCACAAGCGGAGAGATAAATGAATGGTTATGCCCAGTATCTAGTAAGGTATAAACTTCGCAAGAATTTATGATTAGCTTACCCGTGATCACCTCGTTTGGGTTCCTCGTATTTTGACCCGATCCACGACAAACGCTCTTCCGAGGAACCGTTGACTTTGACTTTTACGGGACGACCTTTTGAGTCACCATCCTCATTGGACTTGGTTTCACTACCGTAAAATCTCAAGCGATATGTCCTTCTTTTCCACAATTATAGCATACCTTGAACTGTTGTGGGCAGTTTGGGCTGATATGTCCCTCTTTCCCGCATTTATAGCATGCGACCGGTGGTCGTTCTCCTCCCTTAGAACCAGTTGTTGCTGGTGCTGACGTCTTTTCATTGTCATTGTTGAATCTTCTCTTTTTAAAATCACCCCCCGACTTGCTTCTTCTATTTTCATGGCCATGATTACCACCAGAGTGGTTGCCGCTCTTGTCCTTATTTTTCTTTCTCCGCTGGTTATCATTGTTCTGATGACTGCTGTCACCAGTATGATCCTGATTATGGTCCTTCGGTTGAACGTACTCGTTATCTCGCTCTAATAATTGAGCCCTGTTGACAACATCTGAATAGAGAAAAAATTTATGAGAAATGAGATATTGGCGTATCTGCGGGTTTGAACCTCTCGAAACATCCGCGTCATCGTTCCTCATTCTCCACCAAATGAGGTCTGAACACGGATAACTCTGCAAACTTACGCCTCGTCTTTGGGACACCCATATTGTTTTGTTCGATCTAATAAACTCTACTTCCTTCGTATGATGAATGCTTTCGGAAAGTACTTGTCATTGAATAGCGATTCTGAAACGTCTCCCAAGACATCTTGAAGTGCGGTTTGGATGGGTGCGCTTCACGATTCCCACCATGTCTGCCTCATTACGGAACATAAAGGTGGTGAATGGAACCTTTTGTTTCTCTGTGCATCCCAAGACATCGAATATCTTGGTAATTTATTTGACCCACGTCTCCGCCTTAATTGGATCCGGCTTTCCCCAGAATTCTAGTGGTCCCAACTCTTTGAACTGCTTGGCTGTGACAAATCGTGCATTGTTATCATTTCCACCTATATTTTGTGCACGAGTCTCCCTCGTCTGATTTTGCATAAACTGCAAAAAGCTTCTAAACATCCCGTCGTTCATCATCTGCTCAGTGGTGTTGTTTACAGGAGGAACATTATCAGCCTGTTGCACATTCTCCTCGTTGGTGAGTAAATGTGTCTCCACGGTCTCATTTACTCCATTGTTAACATTCTCAGTCGACATTCTCAAATACTGCCATAAAACAAGGGTTAATTAAAGAAATCAACATATCACATAATATCCCTATATACTGACCAACCAACAAATAAGCTTAGGTAAGACACACTAGCGAAGGATTTACTCGTCTCTCCCATCCTAGTTCTATTCCCCGATCTCCGCCAGAGATCATATCCCTAAGCTCTGATACCAACTGTGACGCCCCCAAAATAGATATACATCACCCATTTTGAGTCGTCAATAACATAGTACAGAAACAACTACAACTTTATTAATACAATACATAAACTGTGAGTTTAAATACAAATATTGTCATCTAGATATTATTCACACCCAAATAAGTCCTCATTACAATTATTGATTATTTTAAAAAAATGGTGAGGACTACTAAAATAACTTCCTAGGACCATCATTCCATACCCCAACTAGTACTTGCTACATTCTCGCCTCCTGAGAAGAAAAATGGAACAAAAAGGAAAAGGGTGAGCTCAACTAGCCCAGTAAAGAATATTATGACTAAGATAATATAGAACAAATTATCTTTAGTCTTCAACAGGGAAAAATTTGATAAAATACAATAGACAACAAGTTTTAGATCAATATTCGCAGCAGAAATAATAATTCATAGATGAGTTACGTAGAGAATGAAATCTACTATAATCTATGAATTTAAAAGTCCATCATCATTATTTTATCCATGTAACATCAATCAATATTCATCTTGAATCAAATATTCATCTTTGCAGTACAGGCCAAAGATATTCATCACCGTAATGTTAAATCTCAACACTGTTCATCTTTTTGCACTCTGAGCCAAAGATATTCATCGAAAATCATTAATCTTTGCTCTGGACCAAATATATTCAGTAAAATCATCATTTAGGACTGAGGATGATGAAAAATATTTTAAAGAAAACGAATCCAGTGAAACAAAAGAACAAATATTAAGGATTCGTACTTTAAAAAATCCAAGTTCAAAAATACTTTGTAAATAATCATAGTGAAGTAAAATTTAAGAATAATCAAAATATGGATACAATCAAAGCTAGTATCCATAATAGATATTTTGGATAAAAAAACAAAAAATTAATTTTTCTGTGAATAGTGTCGATTCGCAATAAGAATAGTCTATATATCGTGAATAGTCTTAGTATCGTGAATAGTAACCCCGACACTAAAAGACAATAATTTCACAAGAAAAATACTAACAATATTCCGACATAATGATATTGGAAGAAATAATATTATTTTTAAAAAAAATAATATCCCTTACCTCGAAAAAAGGTACTTAACTGAATCTTTGGATATAGTCTTTGAAGGAACTTGCATGAGTATAGCAACACTCAAAATATCAAAATACTCACAAGAATACACTCGATAATATAGAGAGAGAAAGAGAGAGAAAACTTCAGTTTCTGGTGTGATTTTCAATTCTAACCTAACCACCCTATTTATAGAAAAATGCTTAGAACACCAAAGCAGAAAATTTAATAAAATAATAATTTATTTTTTTTAAATTTCCTACGCACGCCAATATAGTCTAGACATCAGTCACACCTCAATAACAAGCACAAAAACGTTTTTCTCAATTAATTCATTTAAAACTCCAAAAAATATAATAATTAATTAATCCGGAACTTCAATAATTCATAATAAATAGCCTTTTTATCAGAAAAATTCAAATCTTATGTCCTTTTCATAGGAAATTTTATTCTCTACAACTTTGCAGAAGAAATATTTTCCAAATTCCAAACAAAAATTGACCGAAATCCACAAACGGGCGATTTTACAGGCTATAATCAAATTTTCAGTCAAGAAATGGGGTCCACAAACATGAAAAACATGTTTTAAATATTTTTAGTAACAAAAATACTCTTCTTCTTCATTTATTCATATATCCCACATTCATTGTAAAAATATCACCATTATTATATTATTATAATATAATAATATATTTAAATGAATTATTTTATCAGAAAAAATAAAATATTAATTTTCAACAATTGTCACATTAAAAATTTTCTCCATCTATATCCACATAAAATGAATATTTTCCTAATTATATAAATCAATAATTAATTATTCACAAATAATATTACAGAATCACAATCTTGTGAACGATAGGTTCTCGAAAGAGGGCTTTCCAATAAGGATTTCTTCTTACTGGCGCGCAATTAGATGACCAAACATCTTCTTAGACAGAACTTTCTAGACATTGCCAATATTGCTATCTAATAATATTATTCAAATAATATAAATTATTGATCCGATAATGGAAAATATTGTGTAATGGCAATTATTAAAACAACAATAATATAAAATATCAACGCATCAATTATTGAATCAATAAAATAAAATATTGAACAATAATTACTGTAACAATTATTGAGTAGTGCCTTCTTACGTAAGAATCAATAATTGGTGCAATACCGTGTCTTCTTGTGTGTTTTAACCAATTTAAAGTATTTCAACAAAGATTAATTGATAACAACTACGCCGTTATTTATAAACAACTTATACTTATCGTTTTCTTCATCCAATCACTTTCAGTTATGGGGCCCACACAAGACTGCGTCGTCGTACGAATATTCTCCGACAACAAGAATATTCCACGACAACAATGAATATTTTATAACCACTTGCTTATTTGAAATATTTGTGTATTTTACCCATAACTAACCACATTAATCAAATCAACCCTTACTATTTCAAAATAATAAATAGAGGAAATTAAATTTCATTTATAATAAGTTGGGGTCTTACATATATCACCCATTCTGAGTCGCCAAATACATAGTACAGAAATAACTACAATATCATTAATACAATTGTCGTGCAAAATACGACAACACAAATACTGTGAGTTTAAATACAAATATTGTCTTCTAGACAATATTCACACTCAAATAAGTCCTCATTACACTTATTGATACACTTTTTTACAAAATAGTGAGGACTATTATAACAACTGCCTTGGACCATCACTCCATACCCCGAATAGTTCCTGCTAAATTCTCACCTCCTGAGAAGAAAATGGAACAAAAAGGAAAAGGGTGAGCTCAACTAGCCCAGTAAAGAATATTATGACTAAGATAATATACAACAAATTACCCTTAGTCTTCAACAGGAAAAAATCTAATAGAATATAACAGACAACAAGTTTTAGATCAACAACTGCAGCAAAAACAACAATTCATTAGAAGAGTTAAGTAGAGAATAAAATCTACTATCATCTATGAATTTAAAGGTCCATCATCAATACTTTATCCCTGTAACATCAATCAATATACATCTTGAATTAAATATTCATCTTTGCACTACGGGCCAAAGATATTCATTTGTATCATCAGTTGGTCATGTTCATCTCAACACCTGTTCATCTTTACACTACGGGCCAAAGATATTCATCAGGTAATCATTCATCTTTGCACTACAGGCCAAAGATATTCATTTGTATCACCAGTTAGTTATGTTCATCTCAACACCTGTTCATCTTTGCACTACGGGCCAAATATATTCATCATGTAATCATTCATCTTTGCACTACAGGCCAAAGATATTCATCAAGTATCATCATTAAGGACTGACGATGATAAAAAATATTTTAGAGAACGAATCCAATAAGATAAAAGGACAAAGATTAGATATTCGTACTTTAGATAATCCAAGTTCAAAAACATTCCATAATAAACCATAATGGAGTATAATTCAAGAATGAAGATCAAAACATAGATATAATCAAAGATAGTAACCATATTAGACATCTGGGACGAAAAAGAGAAAATTTTATTTTTCGGTGAATAGTGTCGTATTTGTGAATAGTGTCGTATACGTGAATAGTAATTCCGACACAAAAAGGTAGAAATTCCATAATAACATCCATATCAATATTTCAACATAATGATATTGAAGAAAATAATATCATTTACGAAGAAAATAACATCCCTTACCTCAAAACAACAGTATTTCTGATCGAAATATCGGATGTAAAGCCGAAGGAAACTTGCACTGAATAGCAACTCTCAAAATATCTAAAAAATACGCTCGACAATATAGAGAGAGAAAACTTATATTTCTGATGTGATTTTCAATTCTAACTTAAGCGCCTATTTATAGAAAAATGCTAGAACGCCAAAGGAGACTAAAATAATAAAATATTATTATTATTATTATTATTATTATTATTATTATTATTATTCTTACGCATGCCAAGCTAGACCAAAACTTCAGCCACCACAAGTGGGGCCCACCAAAAATCAGCCACTTTTCTCAACAACCAAAAGTGGGTCCCACATTCTAGAAATCTCCACCAAAATAAAATAATTTCTGAATCAGTCACCTCTTAAAATTCATAACAAATCATGCGTTATTTTTTAACAGTTCAAAATTTGTGGACATATACTCAACTTATATATGTATAACATATCCAAAAATCATAACGATCCAACGGTCGGATTAAAATTTATAACTCACGCAATATAGCTTAAGAACACTGATTTTTCGGACTATGAGTCCTTTGGACCAGTTTCATTCAAACAGTCACCACGAAAAATTCACAAAGAATTTTTGGGTGATTCCAATTTCTACGGTTAGCTTACTTCCAGGGCTTTCTTTTGATATATGGCTCATCTCCTAACTCATTATACACAAAGATTTATGGATTTTAGAAAATCAAGTAATAAACTAATTTTTCTGAAAATCCCATATTTTGTTCTTCATTTCAGTAAAATACCTCATCATTAATTCTTTCATTTATATCCACACAAAATAAATATTTTTCCTATCCATCATTTATGTCCACATAAAATAAATATTTTTTTATCATATAAATCAATAATTAATTATTCACAAATAATATTACTGAATCACAATTATGACAATCAGGTTGTTCCCAGGAAAGAGGAGGCTTTCCGATAAAGATTTCTCTTTACTAGCGCACAATTAGGTGACCAAACCTCTCCTTAGACGTAACTTCCTTAGTCATTGCTAATAATGCTATCTAATAATATTATTCAAATAATATGAATTATTGATCCGATAATGGGAAATCTTTATACGTTGTGACAATTATTGAAACAACAATAATATAAAATATCAACGCAAAGAATTATTGAATCAATAAAATAAAATATTGAACAATAATTACTCGTAACAATTTTTGAGTAATGTCTTCTTACGTAAGAATCAATAATTCAAAAATACTTGTAATATCTGCAGTGTCTTCTTCATGCGACCGCCAGACATTCTTGTATTTTAACCACCGTGTAATCCAACGGTGATAACTTGGTAATAATTACGCGTTATTTATAAAAACTCAAACTTGTCGTTTTCTTAATCCGACAGTTATTCTGTTATGGGGCCCACAAATGGCTGCGTCGTCGTACGGATATTCCCAACAAAAAGAATATTTTATAACCACTTGCTTATTTTATAAAATTTGTACATTTCACCCATAACCAAAATATTATATCAAAATAACTCATTATTATTTCAAGATAATGAATAGAGGAAATTCAATTTTATTTATAATAAATTGGGGTCTTACATGAATGTTCTAATGGATCCCACTAAATGACTAAGTTATTTTTCACTTTATTTCATTCTTTAAGGGACAAAAAAAGTATACTTTTAATCACCCTTTTGGGGCTAGAGGGAGTATATTTGTTTTTTGTTTTTTTTGTAAAGGTGGAGTCCGCATTCATTATTCTTTTTATTTGTCATTTTAAAAGAAAGAATATAAAAATTAAAAAATGTAATTAATATTTTGTCAATCGATTAAAATAGTTATAAAATCTCAATAATATCTTTCTAAAATTTATTAAAAAAGATAAAAGAGAAATAAGTTGATATTTAATACATGAATGATATGAAAAATTAAGTCATTAATATTTTTTTTAAATTTACAAACCACAAATAAAAAAAAGTTGTGACAAATTTGACCATCACTTGAACTAACCCCATTAATATTCACCTAGCTTCATCTTTGACCTAACGACCGTTCATATTCATCTTGATTCTTGAATAAAGTGTTGACTGTTGAGGGTTGAATGAATGAAGGGGAAAGGTCAAAGTCAAACACCTTACAGCCCATGCTTGGATACCGTCAAAAAAAGGCCCAACATATCTTTCGGTTGATTCCGACTGCCGGCCGATAATGCAGAGAGCAGATCCTCCGTGACACCTAATTTTGACACTTAATCTCTTATTTAATATTAATTAATTTTAAAATTAAATAAAAAAATATGTGTCAAAATTTAAATGGAATAACACAAAGGGAACAAGAAATTTAAGGACAGAAGATATGCTCTCGATAATGCATGCGCCCACTTTTTCTCATTTTATTTTATTTATTTAATGAGATTTGTATTTTCACAACCAAATAACACATGGTACTTCATCGCGTACATTTTTTATTTCCTAATTTCTCTCTTACATTTTATTTAATTTAACTTACCTAACATGTGTTTTTATATTCTCTACACTATTTTTTTTTTTGGACATCTATATATAATTTATAATATTATTACGTGGGGTGGCACGTGAAATACTTGTTGTTTGTATATTTTTATTTGTTAGAAAATGAAAAGATTTCTATGCAGATAATTTAGTAAAAAAAAAAAAAAAAAAAAACTCGCTCACTTAAAATATGAGTGTTATTAAAAAATATAATATTGAACCTTCAACAAATTGGCTTTAAAATATATCTGACCATTTTATTTAGTTAAAAAATAAAAATTATTTTCTTAAGTCAATTGAAAATATTTTATTTTATTTAATTAAATAAAATGACTACTTTCATTTTAAGTAATTTTTATTAAATAAAAATATAAATGATTAGTTATAGGTTTAGGTTGTTTTTAGTTAGTTAAAATAACTTAATTATATTTTTAATTATATAAACTGGCTACTTTAGTTTTTAAGGCATTTTTTATTAAATGGAATGATTAGTTATAGGTTTAGGTTGTTTTAATTTAGTTAAAATAAGTTAATTATGATGTTAATAATAAATTATAAAAAAAATAAATATGACCCATATTAAAACAGAATGATTAAGCCCCTCATTGTAGCACGACTCCAAGTTCAAACCCAGCTTACTACTTGAGTTACAAAACTTGCAGCCTACCTATGAGGAAGCACCTGTCCTAAAAAAAGCATTCAACGTTTACCCCATGTTCTTCCCTCACTCTTAAAAAAATGGGTTGACCTAGATTAGATCCATAATTATTTGATTTTAACTCACATGATCTATATCAAAAATAGGTAATATAGTTTATAAACTAAACACAACCCATAATCACAGGGCGGATCCAGCCCTTAGTTCAGTGCGGTTATTTTTTTTAAATAAAAATTTATAAAGAAATAAAATACAATATAATAAAGGTAAAAAAGATGTGAGTGACGTTGCAAATAATTGTGTGAGCTATCATATAAAACCGACATCGTTTTATGTATACCTCCCATGTTATGTATAAAGTGATATTTTATAAATTTTTAAAACATTGTTATTATAAGAAACACCTCGCACAAGAACGTGAGATATCCCTCACTTACCGTGTCCTCTAAAATAAATTACAAAACTAAATAATATTGTAAAAATATTATTTATAATAATATTTTTCGAGACTTCATTACTTGAAACTATTGCAATGATAGTCACATTTCAATAGTTACAAAAATATCATGTTTACTATAAGTTACTAAACAATATAAAAGAGTGAACCGTTGGTGGTAGTAGAAATTTAAGACATTTAATAGTTTTTTAATCTGAATTTTTTATTTTCACTAAATAGTTTATAAAATCAAAAATAAATAAAAAATAAATTCCTTAAAATTCAATAGGGTCCCGTCTCAAGAGTAGATCCGCCCGTGCATAATCATATATTTTGCCCGGTCTAGTAGAACCCACTGTATGTTCACATTCATGTGAAATATGCGACAGATACACGCTTGATTTTCAATGCTGCATGTACGTTAGGATATACTAACATATTCTAAAGACTTCGGATAGTAGACCTTCTACGCGGCCATCAGCCTTAATTGCGACTTGCCAGCCATGGACGGTCCATCTGGTCCAACAATTACTACCTAGGAAGCATTTAATGAGAAGTACAATATACAAATGTCCACGTCAGAAATAGATCGACACGTGGATTTGTTACTTGTTCATGCCAAAGCCCTCAGATGACAAAGGAGCGCTAACAATGAAAGAGGCAGCCCAGCAGTAATAGAAAGCCTGAAAGCACTTTCTGAATATATGAAGCATTTATTCAGAAATTTCAAGCAAAATCTGTTAATAAAAACTATCCAAACTTCTGAGAGCTGAAACATCTGCAATTAGAAGGCCTTGAAAACGAAATCAATAAAATGAACCCTCCCAAGAATTGTGAGAGAAGATTCTTCATTTGATGGCAGTGCTTCAACCCTCTGCAATGGATGTAAAGTTAAGCTACTAGCAACCATATATAGTAGTAGTAGGCCATCAGTCAAATAAACACTTGAATTTCAGTCCCTTGATAATGGGAAATTTGAGGTAATAGGATTCACAAAGCATGGCAACAAACAATAACAAGGTGTAAACTTGAGTTCTACGTAATTAATGTTGATGGCTTCCCTTCTGAATAATTCAATAAGGGGATAGGTCTGTTACGGAGTTTAATTTGGAAAACTTCGCAAAACTCCTTGACCAATGATTTATAAGTGATGTTAACCAGTTGATGATCAGCGTAAGGTACTTCTCCACATTCATTAGACGACAAAAGTTCTTCTTGCAGCAACCCCTTTATGCTTCCAACTCGACGGTCCTGTATCCCACATGGAACTATCCGCTGGAAGGGTGTAAGATCTGCGGTGACATTCACTGCTATGCCGTGATATGTTATCCATTTTGACGCACGTACGCCAATGGCTGCTACTTTCTGATCTCCTGAAGAAATCAAAGATGTCAGATAACTAGGTTTATTTTATGTAATGATCAGAATTAAACATGTTAACAATAGAATAATCAGTGTTCTAAAAATCCCCGCCTAGGCGCTAGGCGGTTCTCTACCGCCTAGATTTGGTTGGGCACTTAGGCCTCCGCCTAAGTAAAATCAAACCTTTACTTCGAACCTCTACGATACTTAAAATGAATTTTTAAGTCTTAAAAGATTTTATTTATTTTTTGATAATTTTCATATAAAATTTTAAAAAATTACATCTATTTTATGCTTTGTACAGTATAACAAGTATGTATAATAGAAAAATAAATAAATGATCGCATAAGAAAACACCTTACCAACCTAGGCACCCCTTCGCTGCCTAAGTCCGTCTAGCGACTTTTAGAATTGTAATACTTACCAAACTATTTATTAATGCATAAGGTATAAAGGAGTTACTAACTCGTACATTTTCCAAAAAAATATTAAAAATTAAAATAGGAGGATTTATAAGTTATCTTCCAACATTTGCAAGAATTCTAATTGTTAGCGAAGTATATATTCTAATTCATTTACTAATTTCTAGTCTTTTTCCTAAAACTGCTTTGCTATACCCAGTGTTCTAAAAGATGCTAGGCGAATCTGGGCGATGGAGGGAGCTTCAAGTGCCTAGACCTTGTAGGTGTAGCCTAGGCAGCTTTCCTAGGCGGTTTAGTTTTATTATTACTTTTTATATTTGTAATGAAGCTAAGGTTATTCTTTTGTATTTATAATAAAAGTAAAGTTATGTTTGTTAAAGGGTAGGAATTGATTTAAAAAATTCTCAAAATATGGGCCCAAGTTTAAACTGCTAGAAATTTATGGGACTTGGTAACAATTTTAACAAATTAAAAGGATAATATCTAACGTATCCCATGTCATCTTTTAAAGAAAACAGATCACAACCGTACACATTATTTGGGGAAGAGGAGGAAACAAGTTGCAGCGACGGTGGTGCATGGTGACAGGAATGGTGACAACGATGGTGGTTGATGGGCATCACCTAGGTGGCTATGTGGGCGCCTAGAACCGCCTTGGCAAGGTTGGGTAGAGCCTAGACGGGCACCTATAGCCTGTCTTTTAGAACACTGATTTAACACTTTAGAATCATAATATTTTTCTCTTGTTTTTGTTTTTTCCCTGTTAAATCTTAGAACCATCAATATTAGGATGTCATTAGTGAGGGCAGATCATGGACAGTAACTCTTTATAATAGATTTCTGAACTGATTTCCCAATTACAAACATAAAAAGGAAAAACAGTTATAGGGAAAAAAGAAGAGACGATTATAATGGTAATGGAGGATATCCAATAGATCTCTGCAAGATACACATGACAAAACCATACAAACCATTAAGTTATGAGTTTGTGCTCTCAGTTATCGTAGCATAGGTTCCAGTACTAATCAGATGAAGGAAGAGTGTTCAAAATTGGATCTCAACTTTCTCTTTTTTCCAGAATTAGATAATGCAGATATGACCCAGGAAGAGTTATTTGTCAAGATTCGATATAATTTATGTTTTGGTATTTATGGACAATTTAAATATTTGATGTATTTTTACTTATTAATTAGTAGTCAGGTAGTTTTAATTATTATTTAGTAATTTTAGGAAGTTTTTCAATTCTATTGTAATTAAGAATCTTTTTAGGTAGATTTTGATTCCAAATCAATTTGTTATTTCTTTATAGGATTAGGGTTTCCTTTAAGTAGTATAAATATGGTGCAAGACTAATGTAATTAGACACAACCCTCATTATTTTTATTCTGGTTTATGAAATACTTGGTTATTTAGTTCATTTATCCCTTACTTTGTAAATTCTTATAACACCCCAGTCCTACATCGAAAGATAGAGGAAAAATTTGTTTCTAACGGGGATGTCAGAAATTTAAGTGGGGGAGTTTGTAACACCCCAGTCTCACATCGAAAGATAGGAGAAAAATTTGTCTGCATATAAGGAAATAAGTTACTACCAATAGTTCGTTCAAGTCATGACCTTTTGGGTGAGCCTGTGGTGGGCTAGATGACCTAAGAAGATACTATTGGGCCAGTGGTTTGAGGCCTTATTTTGATGGATTTGATTCGATTCGGGCTTGGGATTTGACCTGAGATTTGTTCCGGACTTGGGATTTGACCTGAGATTTGTTCCGGACTCGGGATTTGAATCGGGTTGTTTCATATTTATTTTAGATTGTGATTTGAGTCAGTGTGACATTTATTATGGTTTGTTTTATGACATTTAATTATTATGAGATTATTCTTTTGTTGTTTAGAGCCTTGTGATATTCCTTAGTTCTGTTGTGTTTTGAGTAACTTCTCTTTCTATTTCAGAAAGGGGGTGTTACAATTCTTGTGATTGCAAAGTACATAAATTCAATTCTTGTTATTGTTTCTATTCTTTTCTCTGTCTTTCGTTGTGTCAGTTGGTATCAAAGCCTGAGAGTTAGCCCACGACAAGGACGATTCTACTGATCAAGCAAAAGACAACCCACTCCGATGTCAGTGTGAAGGAGAATGATGTCGATCGAAACTGCTTAGCCGGGGATTGCAAGCAACCATTCATTCATCGTGGGGACTAAGTAAAACTAGTCAAATCTATTTTTTAATTTTCTGTTGATTTCCCCCCAAAAAAAAAATCAAACCAGCGAAAATGTCTGAAGCTACAAAGGCAAAAATTGAACAATTATAGGATTATATTGACTTTCTTAAGAGTGAATGTAATTTCTTAGATTATGAGATTAACGTTCGTCATCGTAAAAAGTTGTTGCCCCGATATAATGATCTTTTGGACAAATTAGAGGATTCACATTATAGACTTGTCGAATTGAATCATTAGTATCAAGTTGAGAAAAAAAGAGCTAGAAAAGTGTATCAAAACGAGGTTTTTTTCTGAATAAAGTTAGAAGGTGTTGCAAGAATATCATAGCCAACAGGGAAAATCTTCAAAAAAGTTGTAGCGTCATCAATCCTATTTCTAATAGAAAGTGTGATTTGTCCATTCCATGTGATTTGTCCGTTCTAATAGAGTGTGAAAGACACGAAGGAGAAAGTTGAGGAAAAGATTATAGTTAAAGACGAATCAAGTTTAGTGATTGAGGATGCTCATGATTTGGAGTTATCGCGACATAAGGATATGGATATCGTAAAAATTGAGATTGATAATGAGATTGTTCAAAATCCTATGTTCGACAACTTGGAAAATTTTGATTTCATAGTTCCTAATCATTTGTTGCAAGTGCAGGTTAATACGAAGGCTTTGATTACTTCAAAATTATTTCCAAAATTTTTCTTTGAGAAACAACATTGTGAATACATGGTACAAAGAAGATTGCGAATGTCTAGCGGTTGGGGCTTGTATTACTTCATTTTAAAATTGGAGGTCGAATTTTCTCCAAGAAAAGGGGAAAGACACGGAAAGAGTTATCTACCAAGATTCGATATAATTTATGTTTTGGTATTTATGGACAATTTAAATATTTGATGTATTTTTACTTGTAGTCAGGTAGTTTTAATTATTATTTAGTAATTTTAGGAAAATTTTCAATTTTATTGTAATTAGGAATTTTTTTAGGTAGATTTTGATTCCAAATCAATTTGTTATTTCCTTATAGGATTAGGGTTCCTTTAAGTAGTATAAATATGGTGCAAGGCTGATGTAATTAGACACAACCCTCATTATTATTATTTTGGTTTATAAAATACTTGGTTATTTAGTCAATTTATCTCTTACTTTGTGAATTCCTGTAATTGTAAAGTACATGGATTCAATTCTTGTGATTGTTTCTATTCTTTTCTCCGTCTTTCGTTGTGTCAAGAAAAGCTTAAGCTATTATTTGAGGAGCATACCTCAATTAGTTACTTGGGATTAAACGTGTTGTTGAGTTGAGTTATTATCCTGAGGATCTTTTTACAATAGTTGGTAAACTTTGGAAGGGTTGATATTTTTAATGAGGTCCTTATTTTATTCAACACTCAAAAACTAGTTAAGGAACACTGATATTCAACAACATTGAGGTTCTTTATGTAGGAATTATACTTAAAATCTGTTCTGAGCTACGATTTCTTTGAAGGTTTCTATGACATAGGCTCACACTTAATTCCTATCTTTATGTTCATTTTATTCAAGACTAAGTAAGGGAACTCTTTCATAGCTATTTCTACTTTTGTACATGTGCTTTTAGGGGAGGAAAACAATATATTGACATGCAAAGGGTGGTCAATTTGATTATTCAGTTTCCATCTATTGTATCTCCATCATAGTTATTGTACGATACGTAGACAATTCGATATGTATCGCAAAGTGAATTTAAAATGACACCGAATCCTAAGATTCAGTTACAATTCGATACAATTCGATATGATTCTTACGAAACGATACGTACAATACTTTTTAAAGTTAGCAATTGACTTGAAAAAGTTTTTATGTAAAACCAAAAGAGAAAAAACAAAACTTTTAAGCCTTCTACTATTTCAAATGTAGAGGTTTTTTTAGTATAAATATATTTTATATAGTTTGATAAGCCTTTAATCACTTTTTAGAGTTTTATATCTTCTTTAGAATGTCGCTCTATTTTTCTCACGTCACTTTTTATAAGTAGATATATAAATCTCCATTTGTTAATCTGAATTATTTTCTTTTGTTTTATAGATAAAGGTGAATCAATTTTCGTTTTATCTTATTACTCTATAAAGATTACTAAAATAATATCTAATAAATTAATTGAGACTATTTTGGATACTATCTAATTATAAAATTTAATTTTAGTCTAGTATAATATTTACTTGACTACTTTTATGTATAGTCAATCTAATATGCTTCATTGTCCAATAAATTGTGTGTTTTATGTTGAACATATATTATCACATTTTTCATTTCATTTCCGTATCGTACGATATGATTCACAATACGATACATGAGGATTTTCGATACACGATACGATTCACAATTTGACAACTATGATAACCATAATTACCATTCCTACGAGGAACAGATGGACTAGAGAAGATGCCCTGTGCAATGGTGAGATTACAAGCCAAAAAAGAATCTAGTGTGTGGATAGTTTGGCTCATCCAAAGAATTCAGTAATTTGTCTATCCAACCAAAGATGATAGGTTTGTGTTATTGTAACTTCAGTTTCTGTTTAAAGAGGCATAGATTTATCATGTTAGGACAATGATGTAAGAGTTTAATAACTAATAAGTGAATATTCTTAGAAAAAAATAAGTGTACTTAACAACATTATTGTCATCCATTTAATAAACAGAAAATAATACTGTTATATATACACACATGTATATACTTTAATGAAAACACAATATATATGTATATATCTTTAGATAAAGCTTTGTTCACAAAATAATTCTCATAAAATCATTATTTTGCCAGTACCGACTTTATTATGCATAGACAAATGAGATATTTGATCAAGCATTCCAAGAGGAGGCCATTCTTGTGAAGCATTTAGTTTTTAATAGATAACATCTTTTAAGAGGGGATGGAGGAACAAGACCTAGGTTCCTTACTGACAATATTCAGCTGACCAATTCCTAGAAATGAATGACAATCCAAATCAAGTATCTTTTTTGGTAAACTACAAATACAGAACTACTATATAAAGATTCAATAGAAACACCATTATTCATATATTAGCAAATTAGGACATGTAGTTGGTGCATCAACTTAAACCTCAAGCATGAACAATTTCAAGCTAATGAAGACATACTATACTAACAAGCAAAAACCGATAAAAACGTCAACGGGGGAGATCATGACAACATACCAACCCAAACACCAGTCAACCCCTTGTGTCGTGAAGCTTTGATAGAAAACGTTGAGGAAAGTACACGAATGATCACCTCCTCAAGTGCTCTGAGGTACCAATGAAGATCCATATTGTGATAGCGAAGATTTAGAATAGGGTATATAACTAGCTACAAAGAAACAAGTTAAACTCAAATATTTGGGAACTAAATTCAAAAACTGGAGATAACTCCTTCAATAAATTGATTCAAAGAACTCAACTAAGAAAAAAGGTTAGCATCAAATAGTTGGCACTAAATTCAAAAACTGGAGATAGGTCCTTCCATAAATTGATTCAAGAACTTAACAAAGAAAACATCTGAAACTACGTAATGTATAGCAAAATCATTGAGTTCTTCAATAGGTTACTAACAAATGATTCAGAATTATACAATTAAATTTGAAAAAGCACATGAATTTAACAAAGTAGAGTACAGAATATACCTGTCCTGGTCCATGGTAAGTAACTTCCCCACCGCGTTCTGTTCGATAAAAGTCTTTAACGTCTTTCAAGTTATCTTCAGAACTAGCCGTTCCCAAAGTATAAACAGGGGGGTGCTGAAGGATAATTAGAGTATCAGAAAAATCTTCATCTTTATCACTCAATAATTTTCTTTCTTCAACAATGGATTTCTGCCAAGACCATGCCTCAGCATATGGAATTAGCTCATTGTGCATATCAAATAAATCGCACCTGTAAGACCAAACAATCCTCCCATAACCCAGCTAAGAAACAGTCTTTATGCATATAAAATATAAATCTTTTGTGCAAAAATGCTTATTTTACCTTCTTTTTCCATTAGGGGTTATCAAAATGGCCTGCCGAGTGTTGAAATATGAGAACCGATTTGATGGGTGTGCTCTTCTTGATGAATTTCCAGTTGGGTGCATCGGAATTGAGCCGAAAATGGGATTTGTCACAGCAATCATGGTGTGTACTAAATTTCATAAGCAGGGTAATCCCATTTGATTGCTATATTTCAAGAAATATAGCTTTCGGAGTTAGCAGAGTAACCAAAGTTGAAGCTTTGCAGCAACAATTAAGTTAAAATTTTGAAATATCAAAATCCAGAGCAAAGCAATTGAGCTCAAGTCTCAAATGCATTAATTCTATGGGATCAAATTTAGCTCAAGAAAAATTTGAATGTACTATTTGGCAAGTGAAGGGAGGAGAGGAAAATAAAAGCTAGGGTTAAATAAAGGGTCAGTTGTGTAATTTCATCATTGAGGGGTAAACCCTAAACCAGGAAACCCAAATGCCTATAAATAGAACTTACAATGACAAGGGTTTATCTTACAGCAGTCATCTTCAACTTCATCTAGTTTTATGCATTCTTATTTTATAGTCTAAAATATTTGTTGATTAGCTCTTTTAAGTATGGTATTTTTTTGTGTTTATTGTAAAATTTTGGGGTCGTTTTCTCTATGATGATGAACAACGATGACGAGTCCGATCTAATCCATTCCATTCAATTCTGACGACAATTCGAGGCATTTGTCTGAGAGGAAACACCCCTATCCCTCCTCTTTTTTTCAAAAAAAAAAAACAAAATGAAAAATCTAATCCTGTTTTCTCACAGAAGTATGGATTTCGATCTAAGATATGTTATCCTAACTTGTTCTTTCTGTTTTTGTTTTGACATCCTTGTTTTTAGAGATGTTTTTCATAGTTCTGATTAATTTATTTTCTTTTTGGTGATGGTGGTTTGGCAGAAATCTTTGGTTATTCTATCCACCCAATATCCTACAAATTATACACATTCTATATCTTTAATTCTCCTTCTAAGATGATAAATATTTAAAGAGCTGGTTCGGCAATAGTTTGTTTTAAAATGATTTATAAATTAAAATTTAAAGTAATTTATAAATTATTTTAAAATATGATTTAATAAATAAAAATATTTGGTTGGAAGGAGGATCCATATTACAATTTAATTGATAAGTAGCATAATATCCCCAGATAGCAAGTTTGTCTGCCCATTTGTTAAACAGATTATACACAAGTCGATTTATAAGTTTATTTAAAGTTAACATTTCGTACTTGGGTCATTTTTATTTTAAAAAAACTTCTTTAATTAATAAAAGGTAATTTGATGAGAATTAGTAATTTATCTTCTATTTGTCATATTTTTGCAATAGTATTTTTTAAATTTATTTTTTAGCGCAAATCTTGATCACAGACACATTAGTCATGTTGATAATAAAATAATATTTGTTAATTGAATTTGACAAAGAAATGCCAATGTATTATATCCTGAAACTAAAGTTATTATAGTGCTAATATGCGTGTCATCATGTCTCTATTGTGGCAATTGAATTATTTGTTTCATTTGTAACACCAATTTTAATTTTAACGATTACTTATAACTTTATTTTCTCAAAATACAAGTTAGTTGAGTTGATTTTTAGTCCTAATTTAAAGTTTATGGTTTAATTAAGATGAATTCGAACTTTAATTTGAGACTTTTTAGCTCATATTTGTTATTTTTTGATTGTAATTGTAAATTTTGTTGCTCTCATGAATAATATGTGGCATTTTGTGTCAAATTTAATTTGATAAAATTCAATTTTTTATTGACAAAAGAAGTTGGAGGAATAATTTAGCACAATTAATATATTTATGAGGGAGATTTGTGCTAAGAAAAAAAATTTAGGAAACACTTACAATGAAGGGTTTATGTTGGGGCTTATTTACAATTTTTTTAACCTAAAAGAGAAAATCAAAAGGTTATAATAAAAATATGCAGATATTACGGTTCTTTGCAGAGATATCCTATTAACTGGGAGTAACAAGTATATGCTCTCTCCATTCTACTTATTCTCGTTTGATACGATTTGGATAGGATAGAGTGGTGTATACTTGACACACGGAAAAAAATTGTTAACCTTTTCTTCTTAGGTGTTCACTGCATTCGTTTCGAAAAAAATTTATCTGAATGGATAAATGGGTCAGTCATTTAGACGATTTAGGTTAAGATTGTCCAACGAATCGAGTCCGAGTATTGAGTTGTTCAGATTTGGTTCACAAAATTTATGAGTATAAAATAAGGTTTGATTGAGGCTCATTTAGCTATCGAGTAGCACGATTTTGAATCGAGTTTGAGTAGTTCAAATTTTTCGACCGAATATGATCTGAGTATCATTAAAAAAAATACAATTTAAGGAGATTCGAGTAATTTATCGAACTTTGAAATGTGTTCATATTTGACTCATTTGTATTTTGAGTCGAGCGAGTACGAATCGAGCCCGAATTGTTTGCTCATTTTACAGTCTTAATTTAGGTTGATTGGTCAAGTCTCATTTTTTTAGTTGAATCGGCTAAATGACGACCGAATGATTTTTTTTTACAATATTAACTATTATATTATTTTAAGTAATATTAAATAAATTTACAATAATTTTAATTTTGTTTTAGAAGGGTAAAATAATAAAAATTTATTATTCAGATGTTTCAGACATGTCAATTATCAAACAATTTTTTTCATTTAAATTCAAATTCATTCAATTTTTATCAAACACCCCTTAATAACAAATTTTAATATTACTGTTTAATATTGAAAAGAGTTAAAATAATTAATTTTCCAATAATTACATTGGAGTGTGTCCTACTAATTAATTTTAGTGGAAGATGTACTTTCAATTTGCACAATAGAAAAAAGTCATTATTACTTATCACCAATTTCTTTATAAAAAAACGAATTGAATATTACTAAATACTACTCCCTACATCCCATTATATATGATGTTTAAAAATTCTTTACAACAATTAAGAAATACTCCCTTCGTCCCAAATTAAATTATTCAGTTTTGACTTTTTTAAGTCAAATTTACTATTTTTAGAATTAATAATTAAGCATATATAAATATAATTCTAAAATTATAAAAATTGGGATTAGTAATAAATTGTATTTATTTTCTTTTGGTTATAATCTCTTCACCTATATTTTAGCAAAAATAGTAAAAAAAATAAAAATTTTAAAAATGGTCAATTTGACTTTAAAAAGTCAAAACTGAACAATTAATTTGAGACGGAGGGAGTATTAAACAGGACTCTTTTGCCCTTATTAAACATGACTCCCCACTTGAAACCCCATAAAAACAAACTATTGATTAACCTTATCAAATCCCTTTTGTTTGATTTCTCTCATCAATCTCAAAACCTCCAAAACCTCTCTCTCTCTCTCTCTCTCTCTCTCTATATATATATATATATATATATATATATATATATATATAAAAAATCGAGATCATTGAAAATGACGAATTCATCGGAGAAAATACCGACAACACGTCAATGTGACGCCCCAAAATAGGTATACAACACCCATTCTCGAGTCATCAAATACATGGTACGAAAAGCAACTACAACTTCAATAATCTGATTGTAAAAGCAAAATACGACAACACATCTTTGTGAGTTTAAATACAAATATTATCTTCTAGATAATATCAACACTCAAATAAGTCCTCATTACAATTATTCATTACACTATTTTACAAAAAATAGTGAGGAATTTGCTAAAACATCTTTCTAGAACCATCACTCCATACCCAGGCTAGATCTGCTATGTTCTCACCTCCTCGAGAAGAAAAATGGAACAAAAAGAAAAGGGTGAGCTCAACTAGCCCGAGAAGAATATTATGACTAAGATAATATACAAAAATTATCATTAGTCTTCAACAGGGAAAAATCTGATAGAATATAATAGACAACAAGTTTTAGATCAATATTCTGCATAGCGGAAACAACAATCCATTAGAAGAGTCACGTAGAGAATGAATTCTACTATCTTCTAAGATTTAAAAGTTCATCATCAATATTTAATCCCTGTAACAACAATCAATATACATCTTTAATCAAATATTCATCTTTGCACTACATGCCAAAGATATTCATTTATATCACCAAGTTAGTCATGTTCATCTCTCACTGCTTCATCTTTTGCACTACGGGCCAAAGATATTCATCGATTAATCATTCATCTTTGCACTACTGGGCCAAAGATATTTAGTAATATCATCATTTAAGGCGAGGATGATGAAAAATATTTTAAAGAAAAACGAATCCAAAGAGACGAAGGACAAATATTAGGGATTAGTATAACAGTTTTATCGAGATCAATAATACTTCATAATAACCAATTTTGAAGCGAAATTCAAAAATAAAGATCAAAACATGGATACAATCAAAGATAGTAACCATAATAGACATCTTGGACAAAAAAAAAAAATTTCATTTTTAGGTGAATAGTGTCATATTACGTGAATAGTGTATAATAGTGATATATAATAAACCCCACACAAAAAAAGTTCCAAATTTGATTAAAAAGTTTAAACCAATATTTTGGCATAATGATATTGAAGAAAATAATATCATTTAAGAAGAAAATAACATCCACTTACCTCAAAATAACGGTACTTTCGATGATCTAATATCGATATAGAAAGTCGAAGAAACTTGTCTTGAACAACAACTCTCTTAAAGTATCAAAATACTCACAAAAATACGCTCGATAATCTAGAGAAAAAAAACTTGTTTACGGTGTGATTTTAATTCTAACCTAAGCGTCTATTTATTGAAAAATGTTAGAACATGCATGGGAGACTAAATAATAAAATAATATTATTTAATTAACAAATTCTCTACACATGCTTTGAATAAGTCTAGCATGCCTTCTTTGAAAAAAAAACTAGCATTTTGTACATGCTTGAAAAACCAAAAGTGGGTCCCACCCATAATTTAATAAAAATTATTTTATTTTAAAACTTCAACAATTCATAGAAAATAGTCCGTTTATCGAAAAAATACTGAATTTTATGTCCATTCCACACTTAAATCAAATTCTCTACAACTTTGTAGCTTTGAGTTTTTCCAAATTCCAAATAGAAAATATCCAAATCCATAAGCGGATGATTTTAATTCCTCCATTCAAAAAAATCTTGATAAAACACCTCGGCATTAATTCCTTCATTTATAACCACATAAAATAAATAAATCCATCATTTATATCCACATCAAATAAATATTTTCTTATCATATAAATCAATAATTAATTATTCACAAATAATATTACAGAATCACAATTATGACAACCAGTAGTTCCCGAGAAAGAGGGGCTTTCGATAAGGATTTCTCCTTACTTGGCGGCATGCAATTAGGTGACCAAACCTCTCCTTGATAGAACTTTCTAGACATTGCCAATAATGCTTATCTAATAATATTATTCAAATAATATGAATTATTGATCGATAATGGAAAATCTTTGTGTAGTGACAATTATTGAAACAACAATAATATAAAATATCAACGCAATGATTATTGAATCAATAAAATAAAATATTGAATAATAACTCTTTGTAACAATTATTGAGTAGTGCCTTCTTACGTGCGAATCAATAATTCAACAATCTTTGTGCAATCTGGTAATGCTTCTTGTGCGCCCACAGCGTATTCTATATCAGTTTTACCACCGGGTAATCCAACAAAGTGTTAATTGTAACAATTACGTCGTTATTTATAAAACTCAAACTTTGTCGTTTTCTTCATCAAGCGATTATATTACATTATGAGCCCCACGAATGGCTACTGCGCAATAAATATTTAATATTCCCAAACAAAAAGAATATTCCACGACCAAAAGAATATTCCCCGACAAAAATGAATATTTTATAACTACTTGCTTATTTTGTAAAATTTGTATATTTTACCCATAACCAAAGCATTATATCAAATTAACACCTTATTAATTTAGAATAATGAATAGAGAAAATTCAATTTTATTTATAATAAGTTGGGGTCTTACAACCTCCCCTCCTTATAAAATTTCGTCCTCGAAATTGACGTACGTACCTGATGTTTCGAACAGGTGAGGGTACCTCGCTTTCATTTTCGATTCCAACTCCCAAGTCATTTCCTCAATATCATGGTTCCTCCATAAAACCTTAACTTGGGGTATAACCTTGGTGCGTAGGACATGCTCTTTTCTATCCAAGATCTTAACAGTACCTCCTCCTCGTCGTTAAATCTTGACTATCTCATCTGGTTCTAACTTCAATAATGTGGTTGGGTCTTTCACATATTTACGAAGCATAGATATGTGAAAAACATTATGAACACGAGACATACTTGGAGGTAATGCGCGAGTCTATAGGCCACATTTCCTATTCGGTCGAGAATCTCAAATGGACCAATAAACCTTGGATTGAGCTTTCCTCTCTTTCCCAAATCTTGTAACTCCCTTCCATTGAAAGCATACGTAATAATAAATGATCCCCAATATTAAATTCCATGTCCTTTCTATGAAGATCAGCATAACTCTTTTGTCGATCCTGTGAGGTTTGAATCGTTGTCGAATCATTTGGATCTTTTACGTAGTCATGCGTACCAATTCCGGTCCCAACAAAGTTGCTTCACCCCTCGTCCCAAAGATCTTTGAGAACGACACTTTCGTCCATACAACGCCTCAAATGGAGCCATGCCTATACTTGCTTGATAAGCTGTTTGTTGTAGGAGAATTCCACCATAGTAAAATACTTATCCCAACTCCTTTTGAAATCTAGGACACATAGTCTTAATAGATCTTGAGAGTTTGAATAGTCCTCTCTGATTGTCCGTCCGTTTGAGGATGGTATCTTTGAAGCCCAATCGTAAATCCGTGCCCATAGCTTTTCTGCAAAGCTAACCCAAAATCTTGAAGTGAATCTTGGGTCACGGTCCAAAACTATGGATCTTGGCATGCCATGCAATCTCACAATCTCATTCACGTACATACTGAGCAAGGCGTTCAAGGAATAAGTCTCACGTATCGGTAAGAAATGAGCGGACTTGGTTAATCTATCAACAATAACCCAAATCGCATCTATGCCTTGAAAAACTTTGGGAAGACACATGAAATCCATGGTAATGTGTTTCCACTTCCATTCCGAAATCTCAAGTGGTTGCAATGGACCTTTTGGCACTTGATGCTCGCCTTTACTGCGTTGACAATTTAAACACCTCGAGATAAACTCCGCGATCTCTCTCTCTTCATATTATTCCACCAAAATGTATGTCGAATATCATGATACATTTTGTACTCCCGAGATGGATTGCAAATGGGGTGTTGTGTGTGTCTCCATCATGATTCTATGCTTCAAGTCGAAATCGTTAGGAACACAAAAGTCTAGAGTTGACTCAAAGTATTCCTTCTTCATCGATTCTTGCTTACTTTGGAATAGCTCCTTCTTGTACTTTCTTCTTCATACGCGATCATCCCCGGTCCGTAGCTTGAAAGCGACTTTAACTTTATCGATTAAAATCGGTTCTACTCAGTATATTCGCCATCATCATCACGTGGGTCCCTGGTCTTTAATTCTACCTCCATCCTTTGCAAGTCATACAAAAATGGGCCTTTGCGTTGACAATATCGCACTTTCGTACTTTCGCATATGATCTTCTACTCAATCGTCGACTCTTACGTTCTCTTTTCCAGGATGATATTGAATAGTGTGATCGTAATCTTTCAATGACTCAAGCCAACGTCGTTCTTAGCGTATTGAGTTCTTTTGGGTGAAAGAAATATTTGAGGCTTTTATGATCCGTATAGATCTCCACTTTCTCCCCATACAAGTAGTGTCTCCATATCTTCAACGCGAATACGACTACTGCCAACTCTAGATCATGAGTAGGATAATTCCTCTCATATTCTTTGAGTTATCGCGAGGCATAGGCTATGACTTTCCCATGTTGCATGAGAACACATCCTAACCCTTTGCCTGAAGCATCGCTGTAGATAACAAATCCATTCGAACTAGATGGTATTGCGAGCAGTGCTTAGAAATGAGTCTCCTCTTGAGCTCTTGGAAACTCTTCTCACATTCCTCGCTCCATACAAATTTTATATCTTTCCGAGTTAACTGAGTTAACGGAGTAGCGATTCGAGAAAATCCTTCCACGAATCTCCGATAATAACCAGCTAAGCCCATAAAGCTGCGTACTTCGATCACCGACTTCGGTTGCTCCCAACTTTGTATTGCTTCAATCTTCGCCGGGTCAACAGATACTCCATGTTTTGACACCACGTGTCCAAGGAATGCTACTTCCTCAAGCCTGAACTCGCATTTCTTCAGCTTGGCATAAAGCTTGTTTTCACGAAGCCTTTCAAGTATCAGCTTCAAATGGTGCTCATGATATTCACGGCTTTTGGAATAGATAAGGATGTCATCAATAAAGACAACAACGAATCGATCCAAATATTCCTTGAATACTCGGTTCATCATATCCATGAAAGCGGCGGGAGCATTAGTCAATCAAAAGACATGACTAAGAATTCATAATTCCCATCTGGGGAGTTACGAAGGCAATCTTTGGAATATCCTTAGTTTTAATCTTCAGCTGATGATATCCAGAACGAAGATCGATCTTTGAAAAGAATTGTGCTCCTTGCAACTGGTCGAACAGGTCATCAATGCGAGGTAATGGATACCTATTCTTGATGGTGACATGGTTTAATTCTCGGTAGTCAATACAAAGTCGCATACTCCCATCTTTCTTCTTTACAAATAAAACAGGAGCACCCTAAGGAGATGTACTAGGACGAATGAAATCGATGTCTAATAATTCCTGTAGTTGGACTTTTAACTCCTGAAGTTCAATAAGAGCCATTAGTTATGGGGTTTTAGAAATGGGCTTTGTACCCGGTTCAAGGTCAATAAAGAATTCAACATCACGTTCTGGGGGAAGACCGGGAAGTTCTTCAGGAAATACATTAGGAAATTCTCTAACAACAGAAATATTATCCAAATCTAACTTGTCTTTATTCAAATCCATAACATGGGCTAAGAAAGCTTGACATCCGTTTTTCAATAAACGAATAGCTTTATGGCTTGATATGACAGTGACTGATTTTAGTGGTTTAGTTATTTGAATTCGTATGACAGGTTAGTTAGGAATATGAAAACTAACAACCTTACGAAAACAATTAATTTTGGCATGATGAGTGGTTAACCAATCAATTCCTAAAATCACATTAAAAGCAAGTATCTTTAAAGAGATAAGATCAACAGGTAATGTGATAGTGCCAACTTGGATCAAGCAAGATTTATAAACTGTAGATGTAACGAAGGTTTCACCCAACGGAGTTTCAACAGATAAGTTAAAGTCCAATTTTTCCGGAGTCAAGTTTAAACGTTGAGCACAAGCAGGAGAGATAAAAGAATGGGTAGAACCGGTATCTAGTAAGGTATAAACTTCGTAAGAATTCAAGATTAGCTTACCCGTGATCACCTCGTTTGGGTTCCTCACGTTTTGGCCAGTCACGACAAACGCTCTTCCAGGAACCGTTGACTTTGACTTATCTGGGACAGCTTTTGGAGTCACCATCCCCGCTGAACTTGGTTTTGCTACAGAACACTCTTGGGCTATATGACCCTTCTTTCCACAGTTATAACATACCTTGGATTGTTGTGGGCAGTTTGGGCTGATATGTCCCTCTTTCCCGCATTTATAACACACGACGATGGTGGTCGTTCTCCTCCCCAGAAACGTTGTTGATCTTTGGTGTTCTTCTTTGATTTCTTCCGTCATTGTTGAATCTTCTCTTTTGAAATTTCCACTAGACTCACCTCTTCTATTATCATGGCCACGATTACCACCCGAGTGGTTACCGCTTTTGTCCGTATTCTTCCCTCCTCACTAGTAATCATCGCTCCGATGATCTTCATCATCATCAGTATGACCACAGTTGTGATCCCTCGGTTGAGTATACTCATTATCTCGCTCTAATAATTGAGCCCTGTTGACAACATCTGAATACAGAGAAAATTTATGAGAGATAAGGTATTAACGAATCTTGGGTTTTAGACCTCTCAGAAACATCCGCGTTATACGTTCCTCATTCTCTACCAAATGAGGTGCAAACCTGGATAAATCTGCGAACTTCGCCTCGTACTGAGACACCGTCATGTTGTTCTGCTCCATTCTAATAAACTCTACCTCCTTCATATGACGAATACTTTTAGAAAAGTACTGGTCATTGAATAATTTTTGAAATCTTTCCCAAGACATGTTGAGTGCGGCTGGCTGGGTACTCTTCACGGATTTCCACCAGTAATCTGCCTCTCCACGCAATATAAAGGTGGCGAATGGAACCTTATGTTCCTCCGTGCATCCCAAGACATTTAATATCTTGGTAATTTGCTTGACCCATGTTTCCGCCTTAATCGGATCGGGCTTTCCCAAAAATCGGTGGTCCCAACTCCTTGAATCGCTTGTTTGTGATGAATCAGCGCGTTGCTATCACTTCCACCCGTATTTTGTACACGAGTCTGCCTCGTCTGATTTTGTATGAACTGTAAAAATCTCCTAAACATTCCATCATTCATCGTTTGCTCGGTAGTGTTGTTTACAGGAGGAATATTGTTTTCCTGTTGCACGTTCTCTTGGTTTTATGACTAAAGGTTGTTCCACAGTCTCATACACTCCATTGTTAACGTTCTCAGCAGCCATTCTTAAATAGTGCCATAAAAAAGGGTAAATTAAACAAATTAACATATCACATAATATCCCTATATTATGACCAACCAACAAATAAGCTTAGATAGGACACACTAGGGAAGGATTTACTCATCTCTCCCCCTCCTAGTTCTATTCCCCGATCTCATGGAGACCATATCCCTAAGCTTTGATACAAACTGTGACGCCCCAAAAAATAGGTATACAACACCCATTCGAGTCGCCAAATACATGCTACTGAAAAGCAAACTACAACTTCAATAATACAATTGTCGTGCAAAATACGACAACACATACTGTGAGTTTAAATACAAATATTGTCTTCTAGACAATATCAACACTCAAATAAGTCCTCAGTACAATTATTCATACACTATTTTACAAAAAATAGTGAGGACTGCTAAAACATCTTTCTAGAAGCATCACTCCATACCCCGACTCGATCCTGCTATGTTCTCACCTCCTGAGAAGAAAAATGGAACAAAAAGAAAAAGGGTGAGCTCAACTAGCCTAGTAAAGAATATTATGACTAAGATAATATACAAAAAATTATCATTAGTCTTCAACAGGGAAAAATCTGATAGAATATAATAGACAACAAGTTTTAGATCAATATTCTGCAACGGAAACAACAATCCATTAGAAGAGTCACGTAGAGAATGAATTCTACTATCTTCTAAGATTTAAAAGTTCATCATCAATATTTTATCCCTGTAACAACAATCAATATACATCTTTAATCAAATATTCATCTTTGGACTACAGGCCAAAGATATTCATTTATATCACCAATTGGTCATGTTCATCTCAACACTTTGTTCATCTTTGCACTACGGGCCAAAGATATTCATCGATTAATCATTCATCTTTGCTTTCTACAAAATGCCAAGATATTTAGTAATATCATCATTTAAGACCGAGGATGATGAAAAATATTTTAAAGAAAACGAATCCAGTGAGACAGAAGGACAAATATTAGGGATTCGTATAACAGTTTATCCAAGATCACTAATACTTCATAATCACCAATTTTGAAGCAGAATTCAAAAATAAAGATCAAAACATGGATACAATCGAAGATAGTAACAATAATAGACATCTTGGACAAAAAGGAAAAATTTTATTTTTTAATGAATAGATAAATGTCGTTATAATAGTGAATAGTAACGTGAATAGTAACCCCAACAAAAAAGTTCCAAATTTGATTAAAAAGTTCAAACCAATATTTTGGCATAATGATATTGAAGAAAATAATATCATTTAAGAAGAAAATAACACCCCTTACCTCAAAATAACGGTACTTTTGATCGGAATATCGGATAGAAAGTCGAAGAAAACTTGTACCGAACCGCAACTCTCAAAGTATCAAAATACTCACAAAAATATGCTCGATAATCTAGAGAGAAAGAAAACTTATTTCTGGTGTGATTTTCAATTCTAACCTAAGCGTCTATTTATAAGAAAATGCTAGAACGTCATAGGAGACTAAATAATAAAATAATATTATTTAATTAACAAATTCTCTACGCATGCTTTGAATAAGTCTAGCATGCCTTCTTTTAAAAACAAACTAGCAGCCCACATGCTTGAAAAACCAAAAGTGGGTCCCACCCATAATTTAATAAAAATCATTTTATTTTTTGAAACTTCAACAATTCATAGAAAATAGCCCGTTTATCAGAAAAATACGAATTTTATGTCCATTCCATACGAAATCGAATTCTCTACAACTTTGTAGCTTTGAGTTTTTCCAAATTCCAAATAGAAAATATCCGAAATCCATAAACGAATGATTTTTAATTCGTCCATTCCGACAAAATACTGATAAAATACCTCAGCATTAATTCCTTCATTTATAACCACATAAAATAAATAAATCCATCATTTATATCCAAATCAAATAAATATTTTCTTATCATATAAATCAATAATTAATTATTCACAAATAATATTACAGAATCACAATTATGACAACCAGGCAGTTCCCAGGAAAGAGGGGGCTTTCCAATAATGATTTCTCCTTACTGGCGCGCAATTAGGTGACCAAACCTCTCCTTGACAAAACTTTCTAGACATTGCCAATAATGCTTATCTAATAATATTATTCAAATAATATAAATTATTGATCTGATAATGGAAAATATTGTGCAGTGACAATTATTGATACAACAATAATATAAACTATCAACGCAACAATTATTGAATCAATAAAATAAAATATTGAGCGATAACTTCACCGTAATAATTATTGAGTAGTGCCTTCTTACGTCTTTAATCAATAATTCAACAATCTTAATACCGTGAGTGTATTCTTGTGCCACCACAGCGACATCAGATTTTTAACCACCGGGTAATCTAACGATGTTAATGATAACAATTATTACGCTCGTTATTTATAAAACTGAACTTTGTCATTTTCTTCATCTGACAGTTATTCTGTTATAAGCTCCACGAATGGCTGCGCCGTCGTACGAATATTTCCCGACAAAAAGAATATTCCACGACCAAAAGAATATTCCCCGACAAAATGAATATTTTATAACCACTTGCTTATTTCGTAAAATTTGCACATTTTACCCATAACCAAAGAATTATATCAAATTAACACCTTATTAATTTAGAATAATGAATAGAGAAAATTCAATTTTATTTATAATAAGTTGGGGTCTTACAGGTAATATTGGAATAAAAGTGGATAATTTAGCTTTGGACTTGTAAAATGTCTATTATTTTGGGAAAAATATAAACCCTTTAAACGTCTATTATTTTGGGATAGAGGGAGTATATTTTGAATATTCACGAGTCATATGGACAGTCCAAACTAGTAACGATCAGAATTTCGGTAATGTGGGACGGATAACTACATATATTTGCATCACTTGTAGAAAGAAATAGCAGCAGTAGAGTACTCTTTCCGTTCCTTAATATATAAGTCGTTTTAGAGAAATATTTTTGTTCCTAAATATAGAATTTCAAGTAAGTATTAATTTTTTAGTTTTCAATATTACCCCAAGTAATAAATATAATTTTGGGTCTTTTATTATTTTTTGTCCAATAAATAATACTTTCTTTTTTCAATACAAGGGCAATATAGACAATTGATAGTATATTTAATGTTTTACAGTCATTTTCTTAATACTTGTGCACAACTCTAAAATGACCTATATTAAGGAACGAAGGGAGTAATAGATTAAAAAAAAATTCATCTGTTGGATTTGTAATCTTATATGTGAGACCCCAAATTTTATGAATAAAGATTTAAATTTCTCGAAATATATTTTTTTAATATTATGGTGTGGATTTGATATAATGTTATAGTTGTGGGTAGTATTTACAAATTTTGCAAAGTATGCAAGTTGTTATATAATATTCAATTGGTCGGGGAATATTCGTACGAAGGCACAATCATTGATGGACCCCACAACGGAAGTATTGTCATAGTTAGAAAATGACAGAATTATCTTTTTATAAAAATAACAGCAGAAATTTTACCGTTAAACTGTTGAACTACCCGGTAGTAAAAGTATAATAATACGGCGTGGTTGCATAAGAGCATTACCTGCTTTGATTATTGATGCTTACGTGAGAAGTCACTCAGTTATATTCAATTATTGCTACAATAATTGATGCATCATATCTCTCATATTACTGATTCAATTATTGTCACAGTATCATCTGCATAATATGTTATATTATTAAATCAATAATTGAGATGAAAAAGTTATTTATATTATTAAATTACAATATTTACAATATCTAGAAGTTCTGTCAAGGAGAGGTTTGGTCATCTAATTGTGCGCCAATAAGGAGAAATCCTTATCGGAAAGCCCCCTCTTTCCTGAGAACGACCTGGTGGTTAAATATTGTGAGTTATAATATTAATGATGAATGTTATTAAAAAAATGAATTTGTGTTCGGAGTTAAATTTAGAGACGCGGACGTGATATTTGAGTATAGAGCGATGAAATTAGTAGAAATAGACTATAAACACAAAATTTGTCGGGGTTAACCTTTTGGTCAAAAAGTCAATAGTTGATTTTTTCGAAAAAAGTTAAACTTTAAAATTTTAAAAATACAATTTTTGAGAAAAATATTTCCATTGCGTTGGGATTATTAGTGTTAGTGAAAATCGATATTTATTTCGATAATAATTGATGTCTGGAGGTTATATTGACCAATCGGGTAATTAACCGGATAAATGAGCAATTAATTGCTATTAATTCACATGATTATAACTATTTGTTCACATGTGTGTACTATTGATTCACATTCTTGTACTATTAGGGGAGTTGGTGCAAGATTGATAATACTTGCATGACTAAGTTAAAAATGGAGGTATAGATGGAGGTACTATACTGTAATTCGTATTTTCACATGATTATAACTATTGATTCACATGATTGTACTATTCATTCACATTATTTACTATTAGGGGAGGTGGTGCAAGTTTGATAATACTTGCAGGACTAAATTAAAAATGAAAGAAAAGTTAAAGGTATTATACTGTAATATTTCGAGCCCCAAAACGTGCAATTATCGAAACTATATTTTTCTATAAATAGAAGCTCATTCTTCCTTCATTTCTCACCAATTCACTAAAGCTATAGAGCAATTATTATAGAGAGAAATTATAGAGAAAAGAAGAAGAGAAGTCTGCTACCTCTACTACTCCAAAGATCCAGCTTTTTTCTAAGGTAAGGGTATTATTTCTTTCGTATTCATGAAGAGAGCTTCTATTATTCCATTCTTTATTATTATGTTGGAATAACTTTTATCATGCCAAGTACCGCATACATGGTGAAATTCTTCTATTATTCCATTCTTTATTATTATGTTGAATAACTTTGCCATGTCGCCAAGTACCGCATACATGGTGAAATTCTTCTGTTATTCCATTCTTTATTATTCTGTTGGAATATCCTGTCTGTGTGGATTACACTAGACCTAGTTCCATTCTTTATTATTCTGTTGGAATATCCTATCTATGCGGATTACACTAGCCCAGTAAGAAATATTATGACTAAGATAATGCAGAATAAATTATCATTAGTCTTCAACAATGTTAAACTGATAAAATACAATAGACATCAAGTTTAACTGCAGCTGAATAAGCAATCCATTAGAAGAATCAAGTAGAGCATGATATCTACTATCTTCTATGATTTAAAATGTTTTCATTAATTTTTTTATCGCTGAGACTCAGCTTAATAAATAAACCACATCTTTGAGTCATCCCTGCACTACGGGCCAAGGATATTCATTAAATCATCAATGGTCATGACTATACCGAATAATTCCTGGTCATAATCATACCAAAAATTGTTCATCAATGCACTACAGGCTACTGAGGACTTTTACCACATCATTTATAACATTACAGTTCATGATTATACCGAATAATTCCTGGTCATAATCATACCAAGTCCATCTATGCACGTAAGCTAAAGATGACTTTCATCACAATATAAGCATGAGGATGATGACAATGACATAATAATTCAATAAAACAAGTTCAAGAATAAATTTTAAAGATTTATAAGTTAATTTATCTTGAAATCAATTACGTCCAAATTGTCAACATAATACTGCTTTGTGGAGTAAAATTCAAGAATGCTCAGAAAAATATTTCCATGAAAAGATACCGGATGAAGCGCAAATATCCAGGATATTCTATTAATTTCATGGAGTATAGAAGCCAAAACTTTAACCAAATGAGTATTATAGAATATATGAAATCGCAAATGGATTTTCACCGCCACGGTAATCCACGTATGCATCATTTCCACAATCTAATAAGGAATGAATACGAAGGATCATTCACCATGCATGTGATAATCCACATGTATGTGTTATTCCAACAGAATAATAAAGAATGGAACCAGTCATGCGTAATCCGCATGCATGTGATATATTCGAATGTAATAATAAAGAATAGAATAACGTAAGAATTCATCATGCATGCGATGTAATCGCACGCATAAAAGTTATTCTAGCAGAATAATAAAGAATGGAACCAGGTCTAGCGTAATCCGCACAGACAGGATATTCCAATAGAGTAATAAAGAAGGAAATAACAAAGAATTCACCATGCATGCGATAGATCGCATGCATGTGTTATTCCAATGTAATAATAAGGAATGGAACTGTGTCTAGCGTAATACGCATCTTTATGTGATATTCCAAATGTAATAATAAAGAATGAAACCGTGTCTAGCGTAATCCGCACAGATAGGATATTCCAACAGAATAATTGTAAGACCCCAAATTATTAATAAATGAAATTTAATTTTCTCTATTTATTATTTTGAAATAGTAAGGGTTGATTTGATTAATATGGATAGTTATGGGTAAAATACGCAAATATTTCAAATAAGCAAGTGGTTATAAAATATTCGTTTGGTCGTGGAATATTCTTACCGTCGGGAATATTAAATTTACGCCAAGCACCTTTGTGGGCCCCATAACTGGAAAGCGATTAGATGAAGAAAACGACAAATATAAGTTGTTTAAAAATAACTACGTAGTTATTCACAGTATTATCGTTAAAATACTCTATGGTTAAAACACACGAAGACACCAGTATTTCACCAATTATTGATTCTTATGTAAGAAGGCACTACTCAATAATTGTTATAGTAATTACTGTTTAGTATTTTATTTTATTGATTCAATAATTGCTGCATTGATATTTTATATTACCGTTGTTTCAATAATTGTCATTACACAAGATTTTCCATTATCGAAGCAATAATTCATATTATCTCTAATAATATTATTAGATAACATTATTGGAAATGTCTAGAAAGTTACATAAAAGAGAGGTTTGGTCACCTAATTGCAAGCGCCAAAGAAGGAGAAATCCTTATTGAAAGCCCCTCTATCCCGGAACCGCCTCGGTTGTCGATATTGTGATTCTGTAATATTATTCGTGAATAATTAATTATTGATTTATATGATGAGGAAAATAATTATTTTATGTGGATATAGATGGAGAAAATTTTTAATGTGACAATTGTTGAAAATTAATATTTTATCTTTTTCTGATAAAATAATTCATTTAAATATATTATTTTAATAATATAATAATGGGATATTTTTACAATAAATGTGGGATATATGAGTATATGAGGAGGAAGAGTATTTTTGTTGCATTAAATGATTAACACATGTTTTGTGTGTCGGTAGACCCCAATTCTTGATCGAAATTTGATTATAGCCTGTAAAATCGTCCGTTTATGGATTTCGGTCAATATCTGTTTGGAATTTGGAAACACTTCCTTCTGCAAAGTTGTAGATAATGGAATTTCCTATGGAAAGTCACTAGTTTTGAATTTTTCTGACAAAAGGGCTATTTATGATGAATTATTGAAGTTCTGGATTAATTAATTATTATTTTTTTGGAGTTTTAAATTAATTAATTGAGAAAAACATTTTTTTTTTGTTGTGTGGGTAGCCCTAGCATGTGCTTAATGAGCTGAGATCAGTTGTCAAAGTGGGCGTAGAAAAATTATTAAATATATTAATATTATATTAAATTTTTTATTTTGGTGTTCTAAGCATTTTCCTATAAATAGGGTGCTTAGGTTAGAATTGAAAATTACACTAGAAACTGAAGTTTTCTCTCTATTTCTCTCTCTATATATTGAGCGTATTCTTGTGAGTATTTTGATACTTTGAGTGTTGCTATACGGTGCAAGTTCAAGTCATAGCCTATATCCGGTGTTTCAACTAGAAGTACTGTCTTTGTGAGGTAAGGGATATTATTTTTTTAAAAATGATATTATTTCTTCCAATATCATTATGCCGAAATATTGGTTTGGACTTTTTAATCAAATTTGGAACTTTTAGTGTCGGGGTTACTATTCACGTATACGACACTATTCACGAATACGACAGTATTCATCGAAAAATGAAATTTTTCCTTTTCGTCCAAAATATCTATTATGGATACTAGCTTTGATTGTATCCATATTTTGATCATTCTTGAATTTTACACCACTATGATTATTTATGAGATATTTTTGGACATGAAATAGCTGAAATACGAATCCTTAATATTTATTCTTTTGTTTCACTGGATTCGTTTTCTTTGAAATATTTTTCATCATCCTCAGTCCTAAATGATGATATTATTGAATATCTTTGGCCTGTACTGCAAAGATTTATAATTTTATAATGAATATCTTTGGCCCGTAGTGCAAAGATGAACATGTGTTGAGATGAACATGACCAACTGATGAATATCTTTGGCCTGTAGTGCAAAGATTAATATTTAATTCAAGATGAATATTGATTGATGTTACAGGGATAAAATAATGATTATGGACTGTTAAATTCATAGATATTAGTAGATTTCATCCTCTACGTAACTCTTCTATGAATTATTATTTTCCTACATTGCGAATATTGATCTAAAACTTGTTGTTTATTATATTCTCTCGATTTTTTCCTCAATGAAGACTAACGATAATTTGTTTTATATTATCTTAGTCATAATGTTCTTTATCAGCTAGTTGAGCTCACCCTTTTCCTTTTTGTTCCATTTTTCTTCTCGGGGCGAGAATGTAATGTGCGAGTACGAGCCTGGGTATGGAATGATGGTTATAGAGAGAGTTGTTTAGTAGTCCTCACCATTTTTATAAAATAATGTATAAATAATTGTGATGATGATTTATTTGGGTATAGATATTATCTAGAAGATAATATTTGTATTTAAACTCACAGTTTTACTGTTGTAATAATAAAATTGTAGTTGTTTCTGTAACATGTATTGACAACTCAGAATGGGTGATGTATACCTATTTTGGGGGCGTCACAATAATAAAGAATGGAATAACAAAGAATTCACCATGCATGCGATAGACCGCACAGACAGGATATTCCAACAGAATAATAAAGAATGGAATAACAGAAGAATTTCACTATGTATGCGGTACTTCGCATAGACGTGTTATTCCAACATAATAATAAAGAATGGAATAACAGAAGCTCTCTTCATGAATACGAAAGAAATAATACCACTTACCTTAGAAGAAACTGGATATTGGAATAGTGAGGTAGCAGACTTCTCTTCTTCTTTCTCTCTATAATTTCTCTCTATAATAATTGCTCTAAAGCTTTAGTAAATTGGTGAGAAATGAAGGAAGAATGAGCTTATAGGAAAATATAGTGTTGATAATTGCACGTTTTGGGGCTCGAAATATTACAGTACAATATGTAAAACCCCAAATTTTACGAATAAAGATTTAATTTTCTCGAAATATTTTTTTTTAATATTATGGTGTGGATTTGATAATGTTATAGTTGTGGGCAGTATTTATAAATTTTGCAAAGTATGCAAGTTGTTGTATTATATTGGAATGGTCGGGGAATATTCGTTTTAACAGAGAATATTCGTATGACGACACAATCATTGATGGACCCCACAATGGAATTATTGTCGGATTGAGAAAACGAAAAAAATATTTTATAAAAATAACGGCGGAAGTTTTACTCGTTAATCGTTGAAACACCCAAAGTTAAAAAATACAAGAATACGTGTGGTTGTATAAGAGCACACCAGTATTGATTATTGATGCTTACGTGAGAAGTCACTCGCTTTTGTTCAATTATTGCTACAAATGAATTATTGCATAAGTATCTCACGTTATATTTTATTCAATTATTGTCGATATTTAATATATTATTAAATCAATAATTGAGATAACAAAGTTATTAATATTATTATTTGTAATATTAACGATGTCTAGAAGTTCTGCCAAGGAGAGGTTTGGTCACCTAATTGCGCGCCAATAGGGAGAAATCCTTATTAGAAAGCCCCCTCTTTCCTGAGAACGATCTGGTCGATTAATATTATGAATTATAATAAAGGTGATAAGTTTTGTTTTATTATTATTATAAATTTAATAAAACAAAAAACTTTTTATATAAAACAGAAAACTTTTTATAAATTTTTGTTTTATTTGATTATAAATAGAATATATTATATTTTATTATGCATAGTGTTTTCATAATGCCTGCACAGTGTTTGCATAGTAAATTTTTTTTATATAAAACAGAATACTTTTATAAAGTTATTTGTTTTATTAGACTATAAATAGAATATATAATATTTTATTTAAAAGATTTTTTTTTATTAGAATATTTTATCAATATGGACCGTCCATTTAAAAGTAAATCAATCTGAACCGTTCATGAATTAGTTACTATTCAGTCCATTCTCCTATAAATAGAAGCTCATTCCTTCATTATTTCTTACGAATTCACTGAAACTCTAGAGAGAGAAACTATAGAGAGAAAGAAGAAAAGTATTCTGCTACTTCACTACTCCTATATCCAGTTTCTTCTAAGGTAAGGAATATTATTTGTTGTACTCGTAAGGGTATTATTTCTTTTGTATTCATGAAGAGAACTTATGTTATTCCATTCTTTATTATTCATTGGAATAACTCAGATACGCGGACTACCCTATACTTGGTGAAATTCTTACATTATTCCATTCTTTATTATTATGTTGAATAACTCCGTGTCTATGCAATCTACCGCATACATGGTGAAATTCTTTTGTTATTCCATTCTTTATTATTCCGTTTGAACATCCCATGCATGCGTTTGCTTACGCATGACCGTTCCGTTATTTATTATTCATTGGAATATCATATGCATGCGCTTACGCATGACACGGGTTCCGTTATTTATTATTATGTTGAATAACTCGTCTGCATGCGGTTATCGCATGCTCGATGATTTCTTTTGTTATTCCATTCTTTATTATACTCAATTGGTTAAAGTTTTGGCTTTTATACTCCATGAAATTAGTGGAATATCATTGATATTTGCGTTTCATCCAAAGATCTTTTCATGGAAATATTCTTCTCAAATTCTTGAATTTTACTCCACAAATCAAGATTACGTTGACAATTTGAACGCTATCGGTTCTGGATAAATTAATTCTTGAACTTGTTTTATTGAATTCTTATATCATTGTCATCATTCTCATGTTTATATTATGTTAAAAGTCATCTGGCTCAGAATAGTGCATAGATGGACTTGGTATGATTAGGACCGTGGATTATTCTTGTATAATCATGACCGCAATGTTACAAATGATGTGGTAAAAGTCCCCATTGGCCCGTAGTGCATTGATGGACAGTTGTTGGCATGATCATGATCATTGATGAATACACGAATATCCTTGGCCCGTAGTGCATGGATAATTTGTGGTTGTGATACTAATGAATATCATTGGTCGTAGTGCAGGGATGATGTGGATTATATATTAAGCTAAGTTCCAGGAATAAAAGTGATGAAAAATCTTTTAAATCATAGAAGAGAGTAGATTTTATTCTCTACTTGACTCTTTTAATGGATTGTTTATTCTGCTGCAGTTAAACTTGATGTTTGTTATATTGTATCAGTTTAACACTGTTGAAGGTTAACGATGATTTATTCTGCATTATCTTAGTCATAATATTTTTTACTGGGCTAGTTGAGCTCATCCTTTTACTTTCATTGTTCTCTTTAGGAAATGAGAACGTAGCAGGGACTAGTCGGGGAACGGAGTGACGGTCCAGATGATAGCATTATTAGTCCTCACTATTCTATGAAATAGTGTGTTAAAAAATGTATTGAGGACTTATTTTGAGTTTGAATACTGTCTAGAAGACAATATTTGTATTAAAACTCACAACTTATGTTGTATATTTAAGATTGTATTTATATTCTGTACCATGTATTTGTCGACTCAGAATAGGTCATGTATACCTATTTTGGGGGAATCACAGTTGGTATCAAAGCTTAGGAATATGATCCCTGACTGAGATGTGAGATAAGAACTAGGAGGGGAGAGACGGGAAATTCCTTTGCTAGTATGACCTACCTAAGTTTATTTGGTATTTAATTGGTCGGTCAGAGTATAGGGATAATATGTGATATGTTAATTAACCCTTGTTTTGTGGCAGTATTTGAAAATGACATCCGATAATGTTAAGATAAGCAATGAAGCACATGAGACTGTTGAGTCATCACAGATTAATACCTAGGATAATGTGCATCAGGAAGGCGATAATCCTCATGCAAACAACAACACTGACCAAATGATGAACGATGGAATGTTCAGAGGCTTTATGCAATTCATGCAACATCAGGTAAGAGAGACTCCTATTCAAAATATAGGTGGAAATAATGGCAACCTACGGTCGGTCACCGCTAAGCAGTTCAAGGAGCTGGGACCACCAGATTTTTTGGGAAAGCCAGAACCACTTAAGGCAGAGACGTGGATAAAGTAGATCACCAAGATATTTGATGTCTTGGAATTTTCAGAGGAGCAAAAGGTTCCATTCGCCACCTTTATGTTACGTGAAGAAGCAGATCATTGGTGGGAATCTATAAAATGTACCCAGCCTGATGCACTCAAGATGTCTTGGGAGAAGTTCCAAGAGCTGTTCAACGACAAGTACTTTCCCAAAAGTATTCGTCACATGAAGGAGGTGGAGTTTATCAAGTTGGAGCAAAATAATATGACCGTATCGCAATACGAGGCTAAATTTGCGGAGTTATCCCGGTTTGTATCCCATTTGGTAGATAATGAGGAGAGAATGACGCGAATATTTCTGCGAGGTTTGAAACCCGAAATACGTCAATACCTCATTTCTCACAAATTTTGTTTATATTCAGATGTTGTGAATAGGGCTCAGTTATTGGAGCGCGATAATGAGTCAGCACAACCAAAAAGCAACGACCAACAACACGATAATAATTTTACCGGTGGCAACGGCCATCAGAACAATGATAACCATCGTGGGGGAAATTATCATGCCAGGAATGGTAACCACTTCGGTGGTAATCATACCAAGATAATAGGAGTGAAAATTTTAAGAAGAGAAGATTTAACGATGATGGAAAGACGTCAGCACCAGCACCTATTGTTACGGAAGGAGAACGACCACCGGTCGTATGTTTCAAATGCGGACAGGAGGGACACATCCGTCCAAACTATACGCAGCAATCCAAAGCGTGTTTCAATTACGGAAGAGAAGGTCACCTAGCTCAATTTTGTCATGTAGTGAAGTCAAGTTCAGCTGGGATAATGATGTTAAAGGATGTCTCAGACAAGTCAAAGCTGGTAGTTTAAGTGAGAGCATTTGTCGAGGAACCCAAACGAAGTTATCACGGGTAAGTTAATCATAAACGCTATGAAGTCTATACCTTATTCGATACTGGTTTTACCTATTCTTTTATCTCTCTTGCTTGCGCTTAACATTTAAATTTGACTCCTGAGAAATTAGAATTTGACTTATTTATTGAAACTCCGTTAGGAGAAACCTTCGTTACCTCCACTTTTTATAAATCTTGCTTGATTCATATCGATACCCTCACGTTACCTGTCGATCTTATCTCTTTGAAAATACTTTCCCTTGATGTAATTTTAGGAATCGATTGGTTAACTACTCATCATGCCAAAATTAATTATTTTCGTAAGGTTGTTAGCTTTCATATTCCTAACCAACCTGTTATGCGAATTCAAGCAAACAAACCACTAAAGTTAATCACTGTTATATCAAGTCATAAGTAAAGAGCCCCGATCCTTTCGTTGTTGACTTCCTTGTGTGTAATGCACCAAAGCCAGACTTTCTGTAGGCGACATCATGAATGACGATGGCAAGTTGATAGGTATCGATGTGACATACTATCCAAGTCTTGGATGAGAGTCACAATTTTGAATGATATTTCTATTGTTAATAAATTTCTTGACGTATTTCTGAAGACTTCTTGGCCTACCCTAGAGAGTAAAATCGAATTTTGTATTGACCCCAGTACAAAACCCATTTCTTTAACCATTAAATATTTCTTCAACCAAAACGAACGTATAATGCGCCAAAGAAGTTGGCTCGAGCTGTTGAAGATTATGATAATTCCATTCAATACCATCGTGGAAAAAACAAACGTGGTAGCTGACGCGTTGAGTAGAAGATCATATGCGTTTACGAGTGCGAATATACGAACCTACGTGAAGATAACGAATATACGATTAGAACTGACTTTAAACGATAAAGTTAAAGCCGCTCAAGCTAAAGACTCAGAGCTTATGTAGGTGAAGAAGAAGGTTCAAGAGGGCGTTATTCTAAAATCAAGAATCGACGAAGAGAGGAAATCTCAAGCCTCGACTTTATTGGTCTATTTGAAATCATCGAACGAGTAGGAATTGTGGCCTATAGACTCGTTTTACCGCTAAGTATGTCTCGTGTTCATAACGTTTTTCACGTATCGATGTTACGTAAATATATGGACGACCCGAACCACATTATTGAATTAGAAGTAGACGAGATAGCAGAAGATTTAACGTATGAGGAGATACGTGTTAAAATCTAGGATAAGAAGGATCGTATTCAACACTCAAAGGTTATACCTCAAGAGTTAGAATCTGACGAGGTATCCTCATCTGTTCGGCATACAAGGTACGTACGTAAAATTCGAGGGCAAAATTTCATAAGGAGGGGAGATTATAAAAACCCAAATTTTACGAATAAAGATTTAATTTTCTCGAAATATTTTTTTCATATTATGGTGTGGAATTGATAATGTTATAGTTGTGGGTAGTATTTATAAATTTTGCAAAGTATGCAAGTTGTTGTATTATATTCGATTGGTCGGAGAATATTCATTTTAACAGGGAATATTGGTACGACGACACAATCATTGGTGGACCCCACAATGGAATTATTGTCGGATTGAGAAAATGACAAAAATGTTTTTATGAAAATAACGGCGAAAGTTTTACCGTTAACTGTTGAAACACCCGGTGTTAAAAGTACAGTAATACGCGTGGTTGCATAGTAGCACACGGTATTGATTATTGATGCTTACGTGAGAAGTCACTCAGTTTTGTTCAATTATTGCTACAGTAATTATTGCATAGTATCTCACGTTATTTGATTCAATTATTGTCGATATTTAATATATTATTAAATCAATAATTGAGATAACAAAGTTATTAATATTATTATTTGAAATATTAACGATGTCTAGAAGTTCTGCCAAGGAGAGGTTTGGTCACCTAATTGTGTGCTAATAGGAAGAAATCCTTATTAGAAAGGCCCCTCTTTCCTGGGAATGACCTGGTCGATTAATATTGTGAATTATAATAAAGGTGATAAGTTTTATTTTATTATTATTATAAATGTAATAAAACAGAAAACTTTTTATAAAATTTTGTTTTATTTGATTATAAATAGAATATATTATATTTTATTATGTATAGTGTTTACATAGTGCCTGCGTAGTGTTTTGCATAGTAAAATCTTTTTATATAAAATGTAATATTTTTATAAAGTTATTTATTTTATTAGACTATAAATAGAATATATAATATTCTATTATGCATAATATTTGCATAAGGTAATGATATAGTGTTTGCATTGTAAAATCTTTTTATATAAAATAGAATATTTTTTAAAGTTATTTTTTATTAGATTATAAATAGAATATATTATATTTTATTTAAAAGATTTTGTTTTATTAAAATATTTTATTAATATTGCATAGTAAATCAATATGGATCATCTGCTTTTAAAGTAAATCAATCTGACCGCTCATGAATTAGTTACTATTCAAATCCATTCTCCTATAAATAGAAGCTCATTCCTTCATTATTTCTTACGAATTCAATTTGAAACTCTAGAGAAAGAAACTATAGAGAGAAAGAAGAAAAGTATTCTCGCTACTTCACTACTCCTATATCCGGTTTTTCTAAGGTAAGGGATATTATTTGTTGTACTCGTAAGGGGTATTATTTCTTTTGTATTCTGAAGAGAACTTCATTATTCCATTCTTTATTATTCATTGGAATAACTTTTATACGCGACTACCCTATACTTGGTGAAATTCTTCATTATTCCATTCTTTATTATTATGTTGGAATAACTTTTTATACTAAATCGCATACATGGTGAAATTATTCTATTATTCCATTTTTATTATTACATTTGGAACATCCTCATCAGCATTTACGACGCATGACCGGTTCCGTTATTTATTATTCTCGTTAGAATATCTTGTCTGTAATGCTTTCGCATGACCGGTTCCATTATTTATTATTATGTTGGAATAACTCGTCTGCGTAATGCGCCTATCGCATGCTCGATGATTTCTTTTGTTATTCCATTCTTTATTATACTCAAATTGGTTAAAGTTTTGGCTTTTATACTCCATGAAATTAGTGGAATATCTTTGATATTTCAAGGCTTCATCCAAAGATCTTTTCATGAAAATATTCTTCCGAGCATTCTTGAATTTTACTCCACAAAGCAAGATATGTTAACAATTTGGACGTTCTCGGTTCTGGATAAATTAATTCTTGAACTTGTTTTTATTGAATTCTTATATCATTATCATCATTCTCATGTTTATATTATGTTGAAAGTCATATGTATTCAGAGTGCGTAGATGGACTTGGTATGATTAGGACCGTGGATTATTCGATGTAATCATGGTAAGTAATGTTATAAATGATGTGGTAAAAGTCCTCATTGGCCCGTAGTGCATTGATGGACGCTTTTTAGCATGATCATGACCATTGATGAATACACGAATATCCTTGGCCCGTGAGTCATGGATAATTTGTGGTTGTGATACTAATGAATATCCTTAATTAGTAGTCTGGGATGATGTGGATTATATATTGTCGAGTCCCAAAGAATAAAAGTGATGAAAAACCTTTTAAATCATAGAAGATAGTAGATTGTATTCTCTACTTGACTCTTTTAATGCATCGCTTGTTCACCGCAGCTTAAACTTGATGTTTGTTATATTGTATCAGTTTAACACTGTTGAAGGCTAACGATAATTTATTCTGCATTATCTTAGTCATAATAGTTTTTACTGGGCTAGTTGAGCTCACCCTTTTACTTTCATTGTTCTCTCAGGAAATGAGAACGTAGCAGGGACTAACCGGGGAACAGAGTAACGGTTCAGATGATAGCATTAATAGTCCTCACTATTCTATGAAATAGTGTGTTAATAAATGTATTGAGGACTTATTTTGAGTTTGAATACTGTCTAGAAGACAATATTTGTATTAAAACTCACAGCTCGTGTTGTATATTTAAGATTATATTTATATTTTGTACCATGTATTTGGCGACTCAGAATAGGTGATGTATACCTATTTTGGAGGCGTCACACAATACCTTCAACTTTTCTTTTATTTTTAATTTAGTCTTGCAAGTATTATCAAACTTGCACCACGTCCCCTAATAGTAAATAATGTGAATCAATAGTTCAATCATGTGAATCAATAGTTATAATCATGTAAAAATACGAATTACAGTATAGTACCTCCATCTATACCTCCATTTTTAACTTAGTCATGCAAGTATTATCAATCTTGCACCAACTCCCCTAATAGTACAAGAATGTGAATCAATAGAACACACATGTGAACAAATAGTTATAATCATGTGAATTAATAGCAATTAATTGCTTATTTATCCGATTAATTACCCGACTGGTCAGTATAACTTCTAGACATCAATTAATATCGAAATAAATGTCGATATCCACTAACACTAATAATTCCAACACAATGGAAATATCAATTTCATCTTTAATCAACACGAATTTATTCATCATTAATATTATAACTCATAATATTTAACAACCAGGTCGTTCCCAGGAAAGAGGGGGCTTTCCGATAAGGATTTCTCCTTATTGGCGCGCAATTAGATGACCAAACCTCTCCTTGACAGAACTTCTAGACATTGTAAATATTGCAATTTAATAATATGAATAACTTTGTCGTCTCAATTATTGATTTAATAATATATCATATAATGCAGATGATATTATGACAATAATCGAATCAATAATATGAGTGATATTATGCAACAATTATTGTAGAAATAATTGAGTATAACTGAGTGTCTTCTCACGTTAAGTATCAATAATCAATACTGTGTGCTACTATGCAACCACGCGTATTACTTTACTTTTACTACCGGGTAGTTCAACAGTTTAACGGTAAAACTTCCATCGTTATTTTTTTAAAAAGATAATTATGTCATTTTCTAACTACGACAATACTTCCGTTGTGGGGTCCACCAATGATTGTGCCGTCGTACGAATATTCCCTGTTAAAACGAATATTCCCCGACCAATCGAATATTATATAACCACTTGCTTACTTTGCAAAATTTGTAAATATTACCCACAACTATAACATTATATTATATCCACACCATAATATTCAAAAATATATTTCGAGAGAAATTAATCTTTATTCATAAAAGTTGGGGTCTTACACCTGGTTCCATTCTTTATTATTCTGTTGGAATATCCTATCTGTGTGGTTTACACATGACCTGGTTCCATTCTTTATTATTATGTTGGAATATCCTATCTGTGCGGTTTACGCATGACCTGGTTTCATTCTTTATTATTCCGTTGGAATATCCTGTCTATGCGGTTTACGCATGACCTGGTTTCATTCTTTATTATTACATTGAGAATAACTTTTCGCATGCGATCTATCGCATGCATGGTGAATTCTTCATTATTCCATTCTTTATTATTCTATCGGAATAACTCATCTACATGTGATTACCGCATGCATGGTTAATGATCCTTTGTATTCATTCCTTATTAAATTGTGGAAATGATCTGCATCTACGACGAAGCGAAAATCCATTTGCGCTTTCATATATTCTATTTTACTCAACAAGGTTAAAGTTTTGGCTTCTATACTCCATGAAATTAGTAGAATATCCTGGATATTTGCGCTTCATCCAATATCTTTTCATGGAAATATTCTTCTGAGCATTCTTGAATTTTACTCCACAAAGCAGTATCGTGTTGACAATTTGGACGTTATTGATTTCAGGATAAATTAACTTATAAATTTATTCTTGAACTTGTTTTATTGAATTATTATGTCATTGTCATCATCCTCATGCTTATATTGTGATGAAAGTCATCTTTGGCTTACGTGCATAGATGGACTTGGTATGATTATGACCAGGGATTATTCGGTATAATCATGACCTGTAATGTTATAAATGATGTGGTAAAAGTCCTCAGTAGCCTTTAATGCATTGATGGACAGTTTTTGGTAAGATTATGACCAGGGATTATTCGGTATAGTCATGACCATTGATGATTTAATGAATATCCTTGGCCCATAGTGCAGGGAGGATTCGATGATGTGGTTTATTTATTAAGCTGAGTCTCAACGATAAAAAAATTGATGAAAACATTTTAAATCATAGAAGATAGTAGATATCATCCTCTACTTGACTCTTCTAATGGATTGCTTATTCCGCTGCAGTTAAACTTGATGTCTATTGTATTTTATTAGTTTAACATTGTTGAAGACTAATGATAATTTATTCGCATTATCTTAGTCATAATATTTTTTACCGGGCTAGTTGAGCTCACCCTTTCTTTCATTATTCTCTTCAGGGAAATGAGAACGTAGTTGGGACTAGTCAGGGAATGGAGTGACTGATCCGTAAGATAGCATTAGTAGTCCTCACTATTCATTAAATAGTGTGACAATAAATGTAATGAGGACTCCATTGAGTGTGGATGTTGTCTAGATGACAATATTCTTATTAAAACTCTTAGATTATTTTTTGTCGTATTTTACACGACTGTTGTATAATTAAGTTGTATTAAAAATTTTTACCAAATATTTGGCGACTCAAGATGGGTGATGTATACCTATTTTGGGGGCGTCACAGTTGGTATCAAAGCTTAGGGATATGATCCCTGGCTGAGATGTGAGACAAGAACTAGGAGGGGAGAGACGGGGAATTCCTTCGCTAGTATGACCTACCTAAGTTTATTTGGTATTTAATTGGTTGGTCAGAGTATAGGGATAATATGTGATATGTTAATTAACCCCTTTTTTGTGGCAGTGTTTGAAAATGACATTTGAAAATGTTGAGATCAGCAATGAAGCACATGAGATCATTGAGACACCTTTAATCACAAACCAGGTTAATGTGTTGTCAGACGAAAAAGAAATTAGAGATATCTACGTGGTGAGTGAAGAACTAATAGCTGGACCCGAGCTAGTCGCAGAGGTAGCAGCTGAGAGTGAGGAAGAAGAGGAATATGAGGAGAATTTATTAGAAAATTTTTATGATCGAAATTTAGAATTACAAAATCGTATTCATGAGTTAGAAGAGAAGGCTGAAGAACGGCAGACGGTCGTGGAGCAAAGGGATGCAACATTTCAAAATTGTGTTACCCGATGTGCGATGCTTGAACAGAAGCACTCTTTGGCAGAGTATAAGATATTAGAGCTGGGATCTGAGAATGCTATGATCAAGGTTTTGATGAAAGAAGAAGCAAATGAATGAATGAGAATAGATGATGCATGGGTAAAAGCCGCACGACGCATTGATATTGTAGAAAAAGACGTTCGATCTAATAAGGGCAAAATAGATGAAATGGATTTCGCTTTTTAAACAACAATTGGGAGAATCCAACATCGAATTCGGAATTACCCGGTGCAGAACGGTCAACCCCAATTCGATATGGATCGGAGAGTAATGATTTGAATCATGGATCAGGAATGTGGCGAAGCAATTAAGGGTGGAATGTACTCTATAGCAAATTTAAGTGCAACTGGGATGGTGACGCCAAAGGATGTCCTAGACAAGTCAAACTCGGTAGTTTAAGTGAGAGCGTTTATCGAGGAACCCGAATGAAGTTATCACGGGTAAGTTAATCATAAACTCTTGCTAAGTCTATACCTTGTTCGATACCGGTAGTGGTTTTCAATGTTTGAACTTGGCTCTTTTATCTGTTGAAACTCTGTTAGGAGAAACATTCGTTACCTCCACTATTTATAAATCTTGTTTAATTCAAATCGACACTTTCACGTTACCTGTCGATCTTATTTCTTTGAAAATACTTGCATTTGATGTGATTTTAGGGATTGATTGGTTAACTACTCATCATGCTAAAATCGATTATTTTCGTAAGGTTGTTAGCTTTCATATTCCTAACCAACCTATTATGTGAATTCAAGAAACCAAACCACTAAAGTTAATCATTGTCATATCAAGCCATAAGTAAAGAGCCCTAAGCCTTTCGCTGGTGACTTCCAAGTCTTGGAATACACCGAAGCTAGAATATCCGTAGGGGACGTCGTGAATAACAGTGGCAAGTTGATAAATATCAATGTGGCGTGTTATCCAAGTCTTGGATGAGGGTCACAGTTTTGAATGATATTTCTATTGTTAATAAATTTCCTGACGTATTCCTGAAGACTTCTTAGCTTACCCCTAGAGCGTGAAATCAAATTTTGTATTGACCCCACTACAAAACCCATTTCGTATAACTTACAAATGATAAAGATAGAGTTAAAGACTCTAAGGACCAACGTGGTGATATCAAATATACAAGTAGAATCCACTTTAATCGATAAAGTTAAAGCCGCTCAAGCTACACACCCGAATCTGATGAATGTGAAGAAGAATGTTCAAGAAGGTGTTATCTCAACCCTCGATTTAATTGGCCCATTTGAAATCCTCGATGGAATAGGAACTGTGGCTTATAGACTCGTTTTACCGCCAAGTATGTCGCGTGTTCATAACGTTTTTCACGTATCGATGTTACTTAAATATGTGGATGACCCGAACCACGTTATTAAACTAGAACTAGACGAGATAGCAGAAGATTTAACGTATGAGGAGATACATGTTAAAATCTTGGATAAGAAGAATCGTATTCAACACTCAAAAGTTATACCTCAAGAGTTGGAATATGAAATGAAGTCAAGTTATCCTCACCTCTTCGGCATACCAGGTACGTACGTAAATTTCGAGGACAAAATTTCATAAGGACGGGAGATTGTGAGACCCCAAATTTTATGAATAAAGATTTAAATTTCTCAAAATATTTTTTTTAATATTATGGTATGGATTTGATATAATGTTGTAGTTGTGGGTAATATTTACAAATTTTTCAAAGTATGCAAGTTGTTATATAATATTCGATTGGTCGGGGAATATTCGTTTTAACAGGGAATATTCGTACGACGGCACAATCATTGATGGACCCCACAACAGAAGTATTGTCGTAGTTAGAAAAACGCATGAAATTATCTTTTATAAAAATAACGGCGAAAGTTTTACCATTAAACCGTTGAACTACCCGTAGTAAAAGTACAAAGAATACTGCGTGGTTGCATAGTAGCACATGGTATTGATTATTGATGCTTACGTGAGAAGTCACTCAGTTATATTCAATTATTGCTACAGTAATTGCTGCATCATATCTCTCATATTATTGATTCAATTATTGTCACAATATCATCTGCATAATATGTTATATTATTAAATCAATAATTGAGACGACAAATAATGCATTTAATCATTCAAAAATGCCATACTTATAAGATTTCATCACCAAAGATCAAATCCCTCATCAAAAATCTGCATATACCTTATATAGGATTTTCAAGCCATAAAACTCTATTTACCAATTTTTCAACTTCACATAACATGTTTAACTCATATGTAACTAAACCATTTTCATGAAAAATTATCGAATCAACTTATTATTTTTCTATCCTTTGTCCAAACATATATACATATATTTCATACACAATAAGTATTTTTTTTATAATTTTTCAACTCCCTTAAGTATTTTTCGAAAAATCAATTTCTAATTAATTCCTTAAGAAATTAGCTACCTCAAGTTTAACTCCAGAAATTCCCAAATCTTGGCAGGATCTAAATTTCATGGTCATCGGAGTTATAGAACTCCGGTTATAGCATTTTTTGTCGAATAAACCTAAATATTGAAATAGTCATAACTTGCTCATTTTAAGTTGGAATGAACTCATTTTTGGACAGGAGGTACTTTATACCATATATTTCCATGTCCCAAAAGGTCGAAAATTTTCTCACAAATTAAGTGGCCGAAACAACCCTTGCAAAATTTTGGGCAGTAGATTTTTCACTTTTTCGTTCTTTGTTAAAAATATTCCATACAAAAATCTACAACTCCTTTTTCAGTGATTCCACTTGGAGATGTTAGAAAACTTATCATAATATCCTCCCAAATTTTTCTAAAATTTTTGAATGTCTGAAAAATTTTGAAACTACAAATGGATTTTAACCCGCCATGCGGTAATCCACGTAAACAAGATCATTTCCACAATTTAATAAGGAATAAATACGAAGGATCATTCACCATGCATGTGGTACTCCATTACGAGCGAGTTATTCCAACGAGAATAATAAATAATGGAATAACAAAAGAATTCACCGAGCATGCGATAGATCAAGATGCAGACGAGTTATTCCAATGTAATAATAAATAATGGAATAACAGAAGAATGTCACCATGTATATGATAGTCCGCGTATACAGGTTATTTCAACAGAATAATTAATAATGGAACCAGGTCATGCGTAAACGCACAAACAGGATATTCCAACAAAATAATAAAGAATGGAATAACAGAAGAATGTCACCATGTATACGGTAGTCCGCGTATACAGGTTATTACAACAGAATAATAAATAATGAAACTAGGTCATACGTAAACCCACAGACGGGATATTCCAACAGAATAATAAAGAATGGAATAACAACGAAATTCACTGTGATGCGATAGATCAGACGCATAAAAGTTATTCCAATGAATAATAAAGAATGGAATAACGAAGAATTTCACCATGTATGCGGTACTTCACATAGACAGGGTATTCCAATATAATAATAAAGAATGGAATAACAACCCTTATGAGTATTGAAAAAAAAATAACTCTCTTCATGAATACGAAAGAATAATACCCCTTACCTCAAAAGAAGACTGGATACTGGAATAGTGAGGTAGCAGACTTCCCTTCTTCTTTCTCTCTATAATTTTTCTTTATAATAATTGCTCTATAGCTTTAGTGAATTGGTGAGAAATGAAGGAAGAATGAGCTTCTATTTATAGGAAAATATAGTTTCGATAATTGCACGTTTTGGGGCTCGAAATATTACAGTATAATACCTTCAACTTTTTTTTCATTTTTAATTTAGTCCTGCAAGTATTATCAAACTTACACCACCTCCCCTAATAGTAAATAATGTGAATTAATAGTACAATCATGTGACTCAATAGTTATAATCATGTGAAAATACGAATTACAGTATAGTACCTCCATCTATACCTCCATTTTTAACTTAGTCATGCAAGTATTATCAATCTTGCACCACCTCTCCTAATAGTACATGAATGAGAATCAATAGTACACACATGTGAACAAATAGTTATATAAGCATGTGAATTAGTAGCAATTAATTGATAATTTATCCGATTAATTATCCGATTTATCAATATAACCCCCAGACATCAATTATCATCAGAATAGATGTCGATTTTCACTAACACTAATTGTGACGCCCCCAAAACAAGTATACATCACCCATCTTGAGTCGCCAAATACATGGTACAAAATACAAATACAAACTTAATTATACAAACGTTGTGTAATATACGACAAAACATATGCTATGATTTTTAATACAAATATTGTCATCTAGACAATATCCACACTCAATGGAGTCCTCATTACATTTATTATCACATTATTTAACAGAATAGTGAGGACTACTAATGTTATCATCTGGACCGTCACTCCGTTCTCCGACTCGTCCCAGCTATATTCTCATTTCCTGAAGAGAACAGTGAAAGAAAGGGTGAGCTCAACTAGCCCAGTAAGAAATATTATGACTAAGATAATGCAGAATAAATTATCATTACCCTTCAACAATGTTAAACTGATAAAATACAATAGACATCAAGTTTAATTTCAACGGAATAAGTAATCCATTAGAAGAGTCAAGTAGAGCATAATATCTACTATCTTCTATGATTTAAAATGTTTTCATCAATTTTTATCGCTAATACCCAGCTTAATAAATAAACCACATCATCGAGTCATCCCTGCACTACGGGCCAAGGATATACATTAAATCATCAATGGTCATGACTATACCGAATAATCCCTGGTCATAATCATACCAAAAACTGTCCATCAATGCATTAAAGGCTACTGAGGACTTTTACCGCATCATTTATAACATTACAGGTCATGATTATACCGAATGATCCCTGGTCATAATCATACCAAGTCCATCTATGCACGTAAGCCAAAGATGACTTTCATCATAATATAAGCATGAGGATGATGACAATGACATAATAATTTAATAAAACAAGTTCAAGAATAAATTTATAAGTTAATTTATCCTGAAATCAATAACGTCCAAATTGTCAACATGATACTGATAGCAGAGTAAAATTTAAGAATGTTCAGAAGAATATATCCATGAAAAGATACTGGATGAAGCGCAAATATCCAGGATATTCTACTCATTTCATGGAGTATAGAAGCCAAAACTTTAACCAACTGAGTAAAATAGAATATATGAAACTGCAAATGGATTTTCGCCCGTCGTAGACAGATCATTTCCACAATTTAATAAGGAATGAATACAAAGGATCATTCACCATGCGTGCGGTAATTCACATAGACAGGTTATTCCAACAGAATAATAAAGAATGGAATAACAGAAGAATTCATCATGCATGCGATAGACCGCACAGACAGGTTATTCTCAACAAAATAATAAAGAATGGAACCATGTCATACGTAAACCGCACAGACAGGAGATTCCAACAGTATAATAAAGAATGGAACCATGTCATGCGTAAACTGCACAGACAGGATATTCTAATAGAATAATAAAGAATGGAATAACAAAGAATTGAAAGATAAATGCGATGTAATCGCATGCATGTGTTATTCCAACATAATAATAAAGAATGGAACCAAGTCTAACGTAATTGCATGCATGCATGTGATATTTCCAATGAAATAATAAAAAATGGAACCAGTCTAGTGTAATCCGCACGCATGCGAGGATATTACAATGAATAATAAAGAATGGAATAATGTAAGAATTTCACCATGTATGTGGTACTTGATGTAGAAAGTTATTCCAACATAATAATAAAGAATGGAATAACAGAAGCTCTCTTCATGAATACGAAAGAAATAATAACCCTTACCTTAGAAAGAAACTGGATACTGGAGTAGAGAGGTAGCAGACTTCTCTTCTTCTTTCTCTCTATAATAATTGCTCTATAGCTTTAGTGAATTGGTGAGAAATGAAGGAAGAATGAGCTTCTATTTATAGGAAAATATAGTTTTGATAATTGCACGTTTTGGGGCTCGAAATATTACAGTACAATACCTTCAACTTTTCTTTCATTTTTAATTTAGTCCTGAAAGTATTATCAAACTTGCACCACCTCCCCTAATAGTAAATAATGTGAATCAATAGTTCAATCATGTGAATCAATAGTTATAATCATGTGAAAATATGAATTACAGTATAGTACTTCCATCTATACCTCCATTTTTAACTTAGTCATGCAAGTATTATCAATCTTGCACCAACTCCCTTAATAGTACAAGAATGTGATTCAATAGTACACACATGTGAACAAATAGTTATATAAGCATGTGAATTAGTAGCAATTAATTGCTCATTTATCCGATTAATTACCCAATTTATCAATATAATCCCCAAACATCAATTATCATCGGAATAGATGTCGATTTTCACTAACACTAATAATCCCAACACAATGGAACTATCAAATTCATCTTTAATCAACACGAACTTACTCATCATTAATATTATAACTTACAATATTTAACCACCAGGTCGTTCCCAGGAAAGAGGGGGCTTTCCGATAAGGATTTCTCCTTATTGGCGCGCAATTGATTGATCAAACCTCTCCTTGACAGAACTTCTAGACATTGTAAATATTACAATTTAATAATATGAATAACTTTGTCATCTCAATTTTTGATTTAATAATATATCATATCATACAGATGATACTGTGACAATAATCGAATCGATAATATGAGAGATATGATGCAGCAATTACTGTAGCAATAATTGAGTATAACTAGGTGACTTCTTACGTAAGCATCAATAATCAATACCGTGTGCTACTATGCAACCACACATATTACTGTACTTTTACTACCGGATAGTTCAATAATTTTAATGGTAACACTTTCGCCGTTATTTTTATAAAAAGATAATTCTGCCGTTTTCTAACTACGACAATACTTCCGTTGTGGGGACTACCAATGATTGTGCCATCGTACGGATATTCCCCGATAAAAAGAATATTCCCCGACCAATCGAATATTATATAACCACTTGCTTACTTTGCAAAATTTGTAAATATTACCCACAACTATAACATTATATCAAATCCACACCATAATATTCAAAAAAATATTTTGAGAAATTTAAATCTTTATTCATAAAATTTGGGGTCTCAAAATCTCCCCTCCTTATGAAATTTCACCCTCGAAATTTACGTACGTACCAGGTATGCCGAAAAGATGAGGATACCTTGACTTCATTTCAGATTCTAACTCTTGAGGTATAACCTTTGAGTGTTGAATACAATCCTTCTTATCCAAGATTTTAACACGTATCTCCTCATACGTTAAATCTTCTGCTATCTCGTCTAGTTCAAATTTAATAATGTGGTTTGGTTCATCCACATATTTACGTAACATCGATACGTGAAAAACGTTATGAACACGCGACATACTTGGCGGTAAAACATGTCTATAGACCACAGTTCCTACTCGATCAAGGATTTCAAATGGGCCAATAAAATCGAGGGTTGAGATTTCCTCTCTTCATCGATTCTTGCTTCTAGAATAACGCCCTCTTGAACCTTCTTCTTCACATTCATCAGCTTTGAGTATGTAGCTTGCATGGCTTTAACTTTATCGATTAAGGTTGATTCCAATCGTATATTCGCTATCTTCACGTGGGTCTCTAAAGTCTTTAACTCTATCTTCATCATTTGTAAGTTATACGAAATGGGTTTTTGTGTTAACAACGTCGCACTCGTAAACGCATACGATCTTCTACTCAACGCGTCAGCTACCCCGTTCGCTCTTCCACAACTATATTGAATGGTATAGTCGTAATCTTCATCAGCTCGAGCCAACATCTTTGGCGCATTATTCGTTCGTTTTAGTTGAAGAAATATTTAAGGGTTGAAGAAATGAGTTTTGTACTGGGGTCAATACAAAATTTGATTTCACATTCTAGGGGTAGGCTAAGAAGTCTTCAAGAATACGTCAGGAAATTTATTAATGATAAAAATATCATTTAAAAACTGTGACTCTCATCCAAGACTTGGATAGCACAAGAAATGAAGGTTTCTCCTAACGAAGTTTCAATTGATAAGTCAAAGTCTAACTTCTCTAGAGTTAAATTTAAACGTTGAGCGCAAACAAGAGAGATAAAAGAATGGGTAGAACCGATATCTAATAAGGTATAGATTTCGTAATAATTTATAATCAACTAACCCGTGCTAACTTCGTTCGGGTTACTCACTTTTTGAGAAGTCACGAAAAACGCTCTTCCTGAAACCACCGACTTTATTTTGTCTGTATCCACCTTTGGTACCACTGTGACGCCCCAAAAATAGGTATACATCACCTATCTTGAGTCGCCAAATACATGGTACAAAATTCAAATACAACTTAATAATACAGCTGTCGTGTAAACAATACGACAAAACATAAATTGAGAGTTTTAATAAGAATATTGTCATCTAGACAATATCCACACTCAAAGGAGTCCTCATTACATTTATTGTCACACTATTTAATAGAATAGTGAAGACTACTAATGCTATCATCCGACCGTCAATCCGCTCCAGACTTCGTCCTAGCTATATTTTCATTTCACAGAGAAACGATTGAAGAAAAGGGTGAGCTCAACTAGCCCAAGAAGAAATATTATGACTAAGATAATGCGAAATAAATTATCATTAGTCCTCAACAATGTTAAACGATAAAATACAATAGACATCAAGTTTAACTGCAAGTGTAACAAGCAATCCATTAAAAAGAGTCAGTAGAGAATAAAATATACTATCTTTTATGATTTAAAAAGTTTTTCATCACTTTTATCTCTGAGACTCAGCTTAATGAATAATCCACATCATCAAATCATCCCTGCACTAAGGGCCAAGGATATTATTTAGTATCACGACCACGAATTATACATGCACTACGGGCCAAAGATAATCGTGTTTTCATCAACAGTCCTGATCATGCCATAAAATAATTCATCTTTGCTCCCTTGGCCAAAGAGAATCCATAGCCATAATCATACCAAAAAGTGTCCATCAATGCACTACGGGCCAATGAGGACTTTTTCCACATCATTTGTAACATTACGGTCATGATTATACCGAATAATCCCTAGTCATAATCATTCCAAGTTCATCTATGCACTACAGGCCACAGATGACTTTTAACAAAATATAAACATGAGGATGATGACAATGATATAAGAATTCAATAAAACAAGTTCAAGAATTAAATTATTCAGGAACTAATAACGTCCAAATTGTCAACATGATACTTCTTTGTAGAGTAAAATTCAAGAATGCTCAAAAGAATATTTCCATGAAAAGATACTGGATGAAGCGCAAATATCAAGGATATTCCACTAATTTCATGGATTATAGAAGTCAAAACTTTAATCAACTGAGTATAATAAAGAATGGAATAATAAAAGAAATCACCATGCATGCGGTGCCCCGCATGAGCGAGTTATTCAACGAATAATAAATAACGGAACCGGTCGTCGTGTCCTACGCACGAGGTGATATTCAACCGAGAATAATAAAGAATGGAATAACAACGAAAATCACCATGCATGCGGTATTAGATATGAGCGAGGTTATTCCAATGAGAATAATAATAAATAATGAGAACCAAGTCGGTAAATTAAGCCGACGGATGTTCCAACAGAATAATAAAGAATGGAATAACAACGAAATCACCATGCATGCGGTACTTAGCGTAGATGTAGTTATTCAATGAGAATAATAAATAACGGAACCAGTCCCAGTAAAACGCATGCATGTGGATATTCCATAGAATAATAAAGAATGGAATAAAAAGCGAATTTCACCATGTATGCGGTACTTGGCATGACGAAGTTATTCCAAAGAGAATAATAAATAATGGAATAATGTAAGAATTTCACCAAGTATAGGGTAGACCACGTATACAAAGTTATTCCAATGAATAATAAAGAATGGAATAATGAAGTTCTCTTCATGAATATGAAAAAAATACCCTTACCTTTGAAATAAGAGTATTCAATTTGGTAGGGCGAGGATATACTCGAAGAAAACTTACAGACTACAGCTCAAAGCTTTCTTAAACTCTAAAGAAATACGCCAAGATTATAAAAGAAGAATTCTCTCTATAGTTTTTCTCTCTAGAGTTTCGATTGAATTAAAAGAAATAATGAAAGAATGAGCTTCTATTTATAGAAAAATGGACCTGCGTAAGAACTAACTCATGAAATTCGGTCCAGTTGATTTACCTTTAATCGGATGGTCCAGATTTAAAGCAAAATCTTTTAAATAAAATATAATATATTCTATTTATAATCTAATAAAACGAATAACTTTATAAAAGTATTATGTTTTATATAAAAAAAATTTACTATCGCAGAACACTATGCAGGCACTATGCAACACTATGCATAATAAAATATAATATATTCTATTTATAGAATAACTTTATAAAAGTATTCTGTTTTATATAAAAAGTTTTTCTGTTTTATTACATTAATAATACTAATAAAACAAAAATTATATATATATTATATATATATATATATATATATATATATAACAATCAACAATAATTGAATCAAATAACGTGAGATACTATGCAGCAACTACTGTAGCAATAATTGAACAAAACTGAGTGACTTCTCACGTAAGCATCAATAATCAATACTGGTAGCTACTATGCAACCACACGTAATAATTGTACTTTTACTACCGAGTAGTTCAATAGTATTAATTGGTGAAAACTTCCATAGTTATTTTCATAAAAATATTTTTATGTCGTTTTCTCAATCCAACAATAATTACATTGTGGGGTCCACCATGATGATTATGTAATCGTAAATTTAATATTCCTCGACCAATCGAATATAATATAACAACTTGCATACTTTGCAAAATTTATAAATATTACCCACAACTATAACATTATATTAAATCCACACCATAATATTCAAAAAAAAATCGAGAAATTTAAATCTTTATTCGTAAAATTTGGGATTTTACAACCACCGTCCCAGCTGGACTTGATTTCGCTACAGGAAAAAATCGAGCTATGTGAGCGTTTTTTCCATAACTAAAACATACCTTGGAAGGCTGTGAACAGTTTGGACTTATGTGTCCCTCTTCTCCGCATCTATAGCATCTAACTGGCGGCCGTTCTCCTCCCCTAGAATTTGTTACTGGTGTTGGTGCTGCTGCCGACATCTTCGCATCATCGTTAAATCTTCTCTTCTTAAATTTTCCACTTTTATTATCTTGGCCATGATTACCACCGAAGTGGTTACCATTCTTGGCATGATAATTTCCACCATGATGGTTATCATTGTTTTGATGGTCGTTGCCACTGGTACGATTATTATCGTGTTGTTGGTCGTTGCCTTTTGGTTGTACTGACTCATTATCGCGCTTCAATAACTGAGCCCTATTCACAACATCTGAATATAAACAAAGTTTGTGAGAAATGAGGTATTGACGTATATCGAGTTTCAAACCTCTTAGAAATATTCGCGTCATTCGCTCCTCATTATCGACCAAATGGGATGCAAACCGGGATAACTCCGCAAATTTAGCCTCGTATTGCGACATGGTCATATTGTTTTGCTCCAACTTGATGAATTCCACCTCCTTCATGTGACGAATACTTTCGGGAAAGTACTTGTCGTTGAACAACTCTTGGAACTTCTCCCAAAACATCTTGAGTGTGTCAGGCTGGGTACATTTTACAGATTCCCACCAGTAATTTGCCTCTTCATGCAACATAAAGGTGGCAAAGGGAACCTTTTGATCCTCGAAGCATCCCAAGACATCAAATATCTTGGTGATCTGCTTTAACCACGTCTCTTCCTTAAGTGGTTCTGGCTTTCCCAAAAACTCCGGTGGTCCCAGCTCCTTGAACTGCTTAGCGGTGACCGACCGTGGGTTGCCATTATTTCCACCTATATTTTGAACAGGAGTCTCTCTTACCTGATGTTGCATGAATTGCATAAAGCCTCTGAACATCCCATCGTTCATCATTTGTTCGGTGTTGTTATTTACTTGATGATTATTGTCTTCCTGTTGCATATTATCCTGGGTATTGATCGTTGGTGACTCAACGGTCTCATGTGCTTCATTGCTGATCTCAACATTTTCAGATGCCATTTTCAAACACTGTCACAAAACAAGGGTTAATTGACATATCACATATTATCCCTATACTCTGACCGACCAATTAAATACCAAATAAACTTCGGTAGGTCATACTAGTGAAGGAATTCCCCGTCTCTCCCCTCCTAGTTATTGTCTCATATCTCAACTAGGGATCATATCCCTAAACTTTGATACCAACTGTGACGCCCCCAAAACAGGTATACATCACCCATCTTGAGTCACCAAATATATGGTATAAAATACAAATATAAACTTAATTATACAAACGTCGTGTAATATACGACAAAACATATGCTATGAGTTTTAATACAAATATTGTCATCTAGACAATATCCACACTCAATGGAGTCCTCGTTACATTTATTATCACACTATTTAACATAATAGTGAAGACTACTAATGTTATCATCTGGACCGTCACTCCGTTCCCCAACTCGTCCCAGCTATATTCTCATTTCCTGAAGAGAACAGTGAAAGAAAGGGTGAGCTCAACTAGCCCAGTAAGAAATATTATGACTAAGATAATGCAAAATAAATTATCATTAGCCTTCAATAATGTTAAACTGATAAAATACAATAGACATCAAGTTTAATTACAGCGGAATAAATAATCCATTATAAGAGTCAAGTAGAGCATAATATCTACTATATTCTATGATTTAAAATATTTTCATCAATTTTTATCGCTGAGACCCAGCTTAATAAATAAACCACATCATCAAGTCATCCCTGCACTACGGGCCAAGGATATTCATTAAATCATCAATGGTCATGACTATACCGAATAATCCCTGGTCATAATCATACCAAAAACTGTCCGCCAATGCATTACAGGCTACTGAGGACTTTTACCACATCATTTATAACATTATAGGTCATGATTATACCGAATGATCCCTGGTCATAATCATACCAAGTCCATCTATGCACGTAAGACAAAGATGACTTTTATCATAATATAAGCATAAAAATGATGACAATGACATAATAATTCAATAAAATAAGTTCAAGAATAAATTTATAAAAATATTTTTCATCATCCTCAGTCTTAAATGATGATATTATTGAATATCTTTGGCTTGTAGTGCAAAGATGAATGATTTAAAAGAATATCTTTGGTAGTAGTGCAAAGATGAGCAGTGTTAGATGAACATGACCAATCGATGAATATCTTTGGCTCAGTAGTGCAAAGATGAATATTTGATTCGAGATGTATATTGATTGATGTTACAGGGATAAAAGATAGACGATGAACTTTTAAATTCATACATAGAAGATAGTAGTTTGCATTCTCTACTTAACTCTTCTAATGAATTATTATTTCATTGCGAATATTGATTTAAAATTTGTTGTCTATTGTATTCTATTAGATTTTTCCTGTTGAAGACTAACGATAATTTGTTGTATATTATCTTAGTCATAATATTCTTTATGGGCTAGTTGAGCTAACCCTTTTCCTTTTTGTTCCATTTTTCTTCTCGTGAGGCGAGAATATAGCGAAAGTATTTAGCCTCGGGGTATGGAATGAAAGTTCTAGAGAGAGTTGTTTAGTAGTCCTCACCATTTTGTAAAATAATGTATCAATAAATGTGATGAGGATTTATCGAGTATAGATATTGTCTAGAAGATAATATTTGTATACAAACTCACGCTTTTAATGTTGTAATAATAAAGTTGTAGTTGTTTCGCACCATGTATTGACAACTCGTAATGGGTGATGTATACCTATTTTGGGGCGTCACAATGGTATCGTCGAGCTTAGGGATATGATCTCTGGCGGAGATCGGGGAATAGAACTAGGAGGGAGAGACGAGTAAATCCTTCGGCTAGTGTGTCCTACCTAAGCTTATTTTTTAGTTGGTCAAGATATAAGGATATTATGTGATATATTGATTTCCTTAATTAACCCTTGTTTTGTGACGGATGTTTGAGAATGTCGAATGAGAATATTAACAATGGAAATGAGGCCGTGGAGACGCTGTACTCACCAACGAGGAGGGCGTGCAACAAGTCGGCAATGTTCTTCCCATGAACAACACCACCGAGCGAGATGATGAGCGAGGGATGTTTAGAAGCTTTTGCGATTCATGCAAAATCGACGAGGAGACTCGTGTTCAAAATACGAGGAGAAATGATAGCAATTCACGGTTGTCACAAATGCAAGATTCAAAGAGTTGGGACCACCGAATTTAAGGAAAGCGGATCCGATCATGGCGGAAACATGGGTCAAGCAAATTACCAAGATATTCGATGTCTTGGGATGCACGGAAGAACGAAGGTTCCATTCGCCACCTTTATGTTCCGTGGCGAAAAGCGGATCTCTTGGTGGGAGTCCGTGAAGCGTACCCATCCATCCGCTTTTCGGCATGTCTTGGGAGACATTTCAGAAATTATTTAATGACAAATACTTTCCCGAAAGTGTTCGTCGTATACGAAGGAAGTGGAGTTCATCGATTAGAACAAAACAACATGGCGGTTGTCTCGATGCGAGGCAAAGTTTGCGAGTTATCGTGTTTGCACCTCATTTGGTGGAGAATGAGGAACGATGATGCGAATGTTTTGAGAGGTTTGAAACCCAGATACGACAATATCTCATTTCTCATAAATTTTCTCTCTATTCGGATGTTGTAAATGGGCTCAATTATTAGAGCGAGATAACGAGTACTGGCCAACCGAGGGACCATAACCGAGGATCGTACCGAGATATGCGATCAATGTAATAATGATAACCAATGGAGAAAAAAACAGACGGACGAAATGGTAACCACTCGGTGGTAATCATGGCCATGAAAATAGAAGAAGCGAGTCGGAGGAGATTTTAAAAGAGGAGATTTAACAACGACCATGTGAAGGCGACGATTCCGCGACAGCGGGTTCTAAGGGAGGAGAACGACCACCCGGTCATATATCTACAAATGCGGAAAAGAGGGACATATCGGTCAAACTGCCACAACAGTTCAAGGTATGCTATAATTATGGAAAGGAAGGACATATCGCTCGAGATTATGCAATGGCGAAACCTAGTTCAATGGAGACGGTGACTCAAAAGATCATCCCAAAAAGTCAAAGTCAACGATTCCGGGAAGGCGTTTGTTGTGATCGGTCATAATCGAGAACCCAAACGAGGTGATCACGGGTAAGCTATTTATAAATTCTTGCGAAGTTTATACCTTACTTGATCTGGTCTGCTACCCATTCATTTATCTCTCTGCATGTGCTCAACGTTTAAACTTGACTCAGGAGAAATTAGACTTTGACCTATCTGTGGAAACTCAGTTAGGAGAAACTTTCATCACATCCATTATTTATAAATCTTGTTTGATTCAAGTTGGCACCATCACCTTACTGTTGACCTTATCTCTTTAAAGATACTTGCTTTTGATGTGATTTTAGGGATTGATTGGTTAACTACTCATCATGCCAAAATTGATTGTTTTCGTAAGGTTGTTAGTTTTCATATTCCTAACCAACCTGTTGTATGCAATTCAACAACTAAACCATTAAAATCAATCATTGTCATATCTAATCATAAAGCTATTCGTTTATTGAAAAGCGGATGTCAAGCTTTCTTAGCCCATGTTATGGATTTGAATAAAGACACGTCAAATTTGAATAATATTCTGTTGTTATTGACTTTCTGGCGTATTTTCAGAAGAACTTCCGATTACCACCCCGCGTGAAGTTGAATTCTTTATTGATCTTGAACTTTGGTATAAAGCCCATTTCTAAAACCCCATATCGAATGGCTCTATTGAACTTCGGGAGTTAAAGGTCCAACTACTGAAATTATTGGACATCGGTTTCATTCGTCTAAGTACATCTCCTTGGGGTGCTCTGTTTTATTTGTAAAGAAGAAAGGCGGGAGTATCGACTTTGTATTGACTATCGAGGAATTGAACCATGTCACCATCAAGAATAGGTATCCTCTACCTCGTATTGATGACTTGTTTGACCCGATTCTGCAGGGGCACAATTCTTTTCAAAAATCGATCTTAGATTACGGATATCATCAATGAAGATTAATCGAGGATATTCAAAAGCGCTTTTTAGAACTTCGATGCGGGCATTATGAATTCTTAGTCATGTCTTTCGGATTGACTAATGCTCCTATGACTTTCATGGATATGATGAACCAAGTATTCAAGGAATATTTGGATCGGTTAGTGTTGTTGTCTTTATTGATGACATCCTTATATATTCCAAAAGTCGTGAAGATCATGAGCACCATTTGAAGTTTGGTACTCCAAAGGCTTCGTGAGAACAAACTATATGCCAAATTAAAGAAATGCGAGTTACGGCGAGGAAGTAGCATTCCTTGGGCACGTGGTGTCGAAACATGGAGTATCTGTTGATCCGTGAAGATTGAAGCAATACTGAAGTTAGGAACAACCAAGTCGGTGGTTGAAATGCGTAGCTTTTGGGCTTAGTGGTTATTATCGGAGATTAGTGGAAGGGTTTTCTCGAATCGCTACTCCATTAACTCAAATACTTCTCGGAAGGATACAAAATTCGTTTGGAGCGAAGAATGCGAGAAAAGTTTCCAAGAGCTTAAGAGGAGACTTATTTCGCAGACTGTTCTAACAATACCATCTGGTTCGGATGGATTTGTTATCTCTGATGCTTGAGCAAAGGGTTAGGATGTGTTCTCATGCAACGTGGGAAAGTCATAGCCTATGCCTCATGACAACTTAAAGAGTATGAGAGGAATTATCCTACTCATGATCTAGAGTTAGCGGCGGTGATCGTTTTCGCTAAAAATATGGAGGCACTATCTATATGGGGAGAAAGTGGAGATATATTCGGACCATAAAAAGCCTTAAATATTTCTTCACTCAAAAGAACTCAACATGCGGCGTGACGTTGGCTCGAGCTATTGAAAGACTACGACCACACTATTCATACCATCCTGGAAAAGCGAGCGTGGTAATGGCGACGCGTTGAGTAGAAGATCATATCTTGAGGAACGAGTGCGATGATGTCAAGTATACGCGTAGAGCCAACTTTAATAGAAAAAGTTAAGGTTGCTCAAGCCACCGAACCCCGGAGTGATGCATATGAAGAAGAAAGTACAAGAAGGAGCTATTAGGGCGAGAATTGATAAAGAAGGAATACTTGAGTCCACTCTAGACTTTGTGTTCTAACGACTACGATTTGAAGTACAAGATTATGATGGAGGCACACAATACACCATTTACAATCCATCACGGAAGTACTAAAATGTATCGTGATCTTGACATACATTTTGGTGGAACAATATGAAGAGAGAGATTGCAAAGTTTATCTCGATGTGTTTAACTTGTCAACATGTAAAGGCGGAGCATCTAGTACCTAAAGGGTCCGTTGCAACCACTTGAGATTCCGAAATGGAAGTGGGAACACATTACCATGGATTTAGTTCACGGGTCTTCCTACGGTTTCTCGAGGCATCAATGCTTATTTGGGTTATTGTTGATAGATTAACCTAGTGCGCTCATTTCTTGCCGATCTGGAGACTTATTCACTTGAGCGTCTTGCTAGTATGTGCGTGAATGAGATTGTGAGGTTGCATGGCATGCACGTATCCATAGTTTTGGATCGTGACCCAAGATTCACTTCAAGATTTTGGGTTAGCTTGCAAAAAGCTATGGAGCGCAGTTCTACGATTAGTTCGGCATACCATCCTCAAACGGACGGACAATCAAAAGGACTATTCAAACTCTTGAAGATTTATTAAGACTCGATGTCCTGAACTTCAAGGCGGTTGGGATAAGTATTTACCATTGGTGGAATTCTCCTACAACAACAGATTATCGAGCAAGTATAGGTGTAGCTCCATTTGAAGCATTATATGGACGAAAGTGTCGCTCTCCAGTATGTTGGGACGAGGTGGGTGAAGCAACATTGTTAGGACCCGAGTTAGTATGTATGACTATGGAAAAGATCCAAATGATTCGACAACGTATACAAACGGCACAAGATCGACGAAAGAGTTATGCTGATCTTCATCGAAAGGACGTGGAATTTAGTGTAGGGGATAATGTATTGTTGCGAGTTGCTCCATGGAAGGGAGTTATAAGATTTGGGAAGAGAGGAAAGCTCAATCCACGATTTATTGGTCCATTTCAAATTCTTGACCGAGTAGGAAATGTAGCCTATAGACTCGCGTTACCTCAAAGTATGTCTCGTGTTCATAATGTGTTTCACATATCATACTTAAGTAAATATGTGAAAGACCCAAACCACGTTATTGAGTTAGAATGGACGAGATAGCCAGAAGACTTAACGTGTGAGGAGGTACTGTCAAGATCTTAGATAGGAAGGAGCATGTCCTACGCCAAGAAAGGTCATACCACAAGTTAAAGTTTTGTGGAGGAATCATGCTATAGAGGAAATGACACAGGGAATTGGAAAGCGGAAATGAAAGCGAGGTATCCTCACCTTTTGAAACACCAGTGCGTCGTCGATTTCGAGGGACGAAATTTCATAAGGAGGGAGGTTGTAAGACCCCAACTTATTATTAATGAAATTTAATTTTCTCTATTTATTATTTTGAAATAGTAAGGGTTGATTTGATTAATGTGGATAGTTAAGGGTAAAATCATAAATACTTCAAAATAAGCAAGTGGTTATAAAATATTCATTGTTGTTAGGAAATATTCGTTTGGTGGTGGAATATTAAATCTTTGTCGGGAATATTAAATGCGACCCAGTAGCGATATGTATGGGCCCATGTGAGCGATTGGATGAATGAAAAAACGACAAATATAAGTTGTTTAAAAATAATAAGCGTAGTTATTACAGATTAATCTTGTTAAAATACTCGGTGGTTAAAACACACGATGCACACGGGTATTGCACCAATTATTGATTCTTACGTGAAGGCACTTTACTCGATAATGGTTACGATAATTCTTTATTCGATATTTTATTGAGTTAATAATTCTTTGCGTTGATATTTTATATTCTTTGTTGTTTGATAATTGTCATTACTACGGTATTTTTCATTATCGAAGCAATAATTCATTTTATCTGAATAATATTATTAGATAACATTATTGGCAATGTCTAGAAAGTTACATCTAAGGAGAGGTTTGGTCACCTAATTGCGGCGCCAGATGAAGAAATTCTTATTGGAAAGCCCCTCTTTCTTGGGAAGCTGCACGTTGTCGATATTGTGATTACGTAATATTATTTGTGAATAATTAATTATTGATTCATATGATGAGAAAAATATTGATTTTATGTGGATATAGATGGAGAAAATTTTAATGTGACAATTGTTGAAAATTGAAATTTTATCTTTTACGATAAAATAATTCATTTAAATATATTATTATATTTTAATAATATAATAATGGTGATATTTTTACAACGAATGTGGGATATATGAGTATCTGAGGAGGAAGAGTATTTTTTGTTGCAATAAATGTTTAAAACATGTTAAACATGTCGGTGGACCCCATTTATTGGTGAAATTTGATTATAGCACTTTGTAAAATCGCTTGGTTTGTGGATTTGGTCAATTTCTATTTGGAATTTGGAAAAACTTTCTTACGCAAAGTTGTAGAAATTGAATTTCCTATAAAAATATCGCGAGATTCGAATTTTCTGATAGAAGGGCTATTTATTATGAATTATTGAAGTTCAGAAAACTCAAAATAATTGATTTTGGAAGTTTAAAATATTTTAAATAATAAAAACGTTTTTGTTTGTTTTGTGGGCTACAACATGTGCATAATGAGCTGAGATCAGATCTAGGAAGGTGGGCGTAGAAATCTTAATATATATATTAATATTATATTAAATTTTTACGCTTTGGTGTTCTAAGCGTTTTCCTATAAATAGGGTGCTTGGGTTAGAATTGAAAATCACACGAAACTGAAGTTTTCTCTCTCTATATTATCGGCGTATTCTTGTGAGTATTTTGAGTATACTTTGAGTATTGTTAGACGGTGCAAGTTCCTTGACCTTATACCCTTTATTCGGTTTAAAGTACTAATCTTTCGAGGTAAGGGATGTTATTTTCTTCTCGAATGATATTATTTCTTCAATATCATTATCTTTGAAATATTGGTTGGAACTTTTTATCAAATTTGGAACTTTTTCATGTCGGGGTTACTATTCATGAGATTCTTATTCATGAGTTACTATTCACGAGTTACTATTCACGAAATTCTATTCATACTATTCATGAAGCGTGAAGATGAAGATTTTTTTTGGAAATTTCTATCTTTTGGTGTCGGAGTTACTATTCACGATATTCAAATGAAAAAATTTCTTCTTTTTGTCCAAAATATCTATTACGGATACTAGCTTTGATTGTATCCATGTTTTGATCATTCTTGAATTTTACACCACTATGATTATTTTTGAGGTATTTTTGAACATGGATAAAACAAAATCTGAATCCTTAATCCTTAATCCTTGTCATTTTGTTTCCTTTGGATTCGTTTCTTTAAAAATATTTTCATCATCCTCGGTCTTAAATGATGATATTATTGAATATCTTTGGCACATAGTGCAAAGATGAATGATTTCTGAAGAATATCTTTGGCGTAGTAGTGCAAAGATGAGCAGTGTTAGATGAACATGACCAACCCGATGAATATCTTTGGCACGTAGTGCAAAGATGAATATTTGATTCGGATGTATATTGATTGATGTTACGAGGGGATAAAAGATGAGCGATGAACTTTTAAATTCATACATAGAAGATAGTAGTTTGCATTCTCTACTTAACTCTTACAATGAATTATTATTTCATTGCGAATATTGATTTAAAATTTGTTGTCTATTGTATTCTATTAGATTTTTCCACTGTTGAAGACTAACGATAATTTGTTGTATATTATCTTAGTCATAATATTCTTTCTTGGGCTAGTTGAGCTCACCCTTTTCTTTTTGTTCCATTTTTCTTCTCGGGAGGCGAGAATATAAGCGAGTGCAGTCGGGGTATGGAATGAAGGTTTTAGAAAGAATTGTTTAGTAGTCCTCACCATTTTTGTAAAATAATGTATCAATAAATGTGATGAGGATTTATTTGAGTATAGATATTGTCTAGAAGATAATATTTGTATTCAAACTCACAGTTTCTTGTTGTAATAATAAAGTTGTAGTTGTTTACATACCATGTATTGACAACTCGAGAATAGGTGATGTATACCTATTTTGGGGGCGTCACGATTAGTATCGAGCTTAGGGATATGATCTCTGGCGGAGATCGGGGAATAGAACTAGGAGGAGAGAGGCGAAAATCCTTGGCTAGTGTGTCCTACCTAAGCTTATTTTTTAGTTGGTCGATATATAAGGATATTATGTGATATATTGATTTCCTTAATTAACCCTTGTTTTTTATGATGGTATTTGAGAATGTCGTGAGAATATTAACAATGGAAATGAGGCCGTGGAGCGCTTTGTACTCACCCAACGAGGAGGAGCGTGCAACAGTGGCAATGTTCTTCTGTGAACAACACCATTGAGCGAGATGATGAGCGAGGGGATGTTTAGAAGCTTTTTGCGATTCATGCAAAATCGAGACGAGGGAGACTTCGTGTTCAAAATACGGAGAGAAATGATAGCAATTCACGGGTTGTCACACCAAGCGATTCAAAGAGTTGGGACCACGAATTTAAGGGAAAGCGGATCCGATCATGGCGGAAACATGGGTCAAACAAATTACCAAGATATTCGATGTCTTGGGATGCGGAAGAAACGAAGGTTCCATTCGCCACCTTTATGTTCCGTGGCGAAGCGGACTCTCTTGGTGGGAGTGCGTGAAGCGTACCCATCCATCCGCACTCGGCATGTCTTGGGAGACATTTGAAAACTATTTAATGACAAATACTTTCACGAAAGTGTTAAATCATATATGAAGGAAGTGGAGTTCATCAGATTAGAACAAAACAACATGGCGGTGTCTCGATGCGAGGCAAAGTTTGCGAGTTATCGAGTTTTTGCACCTCATTTGGTGGAGAATGAGGAGCGTGTATGCGGATGTTTTGAGAGGTTTGAAACCGGCATCGACAATATCTCATTTCTCATAAATTTCTCTCTATTTCGGATGTTGTAAGCGGGGCTCAATTATTAGAAGCGAGATAACGAGTATACGGTCAATGAGGGACCATAACCGAGGATCGTACGGAGATAGCGATCAGCGAATAATGATAACCAAAGGAGAAAAAAGCAGACGGACAAAAATGGTAACCACTCGGTGGTAATCATAGCCATGAAAATAGAAGAAGCGAGTCGGGAGGAGATTTTAAAAGAGAGATTTAACAACGATCATGTGAAGGCAGCGGTCTTGCGTGACAAGCGGTTCTAAGGAGGAGAACGACCACCGGTCATATATTACAAATCAAATGCGAAAAGAGGGACATATCGGTCAAAGCGCCCTAACATTCAAGGTATGCTATAATTATGGAAAGGAAGGACATATCGCTCGAGATTATGCGATGGCGAAACCTAGTTCAATGGGACGGTGACTCAAAAGATCGTCCCAAAAAAGTCAAAGTCAACGATTAGGGAAGAAGCGTTTGTTGTGGTTTGGTCATAATCGAGAACCCAAGCGAGGTGATCACGGGTAAGCTATTTATAAATTCTTGCGAAGTTTATACCTTACTTGATCTGGGTGCTACCCATTCATTTATCTCTCTGCATGTGCTCAACGTTTAAACTTGACTCAGGAGAAATTAGACTTTGACTTATCTGTGGAAACTCCGTTAGGAGAAACTTTCATCACATCCATTGTTTATAAATCTTGTTTGATTCAAGTTGGCACCATCACCTTACACCATTGACCTTATCTCTTTAAAGATACTTGCTTTTGATGTGATTTTAGGGATTGATTGGTTAACTACTCATCATGCCAAAATTGATTGTTTTCGTAAGGTTGTTAGTTTTCATATTCTAACCAACTTTGTTATGCAATTCAAGCAACTAAACCATTAAAATCAATCATTTGTCATATCTAATCATAAAGCTATTCGTTTATTGAAAAGCGGATGTCAAGCTTTCTTAGCCCATGTTATGGATTTGAATAAAGACACGTCAAATTTGAATAATATTCTGTTGTTATTGACTTTCACGACGTATTTCTGAAGAACTTCCGGTCTACCCCGAGCGTGAAGTTGAATTCTTTATTGATCTTGAACTGGTATAAAGCCCATTTCTAAAACCCCATATCGAATGGCTCTATTGAACTTGAGAGTTAAAGGTCCAACTACGAGGAATTATTGGACATCGGTTTCATTAAATCTAGTACATCTCCTTGGGGTGCTCTGTTTTATTTGTAAAGAAGAAAAAGCGGGGAGTATCGACTTTGTATTGACTATATCGGAATTGAACCATGTCACCATCAAGAATAGGTATCCTCTACCTCGTATTGATGACTTGTTTGACCGATTCAAGGGCCTGAATTCTTTTCAAAAAATCGATCTTCGTTTACGGATATCATCAATGAAGATTAGAATCGAGGATATTCAAAGGCGCCTTTAGAACTTCGATGCGGGCATTATGAATTCTTAGTCATGTCTTTCGGATGACTAATGCTCTCTATGACTTTCATGGATATGATGAACCGAGTATTCAAGGAATATTTGGATCGGTTGTGTTGTTGTCTTTATTGATGACATCCTTATATATTCCAAAAGTCGTGAAGATCATGAGCACCATTTGAAAATTTGGTACTCGAAAGGCTTCGTGAAAACAAACTATATGCCAAATTAAAGAAATGCGAGTTACGGCTTGAGAGTAGCATTCCTTGGGCACGTGGTGTCGAAACATGGAGTATCTGTTGATCCGTGAAGATTGAAGCAATACAAAGTTAGGAACAACCAAAAGTCGGTGGTATCAAGTACGTAGCTTTTGGGCTTAGTTTGGTTATTATCGGAGATTAGTGGAAGGGTTTTCTCGAATCGCTACTCCATTAACTTCGGCTAACTTTCGGAAGGATACAAAATTCGTTTGGAGCGAAGAATGCGAGAAAAGTTTCCAAGAGCTTAAGAGGAGACTTATTTCGCACTGTTCTAACAATACCATCTGGTTCGGATGGATTTGTTATCTCTGATGATGCTTGAGGCAAAGGGTTAGGATGTGTTCTCATGCAACGTGGGAAAGTCATAGCTTTATGCCTCGCGACAACTTAAAGAGTATGAGAGGAATTATCCTACTCATGATCTAGAGTTAGCGGCCGATCGTTTTCGCTAAAGATATGGAGCACTATCTATATGGGGAGAAAGTGGAGATATATTCGGACCATAAAAGCCTTAAATATTTCTTCACTCAAAAAGAACTCAACATGCGGCGGCGACGTTGGCTCGAGCTATTGAAGACTACGACCACACTATTCATACCATCACGGAAAAGCGAGCGTGGTAGTGGCGCGTTGAGTAGAAGATCATATCTTGAGAACGAGTGCGATGATGTCAAGTATCGCGTAGAGCCAACTTTAATAGAAAAAGTTAAGGTTGCTCGAGCCCATGAACAGGGTCGATGCATATGAAGAAGAAAGTACAAGAAGGAGCTATTAGGAGCGAGAATTGATAAAGAAGGAATACTTGAGTCCACTCTAGACTTTGTGTTCTAACGACTCGATTTGAAGTACAAGATTATGATGGAGGCACACAATACACCATTTGCAATCCATCCTGGAAGTACTAAAATGTATCGTGATCTTGACATACATTTTGGTGGAACAATATGAAGAGAGAGATTGCAAAGTTTATCTCGATGTGTTTAACTTGTCAACGTGTAAAGGCGAGCATCTAGTACCTAAGGGTCCGTTGCAACCACTTGAGATTCCGAAATGGAAGTGGGAACACATTACCATGGATTTAGATTTACGGGTCTTCCTACGGTTTCTCGAGGCATCAATGCTATTTGGGTTATTATTGATAGATTAACCAAGTCTCGCTCATTTCTTGCCGACACGGGAGACTTATTCACTTGAGCGTTCTTGCTAGTATATACGTGAATGAGATTGTGAGGTTGCATGGCATGCTGTATCCATAGTTTGGGATCGTGACCCAAGATTCACTTCAAGATTTTGGGTTAGCTTGCAAAAAGCTATGGGCACGCAGTTCTGATTGATTCGGCATACCATCCTCAAACAGACGGACAATCGAAAGGACTATTCAAACTCTTGAAGATTTATTAAGACTCGGTGTCCTAGACTTCAAGGCGGTTGGGATAAGTATTTACCATTGGTGGAATTCTCCTACAACAACAGTTATCGAGCAAGTATAGGTGTAGCTCCATTTGAAGCATTATATGGGCGAAAGTGTCGCTCTCGGTATGTTGGGACGAGGTGGGTGAAGCAACATTGTTAGGACCCGAGTTTAAATGCGTATGACTATGGAAAAAGATCCAAATGATTCGACAACATATACAAAGCGGCACAAGATCGACAAAAGAGTTATGCGGATCTTCATCGAAAGGGCGTGGAATTTAGTGTAGGGGATCATGTATTGTTGCGAGTTGCTCCATGGAAGGGAGTTACAAGATTTGGGAAGAGAGAAAGCTCAATCCACGATTTATTGGTCCATTTCAAATTCTTGACCAAGGTAGGAAATGTAGCCTATAGACTCGCGTTACCTCAAGGTATATGTCTCGTGTTCATAATGTGTTTCACATATCGTACTTAAAATATGTGAAAGACCCAAACCACGTTATTGAGTTAGAATCGGATGAGATAGCAGAAGACTTAACGTGTGAGGAGGTACTGTCAAGATCTTGGATAGGAAGGAGCATGTCCCTCTGCGCATGAAAGGTCATACCACAAGTTAAAGTTTTGTGGAGGAATCATCTTATAGAGGAAATGACACGGGAATTGGAAAGCGAAAATGAAAGCGAGGTATCCTCACCTTTTGAAAAACACCAGTGTATCGTCGTCGATTTCGAGGACGAAATTTCATAAGGAGGGAGGTTGTAAGACCCCAACTTATTATTAATGAAATTTAATTTTCTCTATTTATTATTTTGAAATAGTAAGGGTTGATTTGATTAATGTGGATAGTTAAGGGTAAAATCGCAAATACTTCAAAATAAGCAAGTGGTTATAAAATATTCATTGTTGTTAGGGAATATTAGTTTGGTCGTGGAATATTAAATCTTGTGTCGGGAATATTAAATAAATACGGACAATAGCGACCATGTGTGGGCCCATAACTTGAAAGCGATTGGATGAAGAAAGCGACAAATATAAGTTGTTTAAAAATAACAACGTAGTTATTCTGAGATTATCTTGTTAAAATACTCGGTGGTTAAAACACGATAGCTTTGCACCAGTATTGCACCAATTATTGATTCTTACGTGAAGGCACTACTCAATAATGGTTACGATAATTCTTTATTCGATATTTTATTGAGTTAATAATTCTTTGCGTTGATATTTTATATTCTTTGTTGTTTGATAATTGTCATTACACATATATTTTTCATTATCGAAGCAATAATTCATATTATCCTAATAATATTATTAGATAACATTATTGGCAATGTCTAGAAAGTTACATCAAGGAGAGTTTTGGTCACCTAATTGCGGCGTCGATGAAGAAAAATTCTTATTGAAAGCCCCTCTTTCTGAGGAGCCACGCTGGTTTGTCGATATTGTGATTACGTAATATTATTTGTGAATAATTAATTATTGATTCATATGATGAGGAAAAATATTGATTTTATGTGGATATAGATGGAGAAAATTTTAATGTGACAATTTTTGAAAATTGAAATTTTATCTTTTTTACGATAAAATAATTCATTTAAATATATTATTATATTTTAATAATATAATAATGGTGATATTTTACAACGAATGTGGGATATATGAGTATCTGAGGAGGAAGAGTATTTTTGTTGCAATAAATGTTTAAAACATGTTAAACATGTAAATTGGACCCCATTTATTGGTGAAATTTGATTATAGCTTTTGTAAAATCGCTTGGTTTGTGGATTTGGTCAATTTCTATTTGGAATTTGGAAAACCTTTCTTCTGCAAAGTTGTAGAGAATTGAATTTCCTATAAAAACACGCGAGTTTCAAATTTTCTAATAGAAGGGCTATTTATTATGAATTATTGAAGTTAGAAGCTCAAAATAATTGATTTTGGAAGTTTAAAATATTTTAAATAATAAAAACGTTTTTTTTTTGTTTTGTGGGCTACAACATGTGCATAATGAGCTGAGATCAGATCTAGGAAGGTGGGCGTAGAAATCTTAATATATATATTAATATTATATTAAATTTTACTGCTTGGTGTTCTAAGCGTTTTCATATAAATAGGGTGCTTAGGTTAGAATTGAAAATCACACCAAAAAATGAAGTTTTCTCTCTCTATATTATCGGCGTATTCTTGTGAGTATTTTGAGTATACTTTGAGTATTGTTAGGCGGTGCAAGTTCCTTGACTATATACCAGATATTCAAATAAAAAGTCTTAATCTTTCGAGGTAAGGGATGTTATTTTCTTCTCAAATGATATTATTTCTTCAATATCATTATCTTTGAAATATTGGTTGGAACTTTTATCAAATTTGGAACTTTTTCATGTCGGGTTACTATTCATGAGTTACTATTCATGAGTTACTATTCACGATTACTATTCACGATTCTTATTCATTCTTAAGTGAAGCGTGAAGATGTTTTTGGGAAATTTCTATCTTTTGGTGTCGGAGTTACTAGTTACTATTCACGTATCACGACACTATTCAATAGAAAAATGAAATTTCTTCTTTTTGTCCAAAATATCTATTACGGATACTAGCTTTGATTGTATCCATGTTTTGATCATTCTTGAATTTTACACCACTATGATCATTTTTGAGGTATTTTTGAACATGGATAAAACAAAGTCTGAATCCTTAATCCTTAATCCTTGTCATTTTGTTTCCTTTGGATTCGTTTCTTTAAAAATATTTTCATCATCCTCGATCTTAAATGATGATATTATTGAATATCTTTGGCACAGTAGTGCAAAGATGAATGATTTCGAAGAATATCTTTGGTAGTAGTCTGAAAGATGAGCAGTGTTAGATGAACATGACCAATCGATGAATATCTTTGGCTTTGTAGTGCAAAGATGAATATTTGATTCGGATGTATATTGATTGATTTTACAAGGATAAAAGATGAGCGATGAACTTTTAAATTCATACATAGAAGATAGTAGTTTGCATTCTCTACTTAACTCTTCTAATGAATTATTATTTCATTGCGAATATTGATTTAAAATTTGTTGTCTATTGTATTCTATTAGATTTTTCCTGTTGAAGACTAACGATAATTTGTTGTATATTATCTTAGTCATAATATTCTTTCTTGGGCTAGTTGAGCTCACCCTTTTCCTTTTTGTTCCATTTTTCTTCTCGGGAGGCGAGAATATAATGCGAGTGCAGTGGGGGTATGGAATGAAGGTTTTAGAAAGAATTGTTTAGTAGTCCTCACCATTTTTATAAAATAATGTATCAATAAATGTGATGAGGATTTATTTGAGTATAGATATTGTCTAGAAGATAATATTTGTTTTCAAACTCACGTTTCTTGTTGTAATAATAAAGTTGTAGTTGTTTCTGTACCATGTATTGACAACTCAGAATAGGTGATGTATACCTATTTTGGGGGCGTCACATATGTTGTACTTCGCATAGACAGGTTATTCCAACATAATAATAAAGAATGGAATAACGAGAAGAATTTCACCATGTATATAGATTTGGCAAATGCGACTTATTCCAACATAATAATAAAGAATGGAATAACGAAGCTCTCTTCATGAATACTGAAAGAAATAATACCCTTACCTTAGAAAGAAACCTGGATCTTTGGAGTAGAGAGGTAGCGACTTCTCTTCTTCTTTCTCTCTATAATTTTCTCTATAATAATTACTCTATAGCTTTAGTGAATTGGTGAGAAATGAAGAAAGAATGAGCTTCTATTTATAGGAAAATATAGTTTCGATAATTGCACGTTTTGGGGCTCGAAATATTACAAGACAATACCTTGACTTTTTCTTTTATTTTAATTTAGTCCTGCCAAGTATTATCAAACTTGCACCACCTCCCTAATAGTAAATAATGTGAATCAATAGTTCAATCATGTGAATCAATAGTTATAATCATGTGAAAATACGAATTATAGTATAGTACCTCCATTTATACCTCCATTTTTAACTTAATCATGCAAGTATTATCAATCTTGCACCAACTCCCCTAATAGTACAAGAATGTGATTCAATAGTACACACATGTGAACAAATAGTTATATAAGCATGTGAATTAGTAGCAATTAATTGCTCATTTATCCGATTAATTACCTGATTTATCGATATAACCCCCATACATCAATTATCATCAGAATAGATGTCGATTTCCACTAACACTAATAATTTCAACACAATGGAACTATCAAATTAATCTTTAATCAACACGAACTTATTCATCATTAATATTATAACTCAGAATATTTAACAACCAGGTCATTTTCAAGAAAGAGGGGGCTTTCCGATAAGGATTTCTCCTTATTGGTAGCCGCAATTAGATGACCAAACCTCTCCTCGATGTAACTTCTGACATTGTAAATATTGCAATTTAATAATATGAATAACTTTGTCATCTCAATTATTGATTTAATAATATATCATATCATACAGATGATACTGTGACAATAATCGAATCAATAATATGTGAGATATGATGCAGCAATTACTGTAGCAATAATTGAGTATAACTGGGTGACTTGTTACGTAAGCATCAATAATCAATACCGTGTGCTACTCTGCAACCACGAATATTACTGTACTTTTACTACCGGATAGTTCAATAATTTTAATGGTAACACTTTTGCCGTTATTTTTATAAAGATATAATTTTGTCGTTTTCTAACTACGACAATACTTCCGTTGTGGGGTCCACCAATGATTGTGCCGTCGTACAGATATTCCCCAACAAAAAGAATATTCCCCAACCAATCGAATATTATATAACCACTTGCTTACTTTGCAAAATTTGTAAATATTACCCACAACTATAACATTATATCAAATCCACACCATAATATTCAAAAAAATATTTCGAGAAATTTAAATCTTTATTCATAAAATTTGGGGTCTCACACTAATAATCCCAACACAATGGAACTATCAAATTCATCTTTAATCAACACGAACTTATTCATCATTAATATTATAACTCACAATATTTAACAACTAGTCGTTCCTGGAAAAAGGGGCTTTCGATAAGGATTTTTCTTTATTGGCGCAATGATTAGGTGACCAAACCTCTCCTCGATGAACTTCTGCACATTGTCAATATTTCAAATAATAATATGAATAACTTTGTCGTCTCAATTATTGATTCAATAATATATAAAATATTATGCAGATGATACTGTGACAATAATCGAATCAATAATATGAGAGATATGATCGCAAGAATTATCAGTAGCAATAATTGAGTATAACGAGTGACTTCTCACGTAAGCATCAATAATCAATACTGTGTGCTACTATGTAACCACAACGTATTCTTTATTTTTTACTACCGAAAGTAGTTCAACGGTTTTAACGGTAACACTTTTCATTTGTTATTTTTATATAAAGATAATTCTGTCGTTTCCTTACTACGATAATATTTTCGTTGTGGGGTCCACCAATGATTGTGCCGTCCTACGGATATTCCCCCACAAAAAGAATATTCCCCGACCAAACGAATATTTTATAACAACTTGCATACTTTGAAAAATTTTCACATATCACCCTTAACTTTAACCTTTTATCAATTTAACCATTTACTAAATAGAATAATTATAAGAAAATTGAATACTTTCATTTCATAAAATTCGGGGTCTCACAGAAATTCTTATCGGAAAGCCCCCTCTTTCTTGGGAACGACCTGGTTGTTAAATATTGTAAGTTATAATATTAATGATGAATGTTATTAAAAAATGAATTTGAGTTCGGAGTTGAATTTGGAGACGCGGACGTGATATTTGAGTCTGAAGAGATAAAATTAGTAGAAATAGACTATAAACACAAAATTTGTCGGGATTAACTTTTTGGTCAAAAAAGTCAACAGTTGACTTTTTGGAAAAAGTCAAACTTCGAAATTTCAAAAATAAAATTTTTGAGAAAAATATTTCCATTGTGTTGGGATTATTAGTGTTAGTGAAAATCGACATTTATTTCGATAATAATTGATGTCTGGAGGTTATATTGACCAATCGGGTAATTAACCGGATAAATGAGCAATTAATTGCTATTAATTCACATGATTATAACTATATGTCCACATGTGTGTACTATTAATTCACATTCTTGTACTATTAGGGGAGTTGGTACAAGATTGATAATACTTGCATGACTAAGTTAAAAATGGAAGTATAGATGGAGATATTATACTGTAATTCGTATTTTCACATGATTATAACTATTGATTCACATTATTTACTATTAGGGGAGGTGGTGCAAGTTTGATAATACTTACAGGACTAAATTAAAAATAAAATAAAACTTAAAGGTATTGTACTATAATATTTCGAGCCCCAAAACGTGCAATTATCGAAACTATATTTTCCTATAAATAGAAGCTCATTCTTTCTTCATTTCTCACTAATTCACTAAAGCTTTAGAGTAATTATTATAGAGAGAAATTATAGAGAGAAAGAAGAAGAGAAGTCTGCTACCTCACTATTCCAATATCCAGTTTCTTCTAAGGTAAGGGGTATTATTCTTTCGTATTCATGAAGAGAGTTATTTTCTTTCAATACTCGTAAGAGTTGTTATTATATTCTTTATTATTATGTTGTAATAACATGTCTATGCAATCTGCCGCATACAAGGTGAAATTCTTCCATTATTCCATTCTTTATTATTCATTTGGAATAACTTCATCTGCATGCTTGATCTATCGCATTTACGGTGAATTCTCATTATTATTCCATTCCTTATTATTACATTGGAATATCCTACATGCGGTTTCTGGCATGACCTAGTTCCATTCGTTATTATTACATTTGGAATATCCTATCTATGCGGTTTACGCACGACCCATTCATTCTTTATTATTACATTGGAATATCACATGCGTGCGGTTTACACATGACCTGGTTCTATTCTTTATTATTCTGTTGAGAATAACCTGTCTGTGTGGTCTATCACATGCATATTGAATTCTTCTGTTATTCCATTCTTTATTATTCTGTTGGAATAACCTGTCTATGTGGATTACCGCATGCATGGTGAATGATCCTTTGTATTCATTCCTTATTAAATTGTGAAAATGATCTGTCTACTTGGATTACCGCATGACGGGCGAAAATCCATTTGCAGTTTCATATATTCTATTTTACTCAATTGGTTAAAGTTTTGGCTTCTATACTCCATGAAATTAGTAGAATATCCTGGATATTTGCGCTTCATCCAGTATCTTTTCATGAAAATATTCTTCTGAGCATTCTTGAATTTTACTCCACAAAGAAGTATCGTGTTGACAATTTGGGCGTTATTGATTTGGGATAAATTAACTTATAAATTTATTCTTGAACTTGTTTTATTAAATTATTATGTCATTATCATCATCCTCAATGCTTATATTGTGATGAAAGTCATCTTTTGCTTACGTGCGTAGATGGACTTGGTATGATTATGACCGAGGATCATTCGGTATAATCATGACCGTAATGTTATAAATGATGTAGTAAAAGTCCTCGATGGCACAATGCATCACGGGACAATTTTTGGTATGATTATGACCGAGGATTATTCTAAGATAGTCATGATCATTGATGATTTAATGAATATCCTTGGCCCATAGTGCGGGGAGGATTCGATGATGTGGTTTATTTATTAAGGCGAGTCTCGTGATAAAAAATTGATGAAAACATTTTAAATCATAGAAGATAGTAGATATCATGCTTTCTCTTGACTCTTCTAATGGATTGCTTATCCCATTGCAGCTTAAACTTGATTTCTATTGTATTTTATCGGTTAAACATTGTTGAAGACAAATGATAATTTATTACGCATTATCTTAGTCATAATATTTCTTCTTGAGCTAGTTAAGCTTACTCACCTTTTCTTTCATTATTCTCTTCTTGAAATGAGAACGTGGCCAGGACTAGTCGGGGAGCGGAGTGACGGTCAGGAAGATAGCATTAGTAGTCCTCACTATTCTCGTTAAATAAATGTGACAATAAATGTAATGAGGGACTCCATTGAGTGTAGATATTGTCTAGATGACAATATTCTTATTAAAACTCTTAGATTATGTTTTGTCGTATTTACACGACTGTTGTATAATTAAGTTGTATTTGAATTTTGTACCATATATTTGACGACTCAAGATGAGTGATGTATACCTATTTTGGGGGTGTCATATTATATCCCATTATCTAATTCTTATAGATTTTAGAATATGTTTTTCAATAATATATCATATTTAACCTTTTGTAAAAAAATATAAATTTGAAATATATATGTATTTAGGTGTATTAAAAATTATGAATTTGTGCCCAAAAATCAAATTTTTTTGGCCAAAAATATCACCACCAATGACACAAACCCCAATACTAACTCCCTTTCGTTAGTATTTACGTGTGTGCGTGTATACACACGTGGACGGCCTATTTTTTCTAGTTTCTACTATTCAAAGGAAAAAGACTGCGTTAGAACAACAAAAGGAATCGAAATTGAAGATACTACTTGGTATGGCCAAACAAACGGTCCCAAATTAGCAACAACAAAAAAAAACAAACGGTCCCAATTAGCTGCCCGGCCAGTAAAACTAAAAGTCCGCAAAAAGGTACAGCCGAGGGGAAATGCTCGACTCACGACGGTCGAGGACCCACACGCTGACCAAACCCAAATCATGCCTATTGCCTACTGCGCGTCATGAGATTTGGAATGGTCAATACGCACACCAAGAGAAGTATCATCCAACCAGACCTCTCCAAGAAAAGTGAGCTGAACAAGAAATTAAGAATATATTTATTTATAATAGCCAAAATTAAAATTTATGTCCGAATTTTATTTGAAAATGCTTTTAAGGTAATGTAGTGCGTAAGAAATACAACACTTAAAAGTATTTTCCGACAATTTCACATTTTATGTGCATTAACATTGTTAACGTACTAGTTAATTGTGTATATATAAAAAATTAAAACAATCTACATATTGCTTTCTTTTGTTTATGCACGTGTAATTTCTCAAATGCCCTCCCCCACTTCAAGACAATTAATTAATCCCCAGACCCCAGCTAGCTAATATGCCACGAATCTTCCTCCTCTTTCACCTACACATGTATAAATATCATCATACTACTGAACCCGCCTCCAAAACAAACCAACCTAGACAAATATTCCAACAAATTAAAAGCCAATTTAACAGAGAAGAAATTAAAAATGGCCACCAGGTTTTTAGGCAAACCTAGGCCTTTGGGTCTTGGTGCACCTTCTTGCTTAAACTCGAAAAGTTTTAATAGATCAATGCCTTCAACTTTCATGGTACTAAGCAAGGTGGGTTTCCAAGGAGAGAAGATTAATAGGGTGACCGGAGATCATGGCGAAAATAAAAATCCGGTGAAGGCGTCTCATGTGGTGGCGGCGGCATCGGAGAGTGTATTAACTTCAAAAACAGAAACAAGCGGAGGAGGAGTGGATATAGCTTTTCTATTGGCAAATGTTACCGCTTTGGTATTCCATGGCTTGAAGGTGGTTACTAGACCTAGGCCATGGAAATTACACATTCAGATGTTCATCGAAAAGGTAAAAGCATATATATTTTTATCTTTATAGTTCTTAACATTTTTGTCATAGGCTAATTATATATGTGATCTATAATAATATTTTTTTTAATTAAAAAAATTAGTTATAATCTATCATTTAATTTGTTTTTTCTTTATTTTGTATGACAATTGTACTTGAGAATTAACTTTTTGGAGATATAACTATACAAGAAGTATATTAAGGAACAATTTATTAATTATGGAAAATTAAAGAATGTCTAAAAATTCTTTTTATTTTCTTTTTATAACCACATTTTTATTAATTAAACTTGTGAATTATTACAATTTTTCAGGTTATTATTGACTGCCGATTTTTCACAATGTTTGCGGTGGCAGGAACATTACTTGGTTCAGTATTGTGCTTTGCGGAGGTAAGAAGATCGATACACAAAATTAATTATATATAGAGTAGTATATTTTTCTTATTTAATTTGGTAGAATCAGCTGGATTGGATTGTAGTACTGCTGCTACCTAAAGAATTAACACAAGTGTTTGTATTTATTTATTTAGAAAGAGCTTTACAGAGAAATATTTATATGCTTATGAGTATATAATTACAATGAAATAATTAACTGCATGCTGCATGCAGGGTTGCTTTATGATTCTGGAGTCATATTTCCAGTATTTCCACGCTCTCTCACATGGGGCTGCCTCAGATCATGGTCATCATGTAGTCCAGTTGCTAATTGAAGCTATAGGTACCCCAGCCCCTCTTTATTTTATAAATAAATACCAAAATTAGAGATGTTGTTTTCCTTCTGTCAATTTCAAAATTAAAAATATATTTTTATATTAAGACTATAAAATAACATGATATTTTTTTTAGAACCTATTCTATTACAATTCAATTATAGGGATACATTTTGAAGAATCCTTGTCATTATTTTTTTACTATCATTTTAACATTACATGACCACCACTTTTAACCTCTTAGTTAATACTACTATGTATTATGGTATATTTAACTATTTAAGAATATAAAATTATCTTTAAAAATAAACGTATATTTAATTTTATAGAATGAGTAATTAATGAGCTAGCTAGCGTGATATCTATATATCTAATACAGTATATATATTATTATTATTTGTGGGTGCAGATATGTTTCTAGTGGGAACAGCCATGCTTATATTGGGGTTGGGATTGCATGTCATGTTCGTGGGAGCACAGCTGAACTTGAAAGGAAAAGGATCCTCCCTCATTCCAGAATCTAACTTCTTTGGCCTTTTCTATCTCCAGGTATATATTTAATTACTTGTATTCTGTACGTAGCTTCATATTTCATTCAAATCAACTGTATGTATATATAATTAAATATCTGTACGTTTGCATGCATGCAATGTCAACAATCATTATATATATATATATATAACATGCTCACTTTAACAACGTCTTATAAGTAGTAATTAATTAGTGCATATAGATTTAGTAATTCCATCTTTAGATGAATCGTAGTTTCATACTATATAGCAGGAAATATTATCTCTATCTGAATGCATATAATGCAAAGTTATATACTTATTAGTATGTACTGCATTAAATGTTGTATATGTCAAAAAATAGTACTAGAATTTGTACGAACTAGTGTGCATTTATTAGTGAATTTGTTTGCATAGATACATACTCTGATACTCATCATAGGGTAAAGGTGCAAAAAAACCCCTGATGTTTACACGGATGTCTCACTTCCACCCTAAACTCTTTTTTTCCCAAAAGTGCCCTTAACGTTATAAATTTTAGGTCAATTGTGCCCCTCCCGTTAAAAATTTTCCAACTAGACAAACGGGCGTGACATGTGGCAAAAATAAAATTTAATACATTTTTTTTATTATTTTCTCTTTCTTCTTTTTCTCTCTATTTCTTCTCCCTCTTTTCTCTCTCTCCTTTCTTCTCCCTCTGTTACGAAAATCACAAAACTAAAATTTACGTCAATTGTTGTTTATTTATGGGGTCGAGATTGGAGCAATAACCGGAATTTTTCTTTAACAGCATTTTGAGGAAATGGGGAAACCAAGTCTCTAATGCTGCCTTCTTCACAGATTTAATCAAGTCAGTCTGAAACTCAAACAATCGACTTGAAGCTCCTCACTTAATTTCTTGAAATCGGCCGGTACAAGAAATCACAATCCACAAACACACCAACCATCATAATTGGCCAAATCGATTGTCAAGAATCGGGTAAAAGAAAATTGATTGCTCTCAAGGTTTCCTTTTTTTCGCCAATACAAACCATTTTCGCTCAATCCAGTTGTTTGATGGGTATAACCTCAACAGGATTGAAGCCCTCTTAAAAATTGAATGCCGATGAGACTTTATAAGCAATATCTTGGCGTGGATCGTAACCCACGAAGATCTTGAATAAACTTATTTAAGTTAGAGCCATTGTTGAATGAACATTGCCATTAGCCATTCCAGTTAGTTCGTAAGGGTTTACTGATTTTACCTCTTGACCATTCGCATTCATGTTGGTATTTGTGACGACATTTCGATCAAAGATTTGATCTTGCAAAAAAAAAAACGGAAAGAAAATATAATAAAGAAATTTGATTAGAAAGAGAAATTGTGTATGAAAGAATTGGGGGAAATGTAGGGCAGAGAGATTACTAGGGGAAGATATTTAGATTTGGGGATCAAGATTTTCGTATAAAGGAGAAAGAGAAAGAGAAGGAGATTGAGAGAGAGAAAAGAGGGAGAAGAAAGGAGAGAGAAAAGAGGGAGAAGAAATAGAGAGAAAAAGAAGAAAGAGAAAATAATAAAAAAAAATGTATTAAATTTTATTTTTGCCACATGTCACGCCCGTTTGTCTAGTTGGAAAATTTTTAACGGGAGGGGCACAATTGACCTAAAATTTATAACGTTAAGGGCACTTTTGGAAGAAAAAAAAGTTTAGGGTGAAAGTGAGACATCCGTGTAAACATCAGGGGTTTTTTTGCACCTTTGCCCACTCATCGTATGCCAAAGAACTAATTAACCGGTTTAGATATTAATTTGAGAATTTGTGCGTGTGTGAGAGAGACTAAATAACTACTGATTGATCATATCCCTCACTGGCCGGATCCCTAATTAATTATCTTGCATGTATTCAGAAACTCCCAACATGGATTGGCATGCAATCAATAACACAAGCAAAGTCAAAAATCGGGCATGCTCTGATGATGATACTACAAGTGGGAGTATTGGACAAGTTTAAGTCCATACCTATGGCAACGGGGCTGGATCTCGCCTGTTTCGCAGCAGCTCTATTCATTTCCTCAGCTTCTATATTCCTTCTCTCAAAACTTTCTGTTGGTGGCTCTAAAACAGATTAGTTTTTATTCATCATTCAAACATTCTTTTTGTCCATCGCTACAGTATAGTATATGAAATATATATCCATAGCTTGCGTTTATTATGGGCACTGTTTCAGCTAACTATTATTCAGCAGGCAAAACAAGATTAATAAGATGAAGGCCCAACTGCTGCTCCCTCAAGCGACCAGCACATATTTTAATAAATTTCAATTGGGAGTAATGATCAGTCAAAACGAAAGCGTTATTTAATTTATTTGTAACCTTAAATAACTTATTTGTAGCCTTTTCCTCTACACTAGTACTAATTAAGAGTTTTGTAAAGGTTTGTTTGATCTTATTTATACCTATATATTTAAAGGTTACGTTTTATGTTCTCTGTGACAGGCTCTGTCCAGCCACGCAACAAATTTATTATGTGACAGGTTTCAATTGACCTAAGCGAAAACTATTGAAATTCTAATTCCATATTGATAGTCATAATTGCATGGCATATGACTGATGATAATAATTCCATTAATATCCTTGAATCCCTAATTAAGGGGGAAAAGTATATACACTTCATTCAACTCCGTGTACAAACATCTTCAAAATATTCATTGTGATGAATGTAATCCGAATAGCTATTACATTTTCCTTGAAATAAACAAGAGAAATCAGATTAACTGCCTATAATAAAAAATGAATACCCAACAAATCAACACTGAAATAATTTACAACCAAATCAAAAAGAACTCAAACCCTGAATCTATTTTACCGCAAAGTCTTCGATGGAGCTGAGCCATTAACAAAAGCAATTTCACACCAATACAGCTGAAGGCATCAGAATTTTTATCAACCTGAACCCGAAAGAGCCCAATCCCCTTATTAGGTGAGTTGAAGGATACAACATGCCAGAAAATGACAAATTTATGAACAACCCAGAGGCATAACTGGCAAGATCAGAAAGCTGAAACATTTAAGAGTATAAATCTGGAAGCCGGGAGGACAGGGAGAAATAATAAAATTCTAAAATTATTCTTACACAGTCGATCTTTTGCCCATGCAAGGATTAAATAAACTAGAGTATATCAAAATTATTGTCAGATATAGAAATACTGCTGAAATAGCACGTAGAATAACGAAATGGAGGGTGAAAGGCAAGATGTGTATATATTTACATGAATCAATTGAGAGTTGCCTAACCAACATGGGAACAAGGTCAAGTTGTGTATCTTCTAAACTTTCAAAGTATAATTCACAATTGTGTATAATTCAAAGTATAATTCACAATTGTGTATAAAATTTATTTCTTGACTGCAAGCAAATCCAATTGAAGGTCAAGTTATCATCCAAGGAGTGCTAAGAAACCTCAAAGATCATGGAAATCAAGTCCTCAAATTAGATAACATGCCAAATCAATCGATTCCAGCTAAATGATTCTGAGAGAGAAATACATATTATACGCTCGACGCTTTTGTGCTATTGAGAGATTAAAGATGATATTCTTTATCCTCCATTTAATTTGGTAAATCTACATAAATCTTTATAAAAATATGAATATACATTATCATAGAATGAATAAACAAATATCAGTTTGTAATATTTGCAGGGGAGAAAAAGCAAGAGCAGTAAATAGCAATCCTAGCAGGAAGTACGTATCACCATTAAGTAAAGCATTTACCTTCGAAGGAAATCGGAGGTTGCCTGTATGCTTGCAAGTCCCTCCAGAATAAAAGTAATCACGCTCACCATCAAGTAAAGCATTTACCTCTTGAGGAGGTCCTGTCTGTATGCATATAAGGCCCTCCATAATGAAAATTGTGGCACCAAAAGCAAATCAGCAGTAAATCAAATTATTAGAGGCTTAGCCTTGCGCATGTGACCCATGCTGTTAACAAGATCTTTACGGGTGCAAACAGGGAACATATTGATATTCTTTAACACTTTCAACCGCCAAAGAACATATGGAAAACTCAGTTGATCCCGAGAAGTGAACCGAACAGCCTCATTAAACCAAAGACACATGAGGAGATTAGTCAATGGCGTATGTTCCCTAATAATTACAGAAGCCTCAGCAAGAGCTGCACAGATAGATATTGAGGAAAGTCTATTAGAAAACCTCATTGAGCTTATACTTAATACACCAAAATGATCAATGCAAGATTTCTGCACCTATTGAATGGGGACTCCAGCTTCTCTGACCCCTAAAATTGCCTCTCCAGGCAAATGATTGTATATTTCTATTAAACTAGTTGTCCATAACATAAACAAATTGTTGCTCCCCATGTATGCGTCCATGCATAATATGTTTAGTCTATAGGCAGCAATGATGAATTATGATTATCGGAAAAGGAGTGGCAGCTGCCAGCTAGAAGCATACCTTTCTTTCCATTAAACCTCTTATCCTCTGGGAGGCCATCCTGGCGGTATTGAGACAGTTGTATCTCCACTTCTTCTGGGGTGGCTTTATTTTTCTTGACAACAGCTTTTGCTTCATCGTAGACACTACTACGAGCTCCATGTTCTGATATTGCAAGTACAGAATTTGAATGCCAGAGAAGGGCTTCCAACACGCCCAACGGGTCCCTCCTAAATTGAGATTTTGAATCTACCCAAATAGAATATCTTGCATGAGGAAAGAGACGATGGGACAGCATCTGGTAAATAAAACACAAGCATCAAATACATGAATCAATATCTTGAAAGTAAACATAACACAACCATCACAAATATATATCCATATTACACAATAAACATGCTTCATAGATATGACACCAAACCCAACATACCTAAACAATTTATATGAGCACCCATATGAATATGTGTGTAATTAATATATACACCCTAACTAAAGTTATATGATGTGACCAACTCTAATTGATGAGTTCAGCAGTGGTCCTATAAGCAAGGGAGAACCTGACACTTAATTATTCAACAATGATTGTATGACATTTATTGACAATTAAACCTGATTTTCACCATACGCAATGTCTGATCCGATAGGAACTTGACTCACAAACATATACATATATAGACAGATAAAGAGTGTGGTCCTCCTGGCCATTAGGAAAAAGACATATATGGATGGCATAACTCTCGATTGAACAAAACTGCAAGGTTGTTTTAGAAAGAGATTGGTCCAATACTCTTTGGCAATTTTCAATCAGAATGCATATAAATATCTTACAACTTTGCTGAACCCGCACTAATTTATTTGATCAACAAGTTGATTACCAACAACAAGCACTATGATATGCTAGCTGGGATATGTAATGTTATAACTGAGTCAATCAGCCTAGTATACCAGGATCCTATACACAACGGAAAGCATATGTTTGACAAGTTGAAAATTATTTCAGAATTTGCCAGTATCACATGAGCCTTCTAGAGTATGATAGTCAAACTGAGAAACCCATAAAAACTTAGTGATAGTTTCTAGTTTTTAGCATTATATTGGTTATGAATATTTGAACAAGGAAAGAAAAAAAAAAGTAAGGTTCATGATTGAAGATGTTTAAAGTGTCAGAATTGGCTCCCTATCAAGAGGACGGTAAAAGCAGCTAAGTTATAGCATTTCCAGAGATTGAGCTTTCAATAGATAATAGTCATCTTCTGTCTCTATTATGAGAGAGGTGGCAGCAGTAAACATTCTGCCGTGTGTGGGTGCTAAATCACAAGGGTAACATAACTGAGATGATGAGGTTCTACCTGCATATACAAAGTAGTCCGGCTTAAAGCAATGTCCAGACACTGGTATATTGACTTTGTGGAATTGCCAAATACGAATGTTTGGAAATAGCACGTGCTAATGTGGTTTCAGGCATTACAATACTATAAAGTTGCCTCTAATTTCTAAGAAACAAGATACACCAACTTTTGTTAGAGCAATAGCAACAAATAGTGTCTTAGCCCAAATCAACGCACCAAGAGACTGACACTAAAAGTGAGCTACATCAGAATATCACATCAAAATGTTCATTCACTTTCAACACTTTTTCCATGTATGATTCATAATTATTACTCATTGCAGGGTGACAGAAGACATTAAAAAGTAAGTATATAATATCATATACATCCAGGAGAACAGAATGTAAAGCCATCTACAACCCTCCTACCTTTGGGATTTTACCATTCAACCTTTGGTCTCTGAAAGGAAGATTCCTAACTAGTACAATGCGCCAATTTCCAATAAAGTTGTCCTTAACAATCCTGTGTCCCGCTGCTTCATGTGCAGCAAGAGTGATTTCATCCCAAAATGCCACATAGCAAACCTGCATCAATGCGAAACTATAGTATACTAAAATACAGTAAGAACTAGCTACTTAATAAAATACTGCATATGAGATTACTACCTTTTGCAGTGATGCCTCTGACATCCCGATAGGTTGATAAAGATCGTCCCCGCCACCAAAGGTACAAGTAGACACCACAACTTTGCATGTTTTCATAAAACTTTTGTCTTCGTTGGAAATTTTAAATCCGCCATTCTCACTATAGAAGCCACAATGCACCCTGGAAGTTTCACTCACCTGTGACATTCATTCAACATGAAGAGATAAGAGGATAATAACAGCAATAAGAAGCATATATTGAAGCAAATCCAAAGATTATGGATGAACATGAGAAAGGTTCGATTATTGTTCATGTATAGAATTCCGGTACTAAAGCAAAATCCAAAGAAGTGATTTTATGTTGAACTTGAACTCTAACCGGATATCCTAATTCCTAAGGCCTAAGATTATAGTGAAAATACCAAGATGTGGAATACAACCTTAAAAGATTGTTCTCTTTGCTCGAGTGTTTGGTTTCCTGTGAAAAGATTAAATCTTGTGGTCTCCGTGTGCTGATGAGATAGTTCCCTGTAAGGCGTATTGCTCTCGGATACGTACACCACTTTATTAATAGCATTAGCGACTTCTTTTTCCATGGGAATATCCAAATGCTCTAGTTCTTCAGGAGGTAGGATCTTCAAACAACCTGATAGGACCAATTAAAGTGCGTTATTAAGATAGATGTTTTCAATGTCTAAAAGATGTCAGACGAGGAATGCAAAAATAAACACACTAAATATATATACATATATATAGGTAAAAACACATCAGAGAACTATAACCATGAGTCTCTGTTAGTTGTCTCTGTTTGGGAATATTGCCAAAGAGAGAAGAGGGGGGGGAATTTATATACAAAAAACAAAAAACCAGAACTTAATTTGGCTCCAACTCCTTTCCACTCCAAATCTCCACTTTAACACTTATTTCTTGTTATTGTTACCAGTCATTCTGTTTTCTAGAGCTCTTATCAAGTGCAAATCTCTACACACCCAACAAGTATAATTTTGAATCTAATGAAGTAAATAACATAACAGATGTTTGACCAATGCTAAACAAACTTGTAGCTCAAAATGCAAGTGGTACTGTTCAAGACTGTTGTTGTCAATACACATCAATATTGCAATTAGTTACAGTGGAAGTTGGAAGAAAGAAGTCTTCAAGAATGGGAAAAAAATTGCGGAATATTTTTATAAATGATGTCAATGCAGACTGGATTTCAAACAGGAATGGCACAAAAACAAGCAATGAATTTTAATCTCCCCTGTCCATGTGCAATCAGGAATGGATAAAGTTTTATTCTGGTCATAAACATAGATTACTGAACAACTCAAGAACTCAATGCAAGGAACGGTTAGAGACAACAAAGTCTTACCCATGAATCATGACAAACACCTCAAGTAGACACATGACCAAGTCTCAAATATTAAGGTATTATTTCAAGAATTTTGGACCGGTGGCAGAAAGTCCGAAAGCTCGGTAGCTATCCAAAACAAATAAGCACATGAGAATCCGTAAGGAAGACCTTCAACTACTAAATTAGATGACTGATGTAGATAAAAATCCATGCTGAGCAAACAAGATCTCAAGAGGACAATTTCTTATTTAGATTAATCTTATTTTCTGCAATAGATTAGAATGCACATAAGTTTAATCAAGTGAACAAAGTTACTGAGCAGCCAAGAGGAAGCCCTAAACAAAATACCCAGATCAATCTGCATTTTTGCAAAATCAGATTTGAGCAATCATTCAATGAGTTACTTTTAAAAAATCAATCATTTAATAAATTTAAATGAGTTACTTTTAAAAAATCAATCACTCTAAGAAAATTGTCAATATTCCATTTAGCTTACTCCTCAATTTGAGCAATATTCTAAATAAACAAGCAAAGTTTAGCCAGTCTCCATACTAGTAAATCTTAGACATTATCTCATGTTTTGAATGGAGGGAGATAAATTTATTAAAAACAAGCTTAACTATGAGAATGCTTCAATTATAATATAAAATCAGCTAAAATGCAATCTTTTCTAATTTTTGTCAGCCTATCAAGTCCTAATCAAGCAAAACTATAATTTTATAACGATATTCTAAAGGGCTTACGTTGTCTCACTCCACCAACAACCCGAGTTGTCGGATCTAAACGATTCAAGTTCCCTTCAGATTTCTTCTCCACAATGATTTCCGGGCTCTTCTGAGTCACGATTTCCGAGTTGATCACTGGACTCGGTTTTCGTCCAATTCTCGAGGCCTCGAACACGAGCAGTCCGACGGCGGGAAGGAAGAGCAAGACAGGCCACCATCTCCGGAGCTGTCTCAAAATTTGGCGAGCTAATTCGTTTTTGCCCCGGAGTGCCGATTTCTTGCGTTTTCTTCGAACTCGTACCCTCATTTTTCCGTTGACATCATCGGAATCTTCGTCGGAGATCATAATTGAAATATTGTTGTTGTTGAACATTGAAGAGGACATTGATCCGAGGGTTGAGCAGCGGACAATTTTACTGTCAAGTGACAGTTCCGACGCTTTTCGTTAAAATAAACCAGTCAAACGAAAACATAACCTACATTTTTTTGTGTAGCTAGGCTAGGTCGCTTAATACATAAAAATAAATTATTTGAAAAATCATCAGAGAAAAAAAGTACTTCAAAAAATAAAATACTTCAAGAATGTTTCTATGATGACTGATATTTTTATATTATTTTTTTTTTGAATTTTTCATATATTAGTCAATATAAATTTGAGGTATCAATTAATATATGAGTTCTATATATAAAAATATCAAAAATAATATAAAAATATTAATATCCTAAATATATATAAAATTATTAATAGCATGTATTTATTATACACCGTCTCTATCATTTTTAGAATAAGGTTAAGGTTTATAAAATAATTAAAAATGATTTATAGTTTATAAAATAAGATTAAAAGTTTTATTAATTAGGATTTATTAATTAAGATTTAGAATTTATTATTTAGGATTTATGATTTAATAACTAGGATTTATTAATCGAGTTTAGGACTTATTAATTAGAAGTTAATAAACCCTAAATTTTAGTAAATAAATGTGACGTCCCCAAAATAGTTATACATCACATATTCTGAGTCGCCAAATACATGGTACAGAATATAAATACAATCTTTAATATACAACAAGAAAGGCATGAGTTTTAATACTGAATATTGTCTTACAGGCAATATTCACTCTCGAGAATAAGTCCTCATTACATTTATTGTCACACTATTTAACGAATAGTGAGGACTACTAATACTATCATCTAGACCATCACTCTCGCTTCCCCCACTAGTCCCGCTTACGTTTTCATTTCACAGAGAACGGTGAAAGAAAGAAAGGGAGAAATTTCATAGCCCATAAAAATATTATGACTAAGATAATGCGTAATAAATTATCATTAGTCTTCAACAATCATAAAGCGATAAAATACAATAGACATCAAGTTTAACTGCAAATGAACATCTGATCCAGTTAAAAGAGTCAAGTAGAGAATAAAATCTATTATCTTTTATGATTTAAAAGGTTTTTCATCACTTTTATCGCTGAACTCAGCTTACTAAATAATCAACATCATCCATGCCTTCTACTGACGAGGATATTCATTAGTATCACAATCACAAATTATCCATGAACTACGGGCGAGGATATTCGTGTATTCATCAATGGTCATGATCATCATGCCAACAATCACAATCGATGCACTACTACAATGAGGACTTTTACCACATCATTTGTAACATTACGGTCATGATTACACCGAATAATCCTCAGTCATAATCATACCAAGTCCATCCATGCACTATAGGCCACAGATGACTTTCAACAAAATATAAATATGAGGATGATGACAATGATATAAGAATTCAATAAAACAAGTTCAAGAATTAATTTATTTAGGAACTAATAACGTCCAAATTGTCAACATAATACTTCTTTGTAGAGTAAAATTTAAGAATGCTCAGAAGAATATTTCCACAAAAAGATACTGGATGAAGCGTAAATATCAAAGATATTCCACTAATTTCATGGAGTATAGAAGTCAAAACTTTAATCAACTGAGTATAATAAAGAATGGAATAACAAAAGAAATCACCATAAATGCGATATTGCGATAGATAGTTATTCAAATGAAATAATAAATAACGGAACCGGTCGAGCGTGTCATGCTTGATGAGGATATTCAACAGAATAATAAAGAATGGAATAACAACGAAATCACCATGCATGCGGTACTTGGCAGATGATGAAGAGTTATTCAATGTAATAATAAATAACGGAACCGGTCCGGCGTAAAACGCACGAATGAAGATATTCAATGAATAATAAAAGGCGGAACCGAATCCCGTAAAAGCTAAACGACGGGATATTCCAATGAAATAATAAAGAATGGAATAACAACAGAAATCACCATGCATGCGGTACTTCGCATAGACAGGTTATTCGAACAGAATAATAAATAATGGAATAACAGAAGAATTTCACCAAGTATAGGGTAGACCGCGTATATAGGTTATTCCAACAGAATAAAAAAAAAGAATAACAGAAGTTCTATTTATGAATATAAAAAAAAATACCCCTTACCTTATAAAGAAGAGTACTCCGATGGTAGGGCGGGGATATACTTGAAGAAACTTGCACTACGCTTCAAAAGCTTTCTTAAACGCTAAAGAAATACTCTCAAGATAGAAGAATAATTCTCTCTACGCTTTCTCTTTCTAGAGTTTCAAATTGATCATAAGAAATAATGAAGGAATGAGCTTCATTTATAGAAGAATGGATCTGAATAATAACTTGATTCATGAACAGTCCGAGATCGATTTACTTTAAACTGACGGTTCAGATTGGTTTACAATAAAATATAATATATTCTATTTATAATCTAATAAAACGAATAACTTTTAAAAAGATTTTACTATCGCACACTATGCATAATAAAATATAATATATTCTAATTATTGTCTAATAAAACAAATAATTTTATAAAAGTATTACATTTTATATAAAAAGATTTTACTTATTAGCCTAATAAAACGAATAACTTTATAAAAGTATTTTGTTTTATATATAAAAGCTTTTCATTTTATTACATTAATAATACTAATAAAACAAAACTTCATCATTATTATTATTATTATTCACACTATTAATTGACCAGGTCGTTCTTAGGAAAGAGGGGGCTTTCCAATAAGGATTTTTCCCTATTGGCGCGCAATTAGGTGACCAAACCTCTCCTTGGCGTAACTTCTAGACATCGTTAATAATGCAAATAATAATATTAATAACTCTGTCATCTCAATTATTGATTTAATAATATATAAAATATCTACAATAATTGAATAAAAGCTGAATAACTTCTCACGTAAGCATCAATAATCAATACTGGTATGCTTTCTTTGCAACCCACGCGTATTCTCGCATTTTTTAACACCGGGTGTTTCAACGAGCTAACGGTAAAACTTCCGCCGTTATTTTCATAAAAATATTTTTATCATTTTATCAATCCGATGAATAATTCCGTTGTAGGGGTCCACTTAATGATTGTGCCTGCCGTCATACGAATATTCCCCACCAATCGAATATTATAACAACTTACGTACTTTTGCAAAATTTCTAAATATTACCCACAACTATAACATTATATCAAATTCATTCCATAATATTTAAAAATGATAATTATAGAAAATTCATCTTTATTCATAAAAGTTGGGGTCTTACAATCTCCCCTTCTTATGAAATTTTGCTCTCGAAATTAAGGTACATACCTGGTATGTCAAAGAGGTAAGGATACCTTGATTTCATTTCAGATTCTAACTCCCAGGTCATTTTCTCAACATCTTGGTTCCTCCATAAAACTTTGACTTGAGGTATAACCTTGGAGCGTAGAATATGTTCCTTCTTATCCAAGATTTGAACATGAACCTCTTCATACGTTAAATCTTCTGCTATTTCGTCCGGTTCTAACTCAATAATGTGGTTCGGGTCTTTCACATATTTACATAACATGGATATATGAAAAACGTTATGAACACGAGATATATTTACAGAAAAGCGAGTCTACATAGGCTACGGTCCCTACTCGATCGAGGATTAAAATGGGCCATGAATCGAGGATTGAGCTTTCCTCTCTTTCCAAATCTCGTAACTCCTTTCCATGGAGCAACACGTAACAACACATGATCTCCAATATCGAATTCCACGTCCATTCGATGAAGATCGCGATAACTCTTTTGTCGGTCTTGTGAGGTTTTTATACATTGTCGGATCGTTTGAATCTTTTCCGTAGTCATACGTACCAACTCCGGTCTCAACAACGTTCCTTCACCCACCTCATCCCAGCATACTGGAGAACGACACTTTCTTCCATACAACGCTTCGAATGGAGCCATGTCAATGCTTGCTTGATAATTGTTGTTGTAGGAAAACTCCACCAATGGTAAGAACTTGTCCCAACTTCCCTTGAAGTCAAGGACACAGAGTATTAATAAATCTTCAAGAGTTTGAATAGTCCTCTCTGATTGTCCGTCCGTTTGAGGATGATATGCCGAACTAAATCGTAAATCCGTGCCCATAGCTTTTTGCAAACTAACCCAAAATCGTGAAGTGAATCTTGGGTCTCGATCAGAAACTATGGATACTGGCATACCATGCAATCTTACAACCTCGTTTATGTACATATGAGCAAGACGTTCAAGTGTATAAGTTTCTCGTAAAGGTAAGAAATGAGCAGAGTTGGTCAATCTATCAACAATGACCCAAATTATATCTATACCCTAAGAAACCTTGGGAAGACCAGTAACGAAATCCATGGTAATGTGCTCCCACTTCCATTCTGGAATTTCAAGTGGTTGCAATGAACCTTTTGGTACTTGATGCTCCACCTTGACTCGTTGACAGGTTAGACACCTTGAGATAAACAGCATTATCTCTCTCTTCATATTGCCCCACCAAAATGTATATCGAAGATCACGATACATTTTGGTACTCCCAGGATGGATTGCAAACGGTGTGTTGTGCGCCTCCATCATGATTTTATACTTTAAATCAGGGTCGTTAGGAACACAAAAGTCCGGAGTTGATTCAAGTATTTCTTCTTCATCGATTCTTGCTTCCTAAGATAAGACCTTCAGTACTTTCTTCCTCATATGCATCGATACTGAAATCCATGGTAATGTGCTCCCACTTCCATTCGGAATTTCAAGTGGTTGCAATGGACCTTTTGGTACTTGATGCTCTACCTTGACTTCGTTGACGGGTTAGACACCTTGAGATAAACAACAATTCTCTCTCTTCATATTGCCCCACCAAAATGTATGTCAAGATCATGATACATTTTGGTACTCCCGAGATGGATTACAAACGGTGTGTTGTGCGCCTCCATCATGATTTTATACTTTAAATCGTGGTCGTTAGGAACAAAAATGCGGAGTTGATTCAAGTATTCCTTCTTCATCGATTCTTGCTTCCTGATAAGCACCTTCTTGTACTTTCTTCCTCATTTGCATCGACTTGAGTCTCAGAGCTTGAGAAGCGACTTTAACTTTATCAATTAAAGTCAGTTCCACTCGTATATTCGCCATCATCACTTGGGTCCCTGGAGTCTTTATCTCTATCTCCATCCTTTGCAAGTCATACAAAATGGGCCTTTGCGTTGACAATATCGCACTCGTACCCGCATATGATCTTCTACTCAATGCGTCAGCTACCACGTTCATTTTTCCAGGATGGTATTGGATGGTATGATCATAATCTTTCAACAGTTCAAGCCAACATCGCTGTCGCATGTTTAGTTCCTTTTAAGTGAAGAAATATTTGAGGCTTTTATGATCCGTAAAGATCTCCACTTTCTCCCCATACAAGTAATGCCTCCAAATTTTAAGTGCGAAGACAACAGCTACCAACTCTAGATCATGAGTAGGATAATTCTTCTCATATTCTTTGAGTTGTCAAGAGGCATAGGCTATGACATTCCCATATTGCATGAGAACACATCCTAACCCTTTGCTTGAAGCATCACTGTAGATGACAAATCCCTCCCAGCCAGATGGTATTGTCAGAACAGGTGCTGAAATGAGTCTTCTCTTGAGTTCTTGAAAACTCTTCTCACATTCCTCGTTCCAACCAAATTTTGTATCTTTCCGAGTTAGTTGAGTTAATGGAGTAGCGATTCGAGAAAATCCTTCTACGAATCTCTGATAATAACCAGCTAAGCCGAGAAAGCTACGTACTTCGGTCACTGATTTAGGTTGTTCCCAGCTTTGAATGGCTTCAATCTTTGCCGGGTCAACAGATATTCCATGACTTGATACCACGTGCCCAAGGAATGCTACTTCCTCAAGCCAGAACTCGCATTTCTTCAACTTGGCATAAAACTTATATTCACGAAACTTTTGAAGTATCAGCCTCAAGTGTTGCTCATGATCTTCATGGCTTTTGGAATAAATAAGGATGTCATCAATAAAGACGACCACAAAGTGATCCAAATATTCCTTGAATACTCGGTTCATCATATCCATGAAGGCGCGCGGAGCATTAGTCAATCCAAAAGACATGACTAGGAATTCATAATGCCCGTCTTAGGAGTTCTGAAAGCCATCTTTGGAATGTCATCGGTTCTAATCTTCAATTGGTGATATCCAGAACGAAGATCAATTTTTGAAAAGAATTTGGCGCCTTGCAACTGGTCAAACATGTCATCAATACGTGGCAATGGGTATTTATTTTTGATGGTGACATGATTCAACTCCCGATAATCAATACAAAGTCGCATACTCCCGTCTTTCTTTTTCACGAATAGAACAGGAGCACCCTAAGGAGACGTACTGGGACGAATGAAACCGACGTCTAACAATTCCTGCAGTTGGGTCTTTAACTCTTGAAGTTCAATAGAAGCCATTCGATATGGGGCTTTGGAAATAGGTTTTGTACCTGGTTCAAGGTCGATACAAAATTCAATTTCACGCTCTGGGGGTAGGCCATGAAGTTATTCAGGGAATACGTCAGGAAATTCATTAACAATACAAATATCATTCAAAACTGACGTATTTTTGTTTAGATCCGTGACATGAGCTAAGAAAGCTTGACATCCGTTTTTCAATAAACGAATAGCTTTATGGCTTGAGATGACAGTGATTGATTTTAATGGTTTGGTTGCTTGAATTCGCATAATAGTTTGGTTAGGAATATGAAAGCTAACAACCTTACGAAAACAATCAATTTTTGTATGATGAGTAGTTAACCAATCAATCTCTAGAATTACGTCAAATGCAAGTATTTTCAATGAAATAAGATCGACAGGTAATGTGAGGGTACTGATTTGAACCAAACAAGACTTATAAACAGTGGATGTAATGAAGGTTTCTCCCAACGGAGTTTCAACAGATAATTCAAAGTCCAATTTCTCCGAAGTCAAATTTAAACGTTGAGCGCAAGTAGGAGAAATAAAGGAATGGGTAGAACCAGTATCAAATAAGGTATATACTTTGCTAGAGTTTATGATAAGCTTATCCGTGATGACCTCATTCGGGTTCCTTGCTTTCGGGAGGTCACGACAAAAGCTTTCCTCAGACTTCTTGGCTTTAACTTTTAAGGGCGCCCTTTGGTGCCTCCATCCTAGCTAAACTTGTCTTGATGAATGAAAAAATCGCCAGGTGACCTTCTCTTCCATAATTATAACATACTTTGGGCTAAGCATCGCACGCTTTGACCGATGTGTCCTTCCCTCCGCATTTGAAGCATATGATAGGTGGTCGTTTCTTCTTCCTTAACCACAAAATTTGGTCTTGACGCCTTTCCATCATTGTTGAATCTCCTCTTCTTGAAATGTCCATTCTTATTATTTTGGCCATGATTACCACCGAAGTGGTTACCATTTCTGGCATGTTAATTCCCTCCATGCTTATTGTCACCGCTTCGACGACTGTTATCACTGCTATTATCATTTTTTCGGTTGCTCTCTTTTGGTTGGGTTGACTCATTATCGCGCTCCAATAACTGAGCCCTATTAACAACATCTGAATACAAACATAGTTTATGAGAGATAAGATATTGACGTATCTCGGTTTTCAAACCTCTTAGAAATATTCGCGTCATTCTCTCCTCATTATCAACCAAATGGGACGCAAATCGGGACAATCGACAAACTTGGCTTCGTACTGTGACATGGTTATGTTATTTTGTTCCAGTTTAATGAACTCTACCTCTTTTATGTTATTTTGTTTCATGTTATAAAGTTATTCGTTTTATTAGACAATAATTAGAATATATTATATTTTATTATGCATAGTGTTTGCATAGTGTCTGTATAGTGTTTGCATAGTAAAATCTTTTTAAAAGTTATTAGTTTTATTAGATTATAAATAGAATATATTATATTTTATTGTAAACCAATCTGGACCGTCCGTTTAAAGTAAATCGATCTGGACCGTTCATGGATTGGTTACTATTCAGTCCATTCTTCTATAAATAGAAGCTCATTCCTTCATTATTTCTTACGAATTCACTGAAATTCTAGAAAGAGAAACTGTAGAGAGAATTATTCTTCTATCTTGAGAGTATTTCTTTAGCGTTTAAGAAAGCTTTGAGCGTAGTGCAAGTTTTTTCAAGTATATCCCCGCCCTACCATCGGAGTACTCTTCTTTATAAGGTAAGGGGTATTTTTTTTTCATATTCATGAATAGAACTTCTGTTATTCCATTTTTATTCTGTTGGAATAACTTTTGTATCTGCCATCTCACCCTATACTTGGTGAAATTCTTCATTATTCTATTATTTATTATTCTCGTTGGAATAACTCGCGCATCTGCACAAGTACTGCATGCATGGTGATTTCTGTTGTTATTCCATTCTTTATTATTCTTGGAATATCCATGTCAGACGCTTTTACGCCGCACACGGTTCTCATCTTTTTTATTATTACATTGAATATCCCATGCATGCGTTTACGGGGACACGTTCCTTTATTTATTATTCTTTTGGAATAACATATACATCAAGTAACCGCATGCATGGTGATTTCATTGTTATTCCATTCTTTATTATTCTGTTGGAATATCCCATCCGGTTCAGATTACGCCTTTGACCGGTTCCGTTATTTATTATTCTGCTTTGAATAACTTTTATGCGCGGGCACCGCATGCATGGTGATTTTTTTTGTTATTCCATTCTTTATTATACTCAATTGATTAAATTTTTGACTTCTATACTCCATGAAATTAGTGGAATATCCTTGATATTTACGCTTCATCTAGTATCTTTTCGTGAAAATATTCTTCTGAGTATTCTTAAATTTTACTCTACAAGGAAGTATCATGTTGACAATTTGGACGTTATTGGTTCCTAAATAAATTAATTCTTGAACTTGTTTTATTGAATTCTTATATCATTGTCATCATACTCATATTTATATTTTGTTGAAAGTCATCTGTGGCCTGTAGTGCATGGATGGACTTGGTATGATTATGACCAGGGATTATTCGGTGTAATCATGGCCCGTAATGTTACAAATGATGTGGTAAAGTCCTCATTGGCTAGTAGTGCATTGATGGACGATTGTTGGAATGATCATGACCATTGATGAATACACGAATATCCTCGCCCGTAATGCATGGATAATTTGTGGTTGTGATACTAATGAATATCCTCGGCCAGTAGTGCGGGGATGATGTGGATTATTTATTGTCGAGTCCCAAATGATAAAAGTGATGAAAACCTTTTAAATCATAAAAGATAGTAGATTTTATTCTCTACTTGACTCTTTTAACGGATTGCATGTTCCATTGCAGCTTAAACTTGATGTCTATTATATTTTATCGGTTTAACATCACAAAGACTAATGATAATTTATTCGCATTATCTTAGTCATAATATTTCTTCTTCGGGCTAGTTGAGCTCACCCTTTCTTTCACCGTTCTCTTCGTGAAATGAAAACGTGGCCGGGACTAGTCGGAGAATGGAGTGACGGTCCAGATGATAGTATTAGTAGTCCTCACTATTCTGTTAAATAGTGTAACAATAAATGTAATGAGGACTTATTCTGAGAGTGGATATTGTCTAGAAGACAATATTTGTATTAAAACTCACAGCTTTCTTGTTGTATATTATAGATTGTATTTGTATTCTGTACCATGTATTTGGCGACTCAGAATAGGTGATGTATACCTATTTTGGGGGCGTCACAGTTGGTATCAATGCTTAGGGATATGATCACTGACTGAGATGTGAGACAAGAACTAGAAAGGGAGAGACGGGGAATTCCTTTGCTAGTATGACCTACCTAAGTTTATTTGGTATTTAATTGGTCGGTCAGAGTATAGGGAAAATATGTGATATATTAATTAACCCTTGTTTTGTGGCAGTGTTTGAAAATGGCATCCGAGAATGTTGAGAACATCAATGGAGCACAAGAGACTGTTGAGTCTCTACAGATCAATAATCAGGACAATGTGCATCAGGAAGGCAACAATCCTCATGCGAACAACAACACTGACCAAATGATGAACGATGGAATGTTCAGAGGCTTTCTGCAATTCATGCAGCATCAGGCGAAAGCGGCTCCTGTCCAAAATGCAGGTGGAAACACTGGCAACTCTCGGACGGTCACCGCCAAACAGTTCAAGGAACTGGGACCACCGAAGTTTTTTGGAGAGCCAAAACCACTTAAGGCGGAGACGTGGATAAAGCAGATCTGCAAGATATTTGATGTCTTGGGATGCTCCAAGGAGCAAAAGGTTCCCTTTGCCACCTTCATATTGCGAGGCGAGGGCAGACATCTTGGTGGGAATCAGAAACGCGTCTCAACTCGCCGCACCAAAGATGACTTTGGAGAAGTTCCAAGAATTATTCAACGACAAGTACTTTCCCGAAAGTATTCGTCACATGAAAGAGGTAGAGTTCATTAATTAAGCTGGAGCAAAACAACATGACCGTGTTGCAGTACGAAGCAAAGTTTGTCGAGTTGTCCCGATTTGCGTCCCATTTGGTTGATAATGAGGAGAGAATGACGCGAATGTTTCTAAGAGGTTTGAAACCCGAGATACGTCAATATCTTATCTCTCATAAACTGTATTTGCATTCAGATGTTGTTAATAGGGCTCAGTTATTGGAGCGCGATAATGAGTCAACCTAACTAAAAGAGAGCAACTGGCAAAATAATAATACCAGTGATAACAGTCATCAAAGTGATGACAATAAGCGTGGAGGGAATCAACATTCCAGAAATGGTAATCACTTCGGTGGTAATCATGGCCAAAACAATAAGAATGGACATTTCAAGAAGAGGAGATTCAACAATGATGGAAAGACGTCAAAGACCAAAGACCCGTGGTTAAGGAAGGAGAACGACCACCTATCATATGCTTCAATCGCGAGGGGAGGGACACATCACCAAACTGCTCAATGCCGTCCAAAGCATGTTATAATTGTAGAAGAGAAGGTCACCTAGCCCGATTTTATCGTTCACCGAAGACAAGTTCAGCTAGGATGGAGGCACCAAAGGACGTCCTAGAAAAGTCAAAGCCAGTAGTGCAAGGGAGAGCGTTTGTCGTGACCTGCCAGAAAGTAAGGAACCCGAACGAGGTCATCATGGGTAAGCTTATCATAAACTCTAGCGAAGTATATACCTTATTTGATACCGGTTCTACCCATTCTTTTATTTCTCCTACTTGCGCTCAACGTTTAAATTTGACTCTGGAGAAATTAGACTTTGACTTATCTGTTGAAACTCCGTTGGGAGAAACCTTCATTACATCCACTTGCTTATAAGTCTTGTTTGGTTCAAATCGGTACCCTCACATTACATCGATCTTATTTCATTGAAAATACTTGCATTTGACGTAATTCTAGGGGATTGATTGGTTAACTACTCATCATGCAAAAAATTGATTGTTTTTCGTAAGGTTGTTAGCTTTCATATTTCTAACCAACCTATTATGCGAATTCAAGCAACCAAACCATTAAAATCAATCACTTGCTATCTCAAGCCATAAAGCTATTCGTTTATTGAAAAATGGATGTCAAGCTTTCTTAGCTTATGTCACGGATCTAAACAAAAATACGTCGATTTTGAATGATATTTCTATTGTTAATGAATTTCTTGGCGTATTCCACGAAGAACTTTCCGCCTACCCCAGGCGTGAAATTGAATTTTTATCGACCTTGAACCCTACAGACAAAACCTATTTCCAAAGCCCCATATCGAATGGCTCTATTGAACTTCGAGAGCTAAAGACCCAACTGCAGGAATTGTTAGACGTCGGTTTCATTCGTCCCAGCACGTCTCCTTGGGGTGCTCCTATTCTATTCGTGAAAAAGAAAGACGGGAGTATGCGACTTTGTATTGATTATCGGGAGTTGAATCATGTCACCATCAAAAATAAGTACCCATTGCCACGTATTGATGACATGTTTGACCAGTTGCAAGGCGCCAAATTCTTTTCAAAGATTGATCTTCGTTCCGGATATCACCAATTGAAGATTATAACCGATGACATTCCAAAGACGGCTTTCAGAACTCGGTACGGACATTATGAATTCCTAGTCATGTCTTTTGGATTGACTAATGCTCCTGCTGCCTTCATGGATATGATGAACTGAGTATTCAAGGAATATTTGGATCACTTTGTGGTCATCTTTATTGATGACATCCTTATTTATTCCAAAAGCTGTGAAGATCATGAGCAACACTTGAGGCTGATACTTCAAAAGCTTCGTGAATATAAGCTTTATGCCAAGTTGAAAAAATGCGAGTTATGGCTTGAGGAAGTAGCATTGGGCACGTGGTATCAAGTCATGGAATATCTGTTGACCCGGCAAAGATTGAAGCCATTCAAAGCTGGGAACAACCTAAGTCGATGATAATCGGTCGTAGCTTTCTCGGCTTAGCTGGTTATTATCGGAGATTCGTAGAAGGGTTTTCTCGAATCGCTACTCCATTAACTCAGCTGACTCGGAAAGATACAAAATTTGGTTGGAACGAGGAATGTGAGAAGAGTTTTCAAGAACTCAAGAGAAGACTCATTTCAACACCTGTTCTGACAATACCATCTGGCTCGGAGGGATTTGTCATCTACAGTGATGCTTCAGGCAAAGGGTTAGGATGTGTTCTCATGCAACATGGGAAAGTCATAGCCTATGCCTCTCGACATCTCAAATAATATGAGAAGAATTATCCTACTCATGATCTAGAGTTGGCAGCTGTTGTCTTCGCACTTAAAATTTGGAGGCATTACTTGTATGGGGAGAAAGTGGAGATCTTTACGAATCATAAAAGCCTCAAATATTTCTTCACTCAAAAGGAACTAAACATGCGACAGCGACGTTGGCTTGAACTGTTGAAAGATTATGATCATACCATCCAATACCATCCTGGAAAAGCGAACGTGGTAGGTACGCGCGTTGAGTAGAAGATCATATCGCGGCACGAAAGTGCTATATTGTCAACGCAAAGGACCATTTTGTATGACTTGCAAAGGATGGAGATAGAGATAAAGACTCCAGGGACCCAAGTGATGATGGCAAATATATGAGTGGAACCGACTTTAATCGATAAAGTTAAAGTCGCTTTCAAGCTACGCACTCTGAGGAGGTGATGCGTATATGAGGAAGAAAGTACAAGAAGGTGCTATGCCAGAAGCAAGAATCGATGAAGAAGGAATACTTCGAGTCAACTCCAGACTTTGTATTCCTAACGACTATGATTTAAAGTATAAAATCATGATGGAGGCGCACAACACACCGTTTGCAATCCATCCTGGGAGTACCAAAATGTATCATGATATTCGACATACAATTTGGTGGGGCAATATGAAGAGAGAGATAGCGCTGTTTATCTCAAGGTGTCTAACCTGTCAACGAGTCAAGGCGGAACATCAAGTACCAAAAGGTCCATTGCAACCACTTAAAATTCCAGAATGGAAGTGGGAGCACATTACCATGGATTTCGTTACTGGTCTTCCCAAGGTTTCTTAGGGTATAGATGCAATTTGGGTCATTGTTGATAGATTGACCAAGTCTGCTCATTTCTTACCTATAGGAGAAACTTATACACTTGAACGTCTTGCTCATATGTACATAAACGAGGTTGTAAGATTGCATGGTATGCCAGTATCCATAGTTTCTGATCGAGACCCAAGATTCACTTCACGATTTTGGGTTAGTTTACAAAAAGTTATGGGTACGGATTTACGATTTAGTTCAAAGATATCATCCTCAAACTGACGGACAATCGAGAGGACTATTCAAACTCTTGAAGATTTATTAAGACTCGTGTCCTTGACTTCAAGGAAGTTGGGACAAGTTCTTACCATTGGTGGAGTTTTCCTACAACAACAGCTTATCAAGCAAGCATTGGCATGGCTCCATTCGAGCGTTGTATGGAAGAAAGTGTCGCTTCTCCAAGATATCTTTGGGATGAGGTGGGTGAAGCAACGTTGTTGGGACCGGAGTTGATACGTATGACTACTTTTAAAAGATTCAAACGATCCGATAACGTATAAAAACCTCACAAGACCGATAAAAGAGTTATGCTGATCTTCATCGAAAGGATGTGGAATTCGATATTGGAGATCATGTGTTGTTACGTGTTGCTCCATGGAAAGGAGTTACGAGATTTGGAAAGAGAGGAAAGCTCAATCCTCGATTCATTGGCCCATTTTTAATCCTCGATCGAGTAGGGATCGTAGCTTATAGACTCGCTTTCTGCTTAAGTATGTCTCGTGTTCATAACGTTTTTCATATATCCATGTTACGTAAATATGTGAAAGACCCGAACCACATTATTGAGTTAGAACCGGATGAAATAGCGGAAGATTTAACGTATGAAGAGGTTCCTGTTCAAATCTTGGATAAGAAGGAACATATTCTACGCCCCAGGTTATACCTCAAGTCAAAGTTTTATGGAGGAACCACGATGTTGAGGAAATGACCGGGAGTTAGAATCAAAATGAAATCAAGGTATCCTTACCTCTTCGACATACCGTAATGCGTACTTAATATCGAGGGCGAATTTCATAAGAAGGGGAGATTGTAAGACCCCAACTTTTATGAATAAAGATGAATTTTCTATAATTATCATTTTTAAATATTATGGAATGAATTTGATATAATGTTATAATTGTGGGTAATATTTAAAAATTTTGCAAAAGTCACGCAAGTTGTTATAATATTCGATTGGTCTGGGAATATTCGTTTTAGAGGAATATTAAGACAATCATTGGTGGACCCCACAACGGAATTATTATCGGATTGAGAAAACGACAAAAATATTTTTATGAAAATAATGGCGAAAGTTTTACTGTTAATCTGTTGAAACACCCTTGTTAAAAGTACGAGAATACGCCGTAGTTGCGTATTAGCACACCAGTATTGATTATTGATGCTTACGTGAGAAGTCATTCGGTTTTATTCAATTATTGTCGATATTTTATATATTATTAAAACAATAATTGAGATGACAGAGTTATTAATATTATTATTTGCATTATTAACGATGTCTAGAAGTTCTCCAGGAGAGGTTTGGTCACCTAATTGCATACCATAGGAGAAATCCTTATTGAAAAACCCCTCTTTCTTGGGAACGACACAGGTCGATTAATAGTGTGAATAATAATAATGATGATGAAGTTTTGTTTTATTAGTATTATTAATGTAATAAAATGCAAAAAGCTTTTTATATAAAATGCGAATACTTTTATAAAGTTATTCATTTTATTAGGCTAATAGTAAAATCTTTTTATATAAAATGTAATACTTTTATAAAGTTATTCGTTTTATTAGATAATAATTAGAATATATTATATTTTATTATGCATAGTGTTTTGCATAAAGTGTCTCGCGTAGTAAAATCTTTTTAAAAGTTATCTGCTTTTATTAGATTATAAATAGAATATATTATATGTTATTGTAAACCAATCTGATAGTCCCGCTTAAAAGTAAATCGATCCGGACCAATCATGGATTGAGTTACTATTCACCATTTCTTCTATAAATAGAGCTCATTCCTTCATTATTTCTTAAAAATTAACTCTAGAGAGAGAAACCGTAGAGAGAATTATTCTTCTATCTTGGCGTATTTCTTTAGCGTTTAAGAAAGCTTTGAGCGTGAGTCTGAGTTTCTTCAAGTATATCTCCGCCCTACCGTCGGAAGTACTCTTCTTTATAAGGAAAGGGTATTATTTTTTTCATATTCATGAAGAGAACTTCATTATTCTATTTTTTTTATACATTTGGAATAACTTTTGTATCACGCTGATCTACCCTATACTTGGTGAAATTCTTCATTATTCTATTATTTATTATTACATTGGAATAACTTGTCTATCAAATCTGCGCATGCATGGTGATTTCTGTTGTTATTCCATTCTTTATTATTACATTGGAATATCCTGCATGCATCGTTTCGTGGACGACTCGGTTCTCGCTTTTTATTATTCTCATTGGAATATCCTCATGCATGCGCGTTTTACGTGGGACATGGTTTCTTTATTTATTATTCTTTTGGAATAACATGTCTATGCTGGCACCGCATGCATGGTGATTTCGTTGTTATTCCATTCTTTATTATTCATTGGAATATCCTCAGCCGGTTACGTAGACACGCTTGACGACCGTTCCGTTATTTATTATTCTGTTTGAATAACTCCGTCATGCGCGCAAGCATCTGCATGCGTGGTGATTTTTTTTGTTATTCCATTCTTTATTATACTCAGTTGATTAAATTTTTGACTTCTATACTCCATGAAATTAGTGGAATATCCTTGATATTTACGCTTCATCTAGTATCTTTTCGTGGAAATATTCTTCTGAGTATTCTTAAATTTTACTCTACAAAGAAGTATCATGTTGACAATTTGGACGTTATTGGTTCCTAAATAAATTAATTCTTGAACTTGTTTTATTGAATTCTTATATCATTGTCATCATCTTCATATTTATATTTTGTTGAAAGTCATCTGTGGCCTGTAGTGCATGGATGGACTTGGTATGATTATGACTGAGGATTATTCGATTGTAATCATTGACCGTAATGTTACAAATGATGTGGTAAAAGTCCTCATTGGCCGTAGTGCATTGATGGACAGTTGTTGGAATGATCATGACCATTGATGAATACACGAATATCCTTGGCCCGTAATGCATGGATAATTTGTGGTTGTGATACTAATGAATATCATTGGCCGTAGTGCAGGGATGATGTGGATTATTTATTAAGCTGAGTCCCAGCGATAAAAGTGATGAAAAATCTTTTAAATCATAAAAGATAGTAGATTTTATTCTCTACTTGACTCTTTTAACGGATTACATGTTCCGCTGCAGTTAAACTTGATGTCTATTGTATTTTATCAGTTTAACACTGTTGAAGACTAATGATAATTTATTCTGCATTATCTTAGTCATAATATTTCTTCTTTGAAATTAGTTGAACTCACCCTTTCTTTCACTTTGTTCTCTTCAGAAATGAAAACGTAGCTGGGACTAGTCGGGGAACGGAGTGATCGGTCAGATGATAGTATTAGTAGTCCTCACTATTCTACATTAAATAGTGTGACAATAAATGTAATGAGGACTTATTCGAGAGTGGATATTATCTGAAGATAATATTTGTATTAAAACTCACAAACTTTCTTGTTGTATATTAAAGATTGTATTTGTATTCTGTACCATGTATTTGGCGACTCAGAATAGGTGATGTATACCTATTTTGGGGGTGTCACAAATACTATCATTTAAGAATTAAAATTTATATAAAATTTCATCACTACCCCTTTATGTGAAGTTGAAAACTATTAATACAAGGGAATACAAGGGAGAAAATTTCTTGGGACAATGAGAGAAGTTATGGGTGATATAGAAAAATAAATAATTTATGCTCTTCGAAAGTTGTAAACGACAAATAAATTAAAATAATTTTTTTTCTTTCTAAAAAGACAGTTATTATAGAATTGAGGTATTACCCTATAAGGATTCATACTAAGTATTAAGTATGTACTACCCTATATACATATATATAATTAAAATTTAGCATTCCTATTTTAAGACAAACTATTGTTTTATACTTTTCCATTTTAAATTATAATATTATTATTAATTTTAAAAATTTATTTAAAATATTTTTAATCTTAAAATTGGTATTATATATATACACAGAATGGATCTAAAGTATACCTTTTAAATAATATACATCTCTTAAATAACATATATTTATTAAAATTACGTCGTTTTGGAATTTTTTTTAAAAAACAAATGGGACCACTGCGAATGATATTTTTATAAATAAAAGAAACGCAAAAAGTATGAACACTATTGTATGAACTACTTTATCTAATTTTGGCCTTCTGCCTCCATTGCACCAAAAAAAAAAAGTGTTTATTACTTATCTCCATGTTTACTTCTACTCTTTTATTCTTTTCTTACTTAATTTGTTTTCTTTTAAGGTTTTTCTTGCCCTTTATTTTGACACTTATTACATATGGATTTAAATTTATTTTACCCGGACCAAAATTAGTTTGGGGTATCTATTATCTATTATCTATTATATATACTAAAATACAGTATATGATACCATAACTTGATATTTGTCATTCTCACAATTCAACACGTGTCCTGTCTAATTAATGTTCTTTAAGACTCTTAACAAAACTGTCCAACTAACCTAACAAATGAGGATGAAAACAAATCATAATTTATTCTCCTAAATTTTAGATTTATAATCCCCTAAATCACTACAAATCTAAACTATTTTGATAATATCAACTATTTTGATATTATCCTTTGTAATTTAATTATTATTTAATAAAATCACTATTTTATGCTATTAATTAATTTTTTGGATTTATAATCTTCTAAATCACTACAAATCTAAACAGATTAATAACATAATGTCATTCTCTTAATTTTTTAGATTTATAATCCCTAAATCACTAAAAATATAAATGCTTTTGATAATATCAACTGTTTTGATATTATCCTTTGTAATTTAATTATTATTTAATAAAATCGCTACTTTATCTCAACACTACCCCTACAATGTATATTCATTTGTTTTTCTGGATAAAATTTGATCATCACACAATAATTTACCATGTTCTTATTATATTTTAATTTATTAATTATATGTACACATTTATTATTAAAAAATTGAATAATCCCGCCGCAACGCGGGGATTTATATCTAATCATTAACTAAAACCAAGTAAACATTACTCCCTTCGTTCCTTAATATAGGCCGCTTTAGAGTTGTGCACAAGTATTAAGGTAATGATTGTAAAGCATTAAATATACTATCAATTGTCTATATTACACTTGTATTGAAAAAAGAGAGGATTATTTATTGGGCAAAAAATAGTGAGAGAACCAAAGTTATATTTATTACTTGGGGTAATATTGAAAACTAAGCAATTAATGCTTACTTGAAATTCTCAAGCGACTTATATTTAGGAACAAAAATATTTCTCTAAAACGATTTATATTAAGGAACGGAGGGAGTAGTATTTACGTCCATTCCATATGCAATTAATTAAGGTCATTACTGTGTGGTATTAATGCTACGTTTAGGAGTAATGCAGGTGAGAATTGAAAAAAATTATGTACAAGAAAAGCATAAAATAACTCATTTCAACTAGACTGGTTACTTGTTTAGTTATAGTTTGTCTTCAGAAGAATATAGTAATAAATTAGACTGAATTCAAAAAAGAATATGCAAAAATATAGAACTGACAAGTATCAAAACCATCCTTCCAAAGGTGAAACAATAAACAAGAATCCTGTGGAGACAATTAAGTCATGCTATGGATATTCCTTCTGGAAACAATCCACAGCCCTTAATTTTGATTATTATTGCTTGGAATGGACCCGAAACCTAGGGCATATTCAGTTATCAAAAATGGCGCGAGAGAGCGTTTAGTGCTTTCAAAAAAAATCATGATTGGAACTCAAAAGATTTGGCAAGGTGAAGTAAATCCCTCATGGCCATCTCCAACCAAATAGACTGCAATATAATTATTGTCAAAATCCACAAACCTTTAACCAGGTAATAAAACAGAGCATATACCAGTGAACTGGTTAAACTGGATTAAGATAAAAGGAGACCTCAACTGCGCTTTACTTGGAGTTATCATATGCACAATCCCATAGTGGGTATATGTTACTGACGTCTACTTTTTGTACAGATGCGGTTTCAACTAACAAAATCGCATCTTATAGGTGAAAACTGCAGCTGGCTTAAGATCAATGAGGCTGATTCCACCAGAAACCGCCATCCTTGAACTCTTCTCTCTCTATTCTTGCACGCTTCAGAGAAAACCCCCTACTACCATTGTTTGAACTCTGAGAGCTAGAAGTAGGTTGATAAGGTCTTGTCGTACATTTTCCTATAATTAATTTGGTTACAATGTCAGTAGGTAATTTTGAAAGAAACTTAAATTTTATATTTTTCAATCTCTTCTGATTGAACTATGAATCTAGAAACAAAATGGTTCTATTTGTATATGCAGAAACAATCCAAAGGATGAGTTATGCAGACAGATAAAAACAAAGGTTAGCTGAAAAAGAGCTCCAATATCCTTACCATTTGAATCAGAATTTTTTTTAGGAATTTCAGAAGCTCTCTCCACACCCTTTGACCTATAAGGAGCTATAATGTGAATTGCCTGCTGGAGTTCACCTAATAAATCAGTGTCAATGCATTCATACCTGCAAACAGTCCATATCTAGAAATGAGCAAGACAAACTTTGAAGGGAATGCTTTAAGAAAATATGGAATAGGAAACAGGAAGTTCAATTTGTTTTCATGGCATTTGCATCAAGTTTGTTTGTTTTATTATTTCAACTAAGAGTTTTAACTTTAACTCTCAACACAATTTTGTAGCATCACAGAATCGACTAATTACTAATTTTGAAATATTTTATAATTTTTTTTTGGTAATTTAGGGTGTTTCATTTACATTATGAAGTAACAAAGGTAACCCCCGTGAATTAAATCAAGCCATCTATTGTCATGATATTACACAGATCCTGAAAAAGTTTAGTTTGAATATAGTGCAGACTCACAATTTTTTGCAGCACTTATCGGCGATTCCAGATAGATCAATGATCTTCACTTTTGTTTCTAGAAATTTATCCTCGGCATACTCATCAAACGGCAGTTCTAGAGACATTGAGAGTTGCTCAACAATCAACTCAAGCTGCTCCTGTTGGTTCTCAAACAAATTTTGTTTCATTTCCCTATCATTCTTTGTCATTTCATTCTTGAACAGTCCATCACCAAACATGTAATATGCAAAAGGGTAGGAATATGAGAGAACCCGCCTTGACCTGAAGAGTCTGTAAAGTCCATTTGTCACCCAACAGAAATTCGTGGATGCTAATTCCCTTGCTTCCAGATTTGCCGTCTTATCCTGTATTATTTCTTTCAGCTCGACTTCAGCTTTCAACGAGTCTATATGAGCTTTGTACCGATTATGGTAGTGAATATAGCGCAAAAGTTCTGTTCTTGCTTGTTCAGTATTTACTTTATGCTGATCATCTTTGTATCTTCCACAACTGTGACCTTGAATACCATCCCATGTGTATTCACAAGCACACAGCCAACTACAAAATGAGGAAGGCAGCTAGGAAAATAAATAAAATATCACTCTCAAATTTTCTATTCATAAAAACATGATTGCAAGAAAAGGATTGAAGACCAAGTACTGAACAATCAAATATGAGCCTTATATCATGTAAAAGGTCAATATTATTGCCCTGGAACTTCATATGCACCAATATTGATGCCTTAGTTGTTCACATTAAAATATTATTGCCCTGGAACTTCTAGCTTAGAAGCAAAAACTTAAGAGCTACTAACTTTTACTTGGCTAGAGTCCACTATACACTAGCATAGTCAAATGTTGTCTGACTTTCAAACGTTGCGTTAAATCATATTACTTAATAAATTTCATAGTAACTACGAGGCTGGCAGGGAACGATCAGACATCTTCTGCTGCTAAATGTCACCATCATATACAGAAGAAATGATGCTATAATATTCAAATTATTTAATGGCGTGGCAGAAGTATCACTAGGATAGCACAGTGGGTTTGCAAAATAAGACTGCTACATTTGATTCAAGGAGTTGCACAAAGAAGGGTCACATTGGCACTTCAACCATGCAAAGAAGAAAAAAGAAACACATTAACAGAATGTTAAACAAGAATTATAAGCCAGTTTATATGGGGAACAGAAGAAAGTATAAAGTATTTCTATATGTAAACGCAGCAGATAAAAAAGTATCATCAAATGGAACAGAATTAGCTAGTATGAGAGATCAATAAGAATTCTCACCAGAATGCTTGTCCACAGATACAGCGTACTCGGTTGCATCCTCCATTCTTCTCCACTGGTTTGTGACAATGTGGGCAAGGCTTAGTATTGACCGTAATCCAGTTAACTGTCTCCGATTCATCCTTGCACTTCTTGGCCCAAAGCTCCCACATTAGACATGAGCAAGGTGAGTGTGCTTCAGATGAACAATTAAAGCAGAATTGTAATCCACATGCACATTCAACCTCGCAATATTGGTCATCCTCAACACGTATTGCATTTCCACAATGCGGAATGCTAGGGCACCATTTTACCATCTTATTATCGTCAATATATGACTCTAGGAGAAAGCGATCAAATTTCTCAGCAAGATCAGGATCTCTAGCACTGACTAGACTTTTGATCTTACCTTCATCACAAATTCCATTGCACTTGTCCGCCATGCATCTGACTCGTCTACTCTGACCCTCATTTATTTTCACAATGAAATGTTCTGTCCAACCTAAATGGAAGGACACAAGTAATAGTAAAGATTCTATTAATCATTCATTGTAGAAGAAAAGCTGAAAAGGAGAGGAGATTAAGTAAAGACTAAAGAGCTGCAAACATCGGCCATCAGGGCGATGATCTTGTTGTTGTAAACTAACCTAAGTCTAAAAGTGTGTTTGGCCACAAGACTAAAAGACTCGAGCAAGAGCCATGACCCTTGTACACAAACTTAATGTTCGACTCATTCCACAACGCACTATTATTAAGCATGTCAATCAAATGTTTATCTTTTATCCTTACAAATTTCAAACATGGTATATATTCATCATCCAAGATTGAACATCAAAACATACAGCAGACAGAAGTTCCACATTCCTTTGCAGTAAATTGATTATTCAATATATTATCTGAACCATATTTAAAGTAATGATTTTAAGGAGTTCATATTTGTAGGATCTATTATATATGGGTGCATCAACCAGCTAGTGCTGACCAAACTTAGAGGTCTGTCAACATTAAGTATGGTCTCCATGCGGTTCAAGTTTCATTCATTGAAAGTCTAATATATTCAAGAAGACATAATTTTTATTATAAAAAAAATCAAGAGAATGGATTAAAAGATGTAATGTAGTTAATTATATCATGTAATTATATTGCTGCAACAACATTAATTAGAAGGACCCTGTAATCATGTAATTAAGGAAACAAAAAGAAAAAAAGCAGCATGCTCACAGTTGTTGCAGTAACAGTGGCCACACTCCATTGTTGTTGTCTCAGTGACAGAAACTCTCTCTATGCAGATTTCACACATTACTTCAGAAGAATATTGAGACAAGGAAAGGTTATCACGCGGCCCCATTGTTACACCTGCTTCCGCATACAACTTGTTATTTCCCTTCTCCACAAACACCGTAAAGACCTTTTCAACGTTCCAACGATAATGAATGAGTATGGTCCGCGCATGATGTTCTTTCAAAGATAGCAAATCCATTACTTTTTGCAGGTCTTCTCTCTTCAAAATGCAAATATAAACAATTCAACATTTTTTATATCCATCATGCAAAAAATGAGCCCAAATTAGGAAAGTAAAAACATTGTAAACAGTAGCTCACCTGTGCAGCCAACAAAGACTCTTTCCTGATTACCTGCAAAGGCAAAAACCGCCAAAAAAAATGTATGATTTAAAATTAATGAACACATGCACCCCATAAGAATAAAATGGAATAAATACCAATTAAATTTGACCTCTTTGTTCAATAATCAAAATATGTGAAAGAACAAAATTGGGCCCTAGGGAAACTTCATATTTGCATGCTGCCACTTTCAGTGAGTTCTTAAGCAAAATCTTTTGTTATTTTTTGCAAAATTTCTATAATTTTTGCTGGTAACTTCGAGTTCCAATTGCTAGCTTTAGTCGGGATATATAAATTTACTAGAGACTTTAGCTGATCAAAAGAGCCTAATCGCCACCATATTAAAAACCTTCACCATTTTTTAAAGTTTATAACAAAAACTCACATCAAAAGAAATATTTAACCTGAAATCCTCTTAAAACAAGAAAACAGAATATAGAAATGAAAACTAAAATATGTGGACTTCAGTAACGTACTAAGTTATAAAATCCACATAAGAACAGAACCATTTTTGGGCCTCTTTCTCCACCAGTTGCAGAAAAAACAAACAAAGGAAGCATATATTCTCAGTCAAAATTCAATTACCTTGTATGACAAACACTGGCCGGTAGAATGCAGCAATTTATCGAGAACGACACCATCATTATTATTATTCCAGTGCTTTTTGATGTTTCTTGCACAATACTCCATTGAATATGTACATATACATATATGCTATAATTAATATATGTGATTGAGAAATTTGAGGCAATGATGAATTTTACAGCAAGCTTTTTCCCGAAAAAAACCTGCGGATGAAGCAAAACCACTGACCGGAGAGAAATGGTAAAGTTTGATTGTGATTCTTCTCAATCTTTCAGATAAAGAAAGAGATTGAAGAAGCTCAACTAAATTTGGGTTTCTATGGACACCTCATTAAAAATATTAGTACAAAGTGTGCAACTGGGTGGCAACTTCTTTTTGGATTGTTCTACCAGTTTTCTATGAACTTTTAATAGTCATGAGTAATGGCGAGAGATACGTTCTAGATTTTTCCATTATCTAAATTTTTATTACCAATTTTGGATCTCTTTCTTTACATTTGCATTATATCCTCAACACCAAATTGAATCAAATTTCATTTTTATACTAGATAAATTACAGAGAAAGAAATTATTTATTTTCAATACGACTCAAATAAAGAGTTTAATATATCAACTACTAACCAATCATGATAGTTGACTAGTTAAAACGATTTTTTTGTTACACACTCATTTGAAAATTTATATATATATATATATTTAAATTAATGCATTAGTTCTGTTTGTTGAGGTGGGAAATAGTAAATTTTCTTTATGTTGTTCTCTTTTGGATATATGTCATGTTTCTAGCAGCTGGAGATTATGATAATCTTTTTTGACGTTTGTCATAGAGACTAAAAATCTTCCACACTCATTGTTATTTTAGGCAAGAGTTATGAATCACATACCCTCCCACCAAACTCCGACCATGTCAACAAAAACCATTTCTTAAACCACATGTTTTGCAAACCGCAACGCACTTCGATAAGGGTTACCAATGAACTCTTATTAGCATGCGTTCCGCATAACGGGTAACTATCATTCTGAATCATGATACAAGAGCTTATTAGATGCATTGTACAGTCTACCAGACAACCATAGGCGTTTCTCATACCCAGATTTGTTTTGCTTACCTAGTTAATTAGCGTTCCTAATAAGTGATAACCATACTTAAATTCCACTGCTATCCAACACTAAAGAACGTAGTCTAACACTGATCTAGTTAACCATGTGTAACACTTCAATCCCACATCGAAAGATATGGGAAAATTTTGTATGTATATAAGAAATTAAGTTACTAACAATAGTACCATCAGTCATGACTTTTTGGGTGAGCCTGTGGTGGGCTAAGATGACCCAAGAAGATACTATTGAGCTAATGGTTTAAGGTCTTGTTTGGATGAATTTGATTTGATTTGGACTTGGGATTTGACCCAAGATTTGTTCCGGACTCGGGATTTGACCCGGGTTATTTCATATGATATCAAAGCCGACTCTTAAAAGCTCGGATTGGGTTATCCGATCGGTTTGCAAGAGGTGAGGACACGAAGCTAGCCGGTATTATCCCAGAATGGTTAGAGAGGCTATGATTTGTGGACCGTGTGTAATCGGTTCTGACGAGGTCGCCAGAAATTTAAGAAGAGAGTTTGTAACACCCCAGTCCCACGTCGAAAGATATGAGAAAAAATTGTCTGTATATAAGGAATTAATTTATTAACAATAGTACCTCCAGTCATGATCTTTTGGGTAAGCCTGTGATGGGCTAAGCCCAAGAAGATACTATTGGGCTAGTGGTTTAAGACCTTGTTTGGATAGATTTGATTCGATTCAGACTTGAAATTTGATCCAAGATTTGTTCCGAACTCGGGATTTGACCCGGATTGTTTCACCATGACTAAGAAACATACGAAAACAACTTCTCCCAATCCAGAAAATTGTTGAATCCATCAAGCCTCAACATAAACTAGAGTCACTACCGCAAGCCCATGTAAAGGGCCCATACTCCTCCAAATGTAAGTCCAAACAAGCTCATATCCCTAGTCAAGTCATTAAACTCATGCATCCGCATAAGAAGCTCTAATATAACCCATCCTCTCCAACAGAAATTCGACCACATTGAATCCCCTACAATGCACCATAGAACTTCCCATATACGTGTGGAGCCTGCTAACTTCTCTCATAATTCCCACCGATTCCTATCCTCCGTAAACCCATAAATAAACCCATGAAAAGGACAACAACACCCACATCTCAACCGTTTTGCAGGGACACAGAATAAAATAAATGCCTCTCATGGCCTCCACTAAATGTACCACATAACCATCCAACAACATTAACACCCTCGACTATCCCAAGCATCAAAACACCCTTGGTTATCCCACAACATCAACACACACCAAACTACACCGTCAATTCACTAAATAAATTTCACAACCCCCTATCATAGCCCTCATTAAATTTTCTTGGAGGCACATCACCATCAAATTTGAACATCTAATAGCATCTTTGAGACTTTGACTAATGATCACTTCGAAGAATCAGTAATCCCCTTACTGCATTAATCACTTAATTGTATGAACTTAATCTTTTCATTACTATTAATTTTTACAATTTCATCCCGTTTGTCACCCTTTAAAAGAATTAAGACATAGATGATATGTACTCAATGTTTGGATTTGGGAAAAAATAAGAAAAACATAATGAAAAAAGAAAGTAAAGAAACATAAGACTTTCTTGAAAGTTCATTATAATAGATTTAAGTAATAATTCTTTACTTTAAATTTATCGAATATGTATAGTTAGTTTTGTGCTAATTATGGGCTTTTACCTTGCACTTTTCAAATCCTTCCCTTTGTTTTCCATTCCATCACTCTTTTTGAATTTTAAACATACTAGTATATGAAAAAGAACACCCTTTCATCCATAACTTAAACTATAACTAATTTAGTAATTTTTGGGCCGCAAAACAAGAAAAACAAAATGCATGAAAACACTGATACAGGAAAACCCTGAAAAACCTCATCAATGAGTATATGAAACTGCCAAGTAACTGAGCAATATTCAGTGTTAACTAAAGAAAAATCTAAAGTTGCAATCTTTTAACAGATTCATTAAATTTCAAGTTATGTTTAATATTAATCCTGAATAGAATTTTTTTTAAAAAGATTTCAGCTTATCATTAGAGCCCATAATTACCATTTCACAAAGCTGCAGCCAAAATAAACATTATTTCATTAAATTTACAGAATACACCCATTTCACCAATAAAACTCAACTTAAAGAATCATTTAACCCTAAACCCTCTTTTGGGTTGGCAAAAAGACAAGAAAATCAGTAAAGAACCAAACAAGAAAACAACTTTTTCTGCTGACTTCTATTACCACCACATTGCACCAAAACCCAACAGAGGCAAAGTCATTCATATGCGAAATTGAAAATTACCTTACACCATGAACCTTCATAACGCGGCAATTCATCGAGAAAATCGCTATCATCACCGCCATTATAGTATTCATCGCCGCTGCTCTCACAGTACTCCATCGCCGGTTTGTTAGAATGTTATAAACACAAGTATTCTGCCGTAGAAATTAGAGGAGATCATAAAGTTTCCTGCAATAATTTAGTGGGAGAAACTTGAAAGTAAAATTCCCCCAATTACAGAGAAACGGGAATTCGTTTTTCTTGATCTTCTCACACTCTCTCTCCTCCGGGAATTCGTTTTTCATTAATCTTGTCTCGTCGTTTCCACCAACTTTTATTTTTTTATTCGTTAGTATATTTACGTTTTTATTCATCGTCTCCGCTAAGTTTATATATTGATTAATTTTTATTGGCCTTTACTCAAATTAAAATAAAATTTACCCACTTTATGCAAAAGAAATAAAGAATTATGCATTATTTCCACTTACAAATGATTTTAAAAATTGTTTTTTGTAATTAATAAAAGAAAATTACTCTTATATTTAGTGGTAACATTTATATTGTTTTTTTTATTTATAATTTTTGTTATTTATATTGTACAAAGCCCCCCAAGGCATAAAACATTAAGCTTGGAAAACTATTTTTATTAGAAAAAAGTTGTTAAAATATTATGTCTAACTATCTCTTATGCAATGCAAATCTTAATATATTTAAAGAAGTAGACTAATTTCCATACCAATGGAATGTTTGTTGTATATGGCAAGAAAATAAAATTAGATTGCAAAGTGAGAATGTACCTAGTTTATCACATTTGGGGAGTTTGTTACAAGTTATTTAAAATGATTATCTTAAATATTCAATAATGTAGTCAGTCATCTTTATAGATCATGTTTGTTATAATTTATACGGATAATTTTACATTTCTAGTAATTAAATACCGGTAAAATGTTAAGATCCCGATAAGTAATCTGATATTATGGCATAGTAGACATTTTAAAATTTTATTTAGACAAAATATCATTTATATTTAATAATTGGAACATAAATATTCACATAATTTATATTTAATTTTTAATTTTTGGTTTTTTGTCAACTTGTTTAGTTTAACTAAAATAACTCACTGACCATACAAATTATGCGGCTTTATTTGTTATTTATTATTATAAGTTTAATATATTATTAACGACATACTTGAAAATTTTGTGTTTAATAATTGAATAAATCATAAATTCTTATTTTATAAATATATTAAAAATTCTAATACAATTTACTAAGTAATACTGAATTAATTAATTTAATAATATTATTGATAATTAAATTTGACAATAACCCATGGGATAATATTAGAAAAAATATACGTAGTAATCTTAAATTCATACCAAACACTTACAATAGCAATTACAGATAATCCCATATCTTCTACCCAAAAATGACACAATATAACTACTTTTTATTACTAATAATCTATGTTTAGATAGATACCCATTACATTTTAAAAAAAACAGATAAATATCTATCATAATCTATAACAAACACCCCTTAATATCTTGTTATATTAGAAGGTGAGTTTAAAATTTAAAAAGTTGTCACTGATTGTTAACCGTGACAAAGCAAAATGAATGGGATAACAATACAACATTATATAATTATGATGAATAAGATGATATATTGACAAACTATCATCAATAACGTACGTACCCACAACTACATTGAATTATTGTCATAATAAAGTTATCAAATATGTTAAACTTTTAACCTGCATATACATGAGGATAACACACTGCCATGTCAACATCACAACACCATAAAATTTGTCATTTTATATATATATATAAACACATCTCTTACAATCGCAATTTTAGAAAAATACTATCCACCTCAACATCGTGTTCCGATAAGAGTTACTGAGTTAGTGTTTTTAAATCGCAATAAATATATACATTTCAAAACGGGAGTTACGTTACCCTGACAATGAAGTTTTTAAATAGAACAACATATCATTTAGAAAGCTCCGACAATCGAATCGACAGATTACAAACAGGCAATGCACTTTAACATTAGGGCATGAGTGACTGGATTTGTGTACAATGTCAGGTATTTCATGCTTGAACATATTCCAGCTGTTTGAAGCACACTACAGAGGACAATAAAAATTTAATTTACATGGAATGCGGCAAGTATAAAACATGAATATGCCAAATTTTCAGCTCTTCTAGTATACATGCACCTGTTGCTGCCTGAATATTGCCTTCAAAAATAAAAACTCTTCTGCTAGATTCTAGATTTTAATGAAACAAACCTGGAAACAATGCAAAAGAAAAAATTAATTAAAACAAGAAGCTTTAGGTCAGAACATAATTCCAAATAGTTGAAAACATTTCCTAAATGCTAATTAGTCGATAAATAAAATGTTTGGCAATTGCCATAGCACAAATAGCCTCCAAAAATGGTCTACAAGTATAAGAAACAAAAAGGATGAATAGCTTTAAAAGTCTCAAGTCCCATAATTCGCTGATTTTATGTGTAAATTTATAATATTAGCGAATTCAAACAGGTTTAGAAATATTATCTCTAGGTAGCAATGATGGTAACAACTATGACATTCAACATTCTAGTGAAGATGCAAAAAGTTGTCCATAAAAAGATGTAGGAAATTTCTACCATTCACCCATTATTTGCAGGTAACTGATGGTACATATGAACTGAAATACCCAATCATGATTGAAGAAGTTTGCTAGAGAGAACTGAGAAAGATAGAAGCTTGAAAAATTCTTTAATCCGAGTAATAAGGACACCTGAAAGAGGAGGCAGATGTGGTGATAGTTCTTTCTGTTCAGCTCCTCGATTCTTGACCTTCAAGGGGAAATGAGAAAGTACTAAGGAATGCTTTGGGATTTTCAACTCTAAAGCCAAATTTCTCTATACAATTACGTAAGATCACCATCCCAAGTACTCCAAAATTAATTAAAATGTGCAAAATGTCCAGCATGCATTAAAGGAAAACAGGAAGGTTGCAGTTTCTCTGGAGTAAACCAATTACCAATTACACCCCTTCCTGTTCAAAATAATGCAGGTTTATATCTATGCATCTTTGTATTACTAAAAACCAGACACTTACGAAGATATCAAGTTACTAATCTTTAAACTATATGGGCCAGGCCAAACACGGATAGCATGCAAGGCACTTAAAACTATAATTTACAAAGCTTCAACTGACTTCAATTCTGTTAAATAAACTGAAAATTCATGTTTAGTGGGAAAAACTAGGGCAGTAAATGGTAACCGAAAAATTCGTATTCGTCCGCATCCGTATTCGAAAAAAAGCGGATATTATTCGTATTCGGAAAAAACGAATATGTACGTATTCGGTTTAAAGGTATTCGCAAATAAACGAATACGAATACGGATATAGGCGTATTCGTATTCGTTTAATATCCAACTGTAAATATATCCGACAAATAGCGGATATCCGGATTCAGATTCGTATCCGGAATTCGTATCCAAATAACTTATATATATATATATATATTAATTATTATATAATAAGCAAAATAATTTTTTTAAAGTGGCATTCCCTGTATAATAATTAATTTTCACTATCATACGAAAATAAATATATCATTTCACTTCTAAAAAGTAGGAAATAACACTTTTATTCTAATATTAATAAACTGAAATAAATTAATTTAAGTATAGTTAATATATTTTTACTATTATAAAGTTAGAATATCTAAAATGTATCATTTACCAATAAAATTATATACTAGAAGAACAAAACTATAGTTATTAGTTTGTTATAAATTTTTTACTTTCAAAACTTACTTGCAATGTTAGGACGCGGGAACAATGAACAATATAATTTTATTGTTAAAAAGTGTCAAGCCCAAATTAATTTAGAATTAATCTAGAAGAGGGTTGAATAATTAATTCACATTTATGAATTTTGGGGTGGATGGAGTATTTATCACTTTCATTTGCCCAATTATTTAAAAATTAGAAGTCCAAATATTTAAAGTAAGTCCAAAGTAAATTTTGGATCAAGTTGAATTAACTAGTTGTCAGTTGTCACATATACATTATAACTCACAGTCTCCATAAATATAATAAAATAAAATAAACTTTTTATACCTATGTAAATTGTAATCTATGTATCGAGGATAAATTATAAATAAAAGTTCCCACAAACATATTATTAAAGTTTTAATCAAGTATTTAAGAAAAATAATTAAATATTCAATGTAAACTTTTGAATCTAATTATAAATTATAAATATAAATACTACTACAGATTATTACTCCACACACGTAAAATGAACATCTAAACATTAATAAGTAGAGCATTCATTTTGAAATTTAGGATTTCAAAAATGATGAAAACTTATTTGAATTGCAATTTAGAACATTGATTATTGTATTTGAATATTTATTAAAAATAAAAAAATTAACATTCATTTATTAATAAAGTATATTTTAAAACTCATTATTTTTTTATTCTAGTTATAGTTAGGGCTGTAAATGGTAACTGAAAAATTCGTTTCTGTCCGCATCCCTATTCGGAAAAAAGCGAATATTATTCGTATTCGAAAAAAAACGAATATTATCCGTATTCGGTTTAAAGGTATACACCCCTAGAAAAAACATCTTCAACACAATATTACACTTCTCTCTACACTTTTAGAACCTTATGCAACTAATGTCAATGACCAGAGAGGTGCAATTAATATTAAGTAGTCTAAAAAATTAAGAGAAACCACTTAATAGATTCTGACAAATCATTAGGATCAAAATTCTAACCTCAACGTTTAGAGAATTGTGGGGCTTTTCGAGCTTTCTTGAGACCAACTTTCTTCCTCTCAACTACTCGCGCATCCCTGGTAAGAAGACCCTCCTTCCTCAGAGGTGTTCTGTGGTCCTCACTAACCTTTAGCAAAGCACGTGCAACACCAAGGGATATTGCTTGAGCCTGCCCAGAAAGACCACCACCATGTGCCTTGACGAATACATCATAACTACTTTCATACCCCAAGGTCACCAAAGGAACTTTGATATATTGAAGCCACAGCGGATTCCCTTGAAGGTATTCCTGCACAGCATTGACATCCCGACCAGAGGAATATAAATACATAGTTCATTGAAATAACTTAAAAAGTGAGTTTTTTGGCATATCGTCTTAAGATGATCCTTCAATATACAAGTCGACCATAGTATCATATCATGCCACGTGCTCACAAAAGCCAAAATGCACATGAGCCCATATAAATAACTCAATGTCCATCACTTCCGTTCTGCGTCACAGTATATTTTGGGCCCAAAAAGGATAAAATTATAAGATCACAAAGGTAGGAACCTCTAGTGATAGAAATGAACAAATTTTATAAGCAAATCAATTAATGGCTTCATCCTGAAGCACATGATTGCTGGGATATTTCTAGGAAGACTAATCTTGCAAATGCCTAATTTATGCACCCTGATGACTCATTGTATCTTTAAGAAGTTAATAATGAAACCTAACTATTGCATTAATTTCAGCAATTTGACACATTAACGAGTGCACAAAGGACGAAAGATTAGGTGTATTTAACATTTTCCTTTCTATTCTAAGAGAACACAATTTTCTTTGAAAAGTCCTTTTTTATGGAACGCCATCAATTGACCAGTGAACTACTAGCCAGTAACATGCTCATCACAACATTTACTCAAAATTTTCATCTTGATGCAAGTTTTACCCAAGGAACTCATATCTTTCTTGCCTAAGGTAGAAAAGTTTTTCTAAGGACCGCTTGAATTTTTTAAGTTCAAAAAGACAAGCTGGTAACCCACTTGGGATAATGCATTTTAGTAATTTGCGTTCACATCTATTGTCCTTAATTCTTGAGAATCAAACTGCTAAACATAAAAAAAAAAAAAAAAAAAACATTAATGTCACAACCCACATCACTTCGTAAACACAATGTTCTAAAAGGCACTAGGCGGGAGGCGGGCGGCCAGGGAGGGCCTAGGCGGAATTTTTTATTTTAAGACAATTTTAATATTTTATCTTACATTATTCTAACAAAACAATAATATAAAGCAAAATAATCTATAATAAAGATAATAATTAAATTATAGAATTAGTAGTAATTGCACTTAAGTAGTAAGATATATATCCATTGCTTGAAATAATTAAATTATAGAATTAGTGTTACTAGTAAGTAGTAAGTAGTAAGTAGTAAGTAGTAAGAAGTATCTTGATATCTTCACATATATAATTATATATGTTTCTTCTTCTCTCTCAAAATTTAAATAAATGTTATTTTTAAAAATTAGTGTGAAGTTTATTGAATGAGACATTTGATATTATTAATTATGAAATTATTTTAATTTGTGTAATTTTCAAAATTGAGGACTTAAAGAAAATGACAAATACCATATACTAAGTATGACTAACATATCTTTGACGTATTAGTTTTATTCATAAACAAAATTGGTATTAAATAATAAAAATTAAAATTTTAAGAATTCAATTCAATATTAAAACTTAAAAAACTAAACATAAATTTAAGAATTATATTGAATTAAACTAAATATTACAAATGTATCATCATTTATAGAATTTCAAGTTGGTACAAGTTCAAAAAATTACAACTATAATAAAATTATCCATTTTGACTTGATCTTGTTCACTTCTTATTGTGATTTGATATGCTACAACTTGCATTAAGAATATGGTAAATCATTAGAAAAATAAATATATCAAGATTTGGTTTTGGTAGTAATTTAAAAAAAAACTCCGCCTAGGCCCCGCTTTTCCCGCCTAGCCCGCTTTTTTCACTTATTTGGCCTTAGGCGGGGGCTTGACTTAGGCGCGGCGCCAAGCCCCCGCCTAGCGCTTAGGCGCGGCCTAGACGGCCGCCTAGGCCGATTTTTAGAACAGAGCGTATACACACAAAAGCTTATAGAATATACAATGCATTTTAATATCTTACGACAATTCCAATTCAAATCCTTTTCCAGTCTCCCTTCCAAGTTCCAAATAAAACACTATATAAAGATTATATTTTTCTTAAAATCTCCATTCTCATTGAGATAACACCCTCTAGAATATAGACACATTACTTAAATAGTTAAATGTGCAATTCTATATTGAATCTTCAACATTTCAAGCTTCTAACACTCTTGTATAAGAATAAACACACCATGTTGTGATGTTGCAAATGGAAAACCTAGTATTCCATATTAAATAATCCCCCTCTTCTGAAAAACATTTAAGTTTAATCAATTTCAACTTTTCAACATAAAAGCTACAACAGAACACAAGAAGCATAATTTAAAAAATGTATACAGAATATGTAAGTGTAGAATTCACCTTGGCGTCACGGTAATTGATGATGACTTTTCCAGTACCTTCCTTAAGAACCACACGAGCAATGGCGGATTTCCGTCGACCGGTGCCAAAGAGTGTCTGAGCAGCGAATCCACCGGGAAGCGTTGTCTTTACGAACTTCTTGAGGTCCTCTGTCTCCGATTCGACGGCGGCGACGGCATTGGCGGCGGCGACGACGAGGGGAGAGTTTTTTCTAACGCGTGATAAGGATATAGACTTAGCGAAGGATAGAGAATATGAGTTAGGTTTTTGAGAAATTTGAGAAGAGAAAGAGAGAGACGAAAATGACGAAGTTAGAGAAGACATTGAAATCGCCATTTTTGTTGAGCTGCTCTTCTTTTGTGTGGAAAAGTTTTGTTTTTTGAAGGGCATGCGGATTGCGAGTACTGGATAATGTAATCTTAATTGACGATAATACCCTCATTGATCGAGGTAATGAACTGTTTTAGGATGAATTATTTTTTATATATTGCTTGTTTGTTTGTTTGTTTGAGAAGAGATGTGGCTTGGAGGAAAATAGAGAAACGAGGGAAAGGAGATTTAGTGTTTTAGTATAATATTATCTCAATTTCGAGTTTAAATATATTTATATTTGATTTTTAAAAATTAACAAATTTGAGAGAGAGAGAGAGAGTTTTATTTTTTATTTAACTAGTAGTTCAATATTTAGAGATAATAAGATCAATTCTTACAGGAGTGCAAAAATAATTGGGAGTAGCTGATATTTGTTACTTGAGTTAATTTCTATATTTTTACATAATTTTTTAATATTTTTAACGTACGTAGAACCTACATATTAGCTGATATATCGAATTTTTATTAGCTAATATGTTAGTCATACGTGTAAAAATATCAAAAAATGAAGTGAAAATATCAGTTTCTTTAACGATTTACAATGTAGCTGAAAAAGTGTGTTTGTGTGTGTGATTGATTTGATTGCATAATGCATAGCAAATAGCACAAAACTGTCTGTCCTTGGAAGGCCATTTGGCCTACAAATCCAAGACATAACTCAATAGGAAGTTTACAAAAATAAGAAAATACTATAATTAACCCAACAAAAAGAAAGGGAAAGGAAAACAATATAGAAAGGCAGGCACATATTTGCAAGGCTTGGTTTAATGATCTAATGGTTGCATAAGTTTGGCTTAGTTACAGTTAGTTCATCAACCTAACCTTTTTAAGTAGATGCCAAGGTTTAAAGCATCTTTTATATGAAAATAGACTTCACGAGGTATTAATTAGTGAGTGCATCAAGTTAACACCAACAGTGTCTCTTATTTAAAGAGTAAGATGCAGAAATAGAACATATGATGATTGAACTAACAGTTTAAAGTGCAAAAACAGTTGCTATATCCGTCTTCTAAACATAATAACAGACTAGAATGCTCTACATAGCATAGCGCACACGCGCACACGCAAATATGTATGCGTACAAGACTGTCTCAACTTCCACAGTGAAACTACGAGCTTGAAGAAAATTATGGGTCCAAGTAAATAATTTCAGCTAGTACTGAAGCTCGTCTGAATCGAAGCAATTCTTTCATCAACTCCCATGCTCCATCTGTTGAAGCAGGTTTGACAGTCATCTTCTCTAGCCTAGGAGAATTACATAAGCAGAAAGTTGATGAAATTCAGCTCCCATTTAACATTAGAAATACCCGCTATTTTCACAAGTTGCAGTTGGCTAAATGAGCAATTGTTATAATACTCTTCCCAGCTGCGTGTGTCTGTTCTCACTGCAGCATGTTCCTCCAGGCGGGTCTACACAAAGTTAATTAGAAAATTCTTAAGCTCAGCTCCTTACACATAAGAATTGCTAAGGCTGGGTTCCTCACAAGTTTTTTTGAAAGATGGATATACACAGTGTCAAGGTAAAATTAAGGTCAAATGAACATCAGAGTTGATACTCATGAACTTAAAGTTATACATGAAGAAAACTCACCAAAATCTCAAGCTCTTGCAGGTTAGGTGAACTTCTAAGAATACAAAGAGCCGCCAAGCTCTCTGCCCTATCATTGAAATTTATGCGTAAAGATAGGTAATTTAGCTCGATACACGGAGTTGGCAGTCTTTCTGGGACCTTGCCAGCAGCTAAATACTGGACACAAATGGAAGATACCAAAACACGTTCATCAACAGCTGATGGAAAAAAGTTATGCTAATGATATCTATAATTAAATATGTGCACTCAAAATAGATCTAGTCCATTGGGTTTTGCAAATCTGGCAAGATGGCGAAAACAAAAATGCAAGATTGTTCAATGGAACCTTAACTTGCCATTGTTTTCACGAAACCTTTAGGATAAAGAGAACAATTTTAACCATGACCATGACGGGGATAAAATCCTCTCCTGTATGAAACCCAATGAACCACTCTATCTGCATGAGCTCTCTAAAACCTCAATAATGATAATTATTAAATGTTACCTTCAGAAATAAACTCTGCACCTCAAGCCTTCGAATACGAGGCAGTGGAGCAAAAAACTTGATCATATTGCCAGTACTAACAAGAGGCAGAGTTTCGTCATATTCAGTATTTACATACAAGCCAATGGAAACAATAGCCAGATTGGATGTACTATCAAAATTGACGTCTTCAAAAACACCTCCAATGTCAAAGAATAGGAGATTTGGAGCATGAATGTTAAGATGGGAGAAACCATCAAAATTCATCAATGTCAACCGTTCAAGTAGAGCACAGCCAGATATCAGATATTCAAAAACATCTTGGTCCATGGTAATGTGCTGAAGATCGAGGCTCTTCAAGCTCCTAAACCCATCAAATGTTGAGGGAGGTTTTAACAGACAGTTAAATATTTCTAGATGAACCAACTTTTGACAAAAGTACAAAGAAGATGGTGGCTTGTAGCGATGACCCTTCCATATTTCTAGGACAAATTCTTTGACAGATCCTCTTGACAGGAAAAGAATCCATCTATCAATGTCATTTACGCCTTGAAGATCTCGGTGAGACAGCTTGAACTTGTGTATAGGGCCAGTTTGAAGTAAGAGGACATGATCAACAATGTTAACAAGCTTATTTCTAATGACTTCTTGATCTTGGGAAGATACCAATACAGACTGATTGTCAAATGTAAGATGTGGAAGACTTGCCCATTTGTACCTCCACGTCCTTGACAAAATACTTGTCCTCACAGCATCCCTCAGTGATAAACACGTCAGAATTTTGTCCATAATATGGCCTGGTAAGTTGCTGATATTGTCTACATTCGTTTCCATTTTGCAGGGGACCTTGGGTGGTTCTCTTCGCTTCTGAAAAAAGTAATATTAAGAACAAAATCAGCCACAATAATAAGGGGGATCCATGTCCTTTTGCATGTATATTATACAATCATGGGTGTGGTACAAGCATGCACGCGCAGAAGTGCAAAACGATGCACACATGTAATCACTCCATTCCAAATTGAGTTTAACTCTATATCTTGGACATAGAGATATTCTTCTTGGTGAATAGCATTTTTTGTGCTAAAACATAACTGTTAGGGTTTATGTGTGTACAAGAAAGAGGATATGTTGTTGTTCTGGTTATATGAAATACTTCGTACTTAACCAAAAAAAATACACCTGTGAACCATTTCTATGGGTATTGTGTGTTTAAAGGCAGCTAGGACGGAGTGTTGAAGAAGGGATTATTTTGTGCTTGCTAGTATGTGATGTTAAGGGTTAAATTAAAGGCTTTCAGATCTGATTATAGAATAAATTGAGCAGAAAATAAAAAGAAGAGAACAAGATGGAATCTCACTATATTAATTGTAATAGAAGTCTCACTGGTAAAAGAAAGACAAATCTGATAGAAACTATATTCTAATTTTCCATAAAATGTGTGTTTACATAGAAGCAAGGAAATATTCCTTACTAGGAAAAGGGTTTCCTATATCCTATTAAAAATTATAGGAAATTAAATCAAAGAGTTTCAAAACTCAATTATTTGTTAAATCCATTAATTTTCAAATCTTGTGAATAGAATACGTCCTATCACAAAGGACAAGAATAGAACACGTCCTATCACAAAGGACTACCAAACTAATACAGACTAAACTAATCCAAATAAAAGGGCTTAATGAACTCATAAAATACTAGTAATATGGACATTAGATAAAACCAGAAGTACTACTTTACCCCTGATATGCAAAACTGTCCTTATCCTTAAACACAAGGAAATATATATTAAACTAACTTTCGAAAATCCTAAGTAAAGGCAAAAAGAGGACTTTAATCTAAAAATAAAGTACGCGAGAACCTTAATATGGCAGCCTTGAAAAAAGGTCAATTTTCGGAACTCCAATCTTCTTTGATTTCTTTTTTAATGATAGAAGTAGAATAAAAACAAAGAATTACAATGCAGGTGTAGGACAAGAAGTTCTCCCAAAAGAAAAACTAAAGAAAGCATCTGGAAACTCATCCACGCAGTCATGAAGCATTAACCACTAATCTTATACAAATCAGTCAATGGAACTCCTCAAAAAGCTCCAATTGCGTGAGCCCAAAGGAAAGAAATTGTCCTTTTACTTTTTCTTTTTCTTTTTCATGGGCATGCACACTTTGTTTGGTCACCTGTACTTGGTTTCCCCTCTTTTTGTAGAGGATTTATCTTAGATATCACCCAAAACAAGAAGATGTGTTATCCTAATAAATAAATTAACCTAAATAAGTCCATAAAGTAAAAGTACAAACATCTATCTTAAAATGTGCCCTGGTCAAATGTAAAAGGAAATCAAAGTTGAGGATTAGTGGGCAATTCCAGTTGTTCCTGTGTCATCACTACGTGCGCCGATCAGATTGAGAATGTGCTTGCTCATGAGATCATTGCAGCGCAACATGGAGGATACCAACGGTTTCTCATCAAATGGTAGGATCACCCAGACTCCGACACAATATAGATAACCAAGGAGGCGAGGATGCGTTTTGCAGCCTGGAACCTGCCCTTTTGAAAGTAGTACCTCAACTTTCACTCTCATGAGGCTAGTTATTTTCATCCAGAGACAAGAGACAAGGACTACAGACCAACCTATTCTAGACAACATGATTCTAAATCCATATCCCAGGCTCATTTACAATTTTTTATTTAATTATTAGGGATTTATTGATGTTAGGCTTTATTGATGATTATTAAGTATCTTGGTTACCTATATAAAGGCTTGGATGTATTGGATGGTCAGTTTTCATGATTGAGTAGTGATATTATATTTTCTCTAAATTTCTCTAGTCTCTATCTTCTTCTTCTGCTCTTATATATTTTTTTCATCTTCTCCTTCTTCAATATATTTTGCATCACTTTCATATGCAAAGAGGCAACTTACCATGCTACTTGTTTACAGTAATGTGGATATCCGAGCAGGCACTTTGCAGTTGCAGGCAGATTGAAAAATCATTAGCAGCTTAACTCAACAACTTCTACTGGCCAAAATCTGATTCAGTGAAGTGAAGGAACATAGTTATCTGTGAATTACAGTCTCAAGTAAGATATAAGCATTAGAAATTTAGGAGCTTGACTAGTGCGAAAGTCAGTTAAAACAAAACAAGTCCAGCATTATTTGTAATTTAAAACATAAACTAATAATGTCACAGGTTTTTGATTGTCTGCAACAATCTATCTAAAAGAAATTTGATCATCTGCCCATTTCTTAACATATGAAGGAAATACATTAATGTAAATAATTTTCCTGCATTTTCCACAGTTCCCTATGCATTATAATATCATCTAAACAATCAGTAATACACCCTCCGTCCAACAAAGATTGTAAGTTTGAGTTTTAATTTTGCAAAATATGATTATATTTTTGTCCAGAAAAAATGATTCTAATTTTTTTCCATAAAACAAATAATAAACAATCATTCCAAACCAAAACCAAACTACAAACTGAAGGATAAAGGGAGCACATAATACAAAATGGCAATCTCATTTCTTCTTAAGAATTTTTACTTTCAGATATTCATAAACTATAACATTTAAGGCACCCTCATCTAAATTTATATAACAAAACCTAAACATGGACATTCACAACTAGTATTCAATGTAAACTAAATTATTATGGTTCAGACAATCACAGAAGTGATGATTCACAAAAGGGCTCATCTTTAAGACTACAGCTAGTGATCGAGACCTTTAAAGTACAAAATTCTCAAATTTTATCACAACCTTTTTGAGATACACCTAAATGAGCCATCAGATAATTAACTGATGCTAGAAAAATGAATATATGACTTCAGAATTACATATGACCAGAGAATAACAATACAATGCTATATAGCACATTCCATTGGAAAAACAAATTGAAGATGAACACAAACAAATACACAGAATTTTGATTTTATATACCTTGAATTGATAAAATTACTGTGAGATGGAATTGATTGTAATGGGTTTTTCAGAAAAAATTTGCTAAAGCAAGAGTGTATATACTTGCGGATAAGAAGCATGTGCAGCTAAAAATGAACCCCTTTTACTTCTTACTCCACAATTAACGACTCGTTATGATTCAAAATCCGATTCTATAGAGAGAAAGAGAGAGGCCCAAGAAACAGGTACTTTGATCTTCTTTCCTCTGGTAGCAATTGGAGATGCACAAGGCTGAGGTATATTTAGGTTGTATAGAAAAAACCAAAAACAGAAATAAACAAAAGGAAACATACATTACATGGCCTGGATTTGAACCCGGGTCGCATGGTAAAATCCCTACTAATCTTTTTATTATTTTTTTTATTTTTAATTGAATGTTAGTTTGGAATTTATTAAGTTTAAACCTATTTAAAAATCCTGGTTGTTTAAATATTGTATATTATAAATGCATCTTTATCTAACTTATCACAAAGTTTATAAGACCTTTAAATTCACAAATAATAAATTAATATTGTATATTATAGATGCATCTTTATCTAAGTTAAAATTAATTGAATCTATTGAACATTACAAAATAATAAATTTTATAGCTATTAGTACTTTTTAAATAATATTTCTTTTGTCTCAAATTAATTGTTCAGCTTTTAACTTTTTAAAGTTAAATTGACCATTTTTAAACTAATATTTTTACTATTTTTGCTAAAATATAGATGAAGAGATTATAACCAAAAGAAAATATATACAATTTATTACTAACCCCAATTTTTATAATTTTAGAAATATATTTATATATGCTTAATTATTAATTCTAAAAATAGTCAATTTGACTTAAAAAATCAAAACTGAGCAATTAATTTGGGACGGAGGAGTATTCAATATTTCTTATTATATTAGATTTTTAAAATATCTCAAATTAATTTTGAAAAATAAATAATAATGTTATATTTCAGAATGGAGTAAGTATATATTTTACTTCTTCCAATTTATAAAAGGAGTTAGTATTTCATAATTTAACCCATTTCGATGTTCATTCTAATTTTAGAGAGAGAGAATAATTTTTAAAGTGAGAAAGTGTAATCAGATTTTAGAGAGACAATGTAATAAGATTTTAGATTAAAAAAACCTACAAATTTTAGAGAGTGTGTATATAAAAAAATTTAAAGGGAGGAAGAATGTATAAAATATTAGAGATAAAATGTGAAATAATATAGAAATTAAATATCATATTTTGTCCATAACTATATGGTTCCAACCCACATAACTCATATTATGACTAAAATAATATAGAAAAAATTGTCCTCAGGAATGAGAGCAAGTAAGTTATCTTAATCCTTAACAGGGAAGAAGTAAAATATTATGACTAAAATAATATAGAAAAAATTATCCTTAGTCCTCAACAGGAAAAAATCTGATAGAATACAATAGACAAAAAATTTTAGATCAACAATTGCAGCGGAAACAACAATCCATTTGAAGAGTCAAGTAGAGCATTGTGACGCCCCCAAAATAAGTCCACACAACCCATTATGGGTCGCCAAATATACGGTATAGAATTCAAATACAAACTTCATTTATACAACTATTAAACTGCGTAAAAAATAAAAAAATCTGACAACACATAAAGGCGTGAGTTTCAATACAAATAACAAAGATACTCACACTCCAAATTAATGATACTCTACACAAAGGTACAGTCGATAACTGTTTTTTAAATTAAAATATTTGGAAAATGCTCAAGGAATCCTTCATACATGGGAGGCCATGCATCTAAGTTATAATAGATATTATAGGACTTGAACATTAACCTTGGTTGACCCAATAGACCCCAAAGAAGAACGAGAAGATTACTATCCTGTTCATTCCAATGGTGTATGTAAGACCCCAAATTTTATGAATAAAGATGATTTTTCTATAAATATCATTTTTGAATATTATGGAATGAATTTGATATAATGTTATAGTTGTGGGTAATATTTATAAATTTTGCAAAGTACGCAAGTTGTTATATAATATTCGATTGGTCGGGGAATATTCGTTTTAACAGGGAATATTCGTACAATAACACAATCATTAGTGGACCCCGCAATAGAATTATTGTCGGATTAAGAAAATGACAAAAATATTTTATGAAAATAATCGAGAAGTTATCTTTGTTAATCTGTTGAAACAACCGGTGTTAAAAATGTACGATAATAAAAGCGTAGTTGCGTAGTAGCACACGATATTGATTATTGATGCTTACGTGAGAAGTCACTCGCTTTGTTCAATTATTATTACAATAATTCTTTGCGTAAGATCTCACGATATTTGATTCAATTATTGTCGATATTTTATATATTATTAAATCAATAATTGAGACGACAAAGTTATTAATATTATTATTTGCAATATTAACGATGTCTAGAAGTTCTGTAAAGGAGAGGTTTGGTCACCTAATTGCGCGTCAATAGGGAGAAATTCTTATTGGAAAGCCCCCTCTTTCTTGGGAACGACCTGGTCGATTAATATTGTGAATTATAATAAAGGTGATAAGTTTTGTTTTATTATTATTATAAAGGTAATAAAACAGATTTTTTTTTATATAAAACAGAATACTTTTATAAAGTTATTTGTTTTATTAGACTATAAATAGAATATATAATATTCTATTATGCATAGTGTTTGCATAGTAAAATCTTTTTATATAAAAAGAATACTTTTATAAATATATTTATTTTATTAGATTTTAAATAAAATATATAAATATATATATATATATATATATTATAAATATAATATATTATATTTTATTGCATAGTATCCTTTCCATTTTCCTATAAATAGGATGCTTAGTTAGAATTGAAAACCACACCGTAAATTCGTAGAATTCTTCTTCATAATCTTGAGCGTATTTCTTTAGAGTTTTAAGAAGTTTTGAGCGTAGAAAGCAAGATAAGTTTTCTTGAAGAAAATCCTCGCCCTACCAATTTGATACTCTTCTTTTTAAGGTAAGGGGTATTATTTCTTTTGTATTCATGAAGAGAACTTCAGTTGTTCCATTCTTTATTATTCATTGGAATAACTTTTGTATCTGCTGACAACCCTATACTTGGTGAAATTCTTCATTATTCCATTCTTTATTTTTATGTTGAATAACTCGCCTACACGCAAGCACCGCATACATGGTGAAATTCTTATATTATTCTATTCTTTATTATTCTGTTGGAACATCATATGCATGCGCTTACGCACACCGGTTCCATTATTTATTATTTTGTTGGAATATCGTATACATGCGCTTATGCAATGACCCGATTTTCAAGTTATTTATTATTCTGTTGGAATAACTCATCTGCATGCGATCTATCGCAAAGCTCGGTGATTTCTTTTGTTATTCCATTCTTTATTATACTCAGTTGGTTAAAGTTTTGGCTTTTATACTCCATGAAATTAGTGGAATATCTTTGATATTTGCGCTTCATCCAGTATCTTTTCGTGGAAATATTCTTACGAGCATTCTTGAATTTTACTCCACAAAGTAGTATCATGTTGACAATTTGGACGTTATTGGTTCTGGATAAATTAATTCTTGAACTTTTTTTATTGAATTCTTATATCATTGTCATCATTCTCATGTTTATATTATGTTGAAAGTCATCTGTGGCTCAGTAGTGCATAGATGGACTTGGTATGATTATGACTGAGTGATTATCTAAGATAATCATGGCCGTAATGTTACAAATGATGTGGTAAAAGTCCTCATTGGCCTGTGAGTGCATTGATGGATGATTGTTGGCATGATCATGACCATTGATGAATACACGAATATCCTTGACCCGTAGTGCATGGATAATTTGTGGTTGAGATACTAATGAATATCATCGGCCGTAGTGCAGGGATGATGTGGTTTATTTATTAAGTTGAGTCTCAAAGAATAAAAGTGATGAAAACCTTTTAAATCATAGAAGATAGTAGATTTTATTCTCTACTTGACTTTTTAATGGATTGCTTATTAAGATTGCGCTTAAACTTGATATTTGTTATATTGTATCGGTTTAACAACATTTGAGGCTAACAATAATTTATTCTCGCATTATCTTAGTCATAATATTTCTTCTTTGGGCTAGTTGAGCTCACCCTTTTACTTTCATTGTTCTCTTGTGAAATGAGAACGTAGCGAGGACTAGTCGGGGACCGAGTAACGGTCCGATGATAGCATTAGTAGTCCTCACTATTCTATGAAATAGTGTGTTAATAAATGTATTGAGGACTTATTTTGAGTTTGAATCTTGCCTGAAGACAATATTTGTATTAAAACTCACGCATTTCATATTGTATATTTAAGATTGTATTTGTATTACGTACCATGTATTTGGCGACTCAGAATAGGTGATGTATACCTATTTTGGTTGCGTCACAGTTGATATCAAAGCTTAGGGATATGATCCCTGGCTAAGATGTGAGATAAGAACTAGGAGGGGAGAGATGGGGAATTCTTTCGCTATTATGACCTACTTAAGTTTATTTGATATTTAATTGGTCGGTCAGAGTATGAGAATAATATGTGATATGTTAATTAACCCTTGTTTTGTGGCAGTATTTGAAAATGACATCCGAGAATGTTGAGAATATCAATGGAGCACAGGAGACCGTTGAGTCTCTACAGATCAATAATCAGGATAATGTGCATCAGGAAGACGACAATCCTCATGCAAACAACAACACTGACCAAATGATGAATGATGGAATGTTCAGAGGCTTTATGAAATTCATGCAACATCAGGCAAGAGTGGCTCTTGTCCAAAATATAGGTGGAAACACTGGAAACGCTTTTGCCATTCACCATTAAGCGCTTCAAGGAACCGGGACCACCAGAGTTTTTTGAGAGCCAAAACCACTTAAAGCGAGACGTGGATGAAGCATATCTGCAAGATATTTGATGTCTTGGGATGCTCAGAGAGCAAAAGGTTCCTTTTCCACCTTCATGTTTGAGCAAAGGCGATTCTTGGTGGGAATCAGAAGCGTACTCAACCCGCCAGATGGCAAGATGACTTGGGAGAAGTTCCAAGAATTGTTCAACGACAAGTACTTTCTCGAAAGTGTTCATCATATGAAAGAGGTAGAGATTCATCAAGTCGGAGCAAAACAACATGGCCGTATCGCAAAGACTGAAGCCAAGTTTGCCAGTTGTCCGGTTCGTCCCCATTTGGTTGATAATAAAGAGAGAATGACGCGACTATTTTTAAGAGGTTTGAAACCCGAGATACGCCGATATCTTATCTCTCATAAACCGTGTTTGTATTCGATGTTGTTAATAGGGCTCAGTTATTGAAGCGCGATAATGAGTCAACCCAACCAAAAGATAAAGAAAAAAAATGATAATACCAAAGGAGAGGCGATCATCGAAGCGGTGAAAATAAGCGTGGAGGGAATCAACATGCCAGAAATGGTAACCACTTCAGTGGTAATCATGGCCAAAACAATAAGAATGGACATTTTAAGAAGAGGAGATTCAACAATGATGGAAAGACGTCAGTGTAAGACCCCAACTTATTATAAATAAAATTAAATTTTCTCTATTCATTATTCTAAATTAATTAGGTGTTAATTTGATATAATGATTTGGTTATAAGTGAAATGTGCAAATTTTGCAAAATAAGCAAAGTGGTTATAAAATATTCATTTTGTTGGGAATATACTTTTGGTCGTGGAATATTCTTTTTGTCGGAGAATATTCGTATGCGGCCATGTGCATGACCATTCGTGGGGCTCATAACAAAATAAGCGCTTGGATGAAGAAAACGATAAAGTATGAGTTTTTATAAATAACGGCGTAGTTTTTACTGCTAACAACCTTTGTTGGAATACACGGTGGTTAAAATACGATGTACGCTTGGTAAAGAAATATTACCAGTATTGCATAAGATTATTGAATTATTGATTAAATGCGTAAGAAGGCACTACTCAATAATTGTTACAATAATTCTTTGTTCAATATTTTATTGATTCAATAATTCTTTGTGTTGATAGTTTATATTATTGTTGTTTCATAATTGTCATCGCACAATGTTTCCCATTATCGGATCAATAATTCATATTATTTGAATAATATTATTAGATAACATTATTGGCAATGTCTAGAAATTTTGTCTAAGGAGAGGTTTGGTCACCTAATTGCGCGCGCCATGAAGGAGAAATCTTTATTGAAAGCCCTCTTTCCTGAAACTACTGGGTTATAAATGGTGATTACGTAATATTATTTATGAATAATTAATTATTGATTTATATGATAAGAAAATATTTATTTGATGTGGATATAAATGATGGATTTATTTATGTGGTTATTAATGAAGGAATTAATGTTGAAGTGTTTTATCAGTATTTTGTCAAAGTAGAGGTATTAAAAATCATCCGTTTTTGGATTTCGGATATTTTTTGTTGGGAATTTGGAAAAACTTTCTTCTGCAAAGTTGTAGAGAATTCGATTTCAGGCAGAATGGATATAAAATTCATATTTTTCTGATAAACGGGCTATTTTCTATGAATTATTGAAGTTTTGGTAAATAATATAATTTTTATTAAAATTATGGGTGGGACCCACTTTTGTTTTGCAACATGTGGGCTGCCAATTTGTTCAAAGATGGCTGATGGCTTTCAAAATTGGTTGGTGAAGGCATGCGTGGAAGAAAGAAAATGAAATAATATATTTTATTATTTTAGTCTCCTATGGCGTTCTAACATTTTCCTATAAATAGACGCTTAGGTTAGAATTGAAAATCACACCAGAAACAAGTTTTCTTTCTCTCTAGATTATTGAGCGTATTCTTGTGAGTATTTTGATACTTTGAGTGTTGCTATACGGTGCAAGTTCTGTCAGCACTATATCCGATATTCCGATCAGAAGTACCGTTATTTTGAGGTAAGGAATGTTATTTTCTTCTTAAATGATATTATTTTCTTCAATATCATTATGCCAAAATATTGGTGAACTTTTTAATTAAATTTGGAACTTTTTATGTCGGGATTACTATTCACGTATACGGCACTATTCACCAAAAAATGAAAATTTCTTTTTTTGTCCAAGATGACTATTTTGGCTACTATCTTTGATTTTATCCATGTTTTGATCGTTATTTTTGAATTCTGCTTCACAATTAGTTGATATGAAGTATTATTGATCTTGGATAAATTGTTATACGAATCCCTAATATTTGTCTTTCTGTCTCACTGGATTCGTTCTCTAAAATGTTTTTCATCATCCCCAGTCCTTAAATGATGATATTACTGAATATCTTTGGCACAGTAGTGCAAAGATGAATGATTAATCGATGAATATCTTTGGCCGTAGTCAAAGATGAGCAGTGTTGAGATGAACACGACCAACCTGGTGATATAAATGAATATCTTTGCTGGTAGTGCAAAGATGAATATTTGAATAAAGTTGTATATTAATTGTTATACAAGGATAAAATATTGATGATGGACTTTTAAATCTTAGAAGATAGTAGAACTCATTCTCTACGTGACTCTTCTAATGGATTCTTTATTTCATTGCATTTGTTGATCTAAAACTTGTTGTCTATTATATTTTATCAAATTTTTCCCTATTAAAGACTAACGATAATTTGTTGTATATTATTTTAGTCATAATATTCTTTACTGGGCTAGTTGAGCTCACCCTTTTCCTTTTTGTTCCATTTTCTTCTCTCGGGAGGTGAGAACATAGTAGGATCGAGTCAGGGTACGGAGTGATGGTTCTAGGAAGATATTTTAGCAGTCCTCACTATTTCTGTAAAATAGTGTATGAATAATTGTAATGAGGACTTATTTGGGTGTTGATATTTTCTAGAAGACAATATTTATATTTAAACTCACAGTTGTATTGTTGTATTTTACACGATAATTTGTATTATTGAAGTTGTAGTTTGCTTTCTATACCATGTATTTTTGCGACTCAGAATGGGTGTTGTATACCTGTTTTGGGGGCGTCACATTGATGACCTGTTTGACCAATTGCAAGAAGCCAAATTCTTTTCAAAGATTGATCTTCATTCCGGATATCACCAATTGAAGATTAGAACCGATGACATTCCAAAGACGGCTTTGAACTCCCATGCGGGCATTATGAATTCTAGTCATGTCTTTTGGATTGACTAATGCTCCTGCTGCCTTCATGGATATGATGAACCGAGTATTCAAGGAATATTTAGATCACTTTGTGGTCGTCTTTATTGATGACATCCTCATATATTCCAAAACCCGTGAAGATCATGAGCAACACTTGAGACTGATACTCCAAAAGTTTCGTGAAAACAAGCTTTATGCCTAGTTAAAGAAATGCGAGTTCTGGCTGGAGAAAGTAGCATTCCTTGGGCACGTAGTATCAAGTCATGGAATATCTGTTGACCCAGCAAAGATTGAAGCTATTCAAAGTCGGGAGCAACCTAAATCGATGGATCGAATATTAGCTTTCTCGCTTATTTGGTTATTATCGGAGATTCGTAGAAGGGTTTTCTTGAATCGCTACTCCATTAACTCAGCTTGACTCGGAAAGATACAAAATTTGGTTGGACGAGGAATGTGAGAAGAGTTTTCAAGAACTCAAGAGAAGACTCATTTCAACACCTGCTACGGCCAATACCATCCGCTCGGAGGATTTGTCATCTACAAAGTGATGCTTGAGCAAAGGGTTAGGATGTGTTCTCATGCAACATGGGAAAGTCATAGCCTTTATGCCTCTCGACAACTCAAAGAATATGAGAGGAATTATCCTACTCATGATCTAGAGTTGGCAGCTATTGTCTTCGCACTTAAAATTTGGAGGCATTACTTGTATGGGGAGAAAGTGGAGATCTTTACGGATCATAAAAGCCTCAAATATTTCTTCACTCAAAAGAAACTCAACATGCAACAACGACGTTGGCTTGACTGTTGAAAGATTATGATCATACCATCCAATACCATCCTGGAAAAGCGAACGTGGTAGTGACGCATGAGTAGAAGATCATATGCGGGTACGAGTGCAATATTGTCAATGCAAAGGCCCATTTTGTGTGACTTGCAAAGGATGGAGATAGAGTTAAAGACTTTAGGGACCCATGTGATGATGGCAAATATACGAGTAGAACCGACTTTAATTGATAAAGTTAAAGTCGCCAAGCTACGATCCGGAGTCGATGCGTATGAGGAAGAAAGTCAAGAAGGTGCTATCCAAGAAAGAATCGATGAAGAAGGAATACTTGAGTTAACTCCGGACTTTGTGTTCCTAACGACCCGATTTAAAGTATAAAATCATGATGGAGGCGCACAACACACCTGCAGTTTATAATCCATCTTGGGAGTACCAAAATGTATCGTGATCTTCGCTATACATTTTGGTGGAGCAATATGAAGAAAGAGATAATATTTGTTTATCTCAAGGTGTCTAACTTGTCAACGAGTCAAGTGAGACATCAAGTACCAAAAGGTCCATTGCAACCACTTGAAATTCTAGAATAGAAGTGGGAGCACATTACCATGGATTTCATTCTTCGGTCTTCCCAAGGTTTCTCAAGGCATAGATGCAATTTGGGTCATTGTTAATAGATTGACCAAGTCTCGCTCACTTCTTACCAATACGAGAAACTTATACACTTGAACGTCTTGCTCAGATGTACATAAACGAGATTGTAAGATCGACGGTATGCCAAGATCCATAGTTTCCGATCGAGACCCAAGATTTACTTCACGATTTTGGGTTAGTTTGCAAAAAGCTATGGGCACACATTTACGATTTAGTTGGTATATCATCCTCGCATTTAATCGGACATTGGAGAGGACTATTCAAACTCTTGAAGATTTATTAAGACTCTGTGTCCTTAACTTCAAAGAAAGTTGGGATAAGTTCTTACCATTGGTGGAGTTTTCCTACAACAACAGTTATCAAGCAAGTATTAGCATGGCTCCATTTGAGGCATTGTATGGAAGAAAATGTCATTCTCCAGTATGCTGGGATGAGGTGGGTGAAGCAACATTGTTGGGACTGGATAAGATTCAAACGATCCGACAACGTATAAAAACCTCACAAGATCAACAAAAGAGTTATGCTGATCTTCATCGAAAGGACGTGGAATTCGATATTGGAGATCATGTGTTGTTACGTGTTGCTCCATGGAAAGGAGTTACTAGATTTGGAAAGAGAGGAAAGCTCAATCCTCGATTCATTGGCCCATTTTTAATCCTCGATTGAGTAGGAACTGTGGCCTATAGACTCTCTTTATCGCCAAGTATGTCTCGTGTTCATAACATTTTTCACATATCCATGTTACGTAAATATGTGGAAGACCCGAACCACATTATTGAGTTAGAACTGGATGAAATAGCGGAAGATTTAACGTATGAAGAGGTTCTTGTTCAAATCTTGGATAAGAAGGAACATATTCTACGCTCCAAGGTTATACCTCAAGTCAAAGTTTTGTGGAGGAACCACGATGTTGAGAAAATGACCTGGGAGTTAGAATCTGAAATGAAATCAAGGTATCCTTACCTCTTCGACATATCAGGTACGTACCCTAATTTCGAGGGCAAAATTTCATAAGAAGGGGAGGTTGTAAGACCCCAACTTTTATGAATAAAGATGATTTTTCTATAAATATCATTTTTGAATATTATGGAATGAATATGATATAATGTTATAGTTGTGGGTAATATTTATAAATTTTTCAAAGTACGAAAGTTGTTATATAATATTCGATTGGTCGAGAAATATTCGTTTTAACAGGGAATATTCGTACAACGGCACAATCATTGGTGGACCCCGCAATGGAATTATTGTCAAATTGAAAAAACGACAAAAATATTTTATGAAAATAACGGCGGAAGTTGTACCGTTAACTGTTGAAACACCCGATGTTAAAAGTACAGTAATACGCGTGGTTGCATAGTAGCACACGGTATTTATTATTGATGCTTACATGAGAAGTCACTCAGTTTTGTTCAATTAATGCTAAAGTAATTGCTGCATAGTATCTCACGTTATTTGATTCAATTATTGTCGATATTTTATATATTATTAAATCAATAAATGAGACGACAAAGTTATTAATATTATTATTTGCAATATTAATGATGTTTAGAAGTTCTGTCAAGGAGAGGTTTGGTCACCTAATTGCACGCTAATAGGGAAAAATCCTTATTGGAAAGCCCCCTCTTTCCTTGGAACGACACAATGCGACGAAATTATTTATTATTACTCTTGGAATATCTTTTCTGCAAGTGCGTACGCACGACCGGGTTCCGTTTATTTATTATTCTGCTGGAATAACTCGTCTCAAGGCCTATCACATGCCTGATGATTTCTTTTGTTATTCTTTTCTTTATTATACTCATTTTGTTAAAGTTTTTGCTTTTATACTCTATGAAATTAGTGGAATATCTTTGATATTTGCGCTTCGTCCAGTATCTTTTCATGGAAATATTGTTCTGAGCATTCTTGAATTTTACTCCACAAAGTAGTATCATGTTGACAATTTGGACGTTATTGGTTCCTGGATAAATTAATTCTTGAACTTTTTTTATTGAATTCTTATATCATTGTCATCATTCTCATGTTTATATTGTGTTAAAAGTCATCTGTGGCCTGTAGTGCATCGATGGACTTGGTATGATTATGACCAGGGATTATTCGGTATAATCATGACCGTAATGTTACAAATGATGTGGTAAAAGTCCTCATTGGCCCGTAGTACATTGATGGACAGTTGTTGGCATGATCATGACCATTGATGAATACACGAATATCCTTGGCCCGTAGTGCATGGATAATTTATGGTTGAGATACTAATGAATATCCTTGGTCGTAGTGCAGGGATAATGTGGTTTATTTATTAAGCCGAGTCTCAACAATAAAAGTGATGAAAAATCTTTTAAATCATAGAAGATAGTAGATTTTATTCTCTACTTGACTCTTTTAATGGATTTCTTATTCCGCTGCAGTTAAACTTGATGTTTGTTATATTGTATTAGATTAATACTGATGAAGGCTAACGATAATTTATTCTGCATTATCTTAGTCATAATATTTCTTACTGGGCTAGTTGAGCTCACCCTTTTGCTTTCATTGTTCTCTTCAGGAAATGAGAACTTAGCAGGGACTAGTCGGGGAACGGAGTGACGGTTCAGATGATAGCATTAGTAGTCCTCACTATTCTATGAAATAGTGTGTTAATAAATGTATTGAGGACTTATTTTGAGTTTGAATCATGCCTAGAAGACAATATTTGTATTAAAACTCACATTTCATGTCAGATATTTAAGATTGTATTTGTATTCTGTACCATGTATTTGGCGACTCAGAATAGGTGATGTATACCTATTTTGGGGGCGTCATAGTGTATCTTCTTGCCATATAATTATCTCCATTGTCTCAAACTGATGATTATATTATAATCATACTCCAAGATTATATAGATAATGCTCATAGATACAGTCAGCAAGTAGATGTGCAAAACCATATCTTATGATAACACGAGTTTGTATATATTTAGACATCATGCATGATAGTGGAAATACACCCTTAAAGCTCTTAGTATAATTCTGTCCTCCTCATTCTAATGGGGTGCATTTTCGACGCTTTCACAGTCGGGTTGTCCTCACCCTATTGTTGTTCACCAAAATCAATTATTAAATGACGTATAAAATATTATGACTAAGATAATGTAGAACAAATCATCTTTAGTCCTTAACCTGGAAAAATCTGATAGAATACAATAGACAACAAGTTTTAGATCAACAACTGCAGCGGAAACAACAATCCATTAGAAGAGTCAAGTAGAACATAATGTCTACTATCTCCTCCAAATTAAAAGTTCATCATTAATATTTCATCATTGTAATACCCATCAACAGTTCTTTGTTGTATCCAAGACAAAGAGAACTTTCATCTCCTGTCTTCACCTGAACCACCAAAGATTATAGTTAAATTCACAATTCATGTTTATAATAATGTAAATCAACAGTTTCTCCTTGCCACAAAGGCTTAATAGATCTTTTACTCAATATCCTTGCCACAAAGGCTAAAGACACTCAATAATCATATCGTCATTTCAAATCAAAGAATTATCCATACACTACGGGCCACAGATATTCGTTAGTATCACTAGTGGTCATGATCATGCCAATCAATTGTCTATCTTTGCACTATGGGGCAAATGTGACGCCCCCAAAACAGGTATACATCACCCATCTTGAGTCTCCAGATACATGGTACATAAATTCAAATACAACTTAATTATACAACAGTCGTGTAAAATACGACAAAACATAACTGAGAGTTTAAACAAGAATATTGTCATCTAGACAATATCCACACTCAATGGTGTCCTCATTACAATTATTATCACATTATTCCATAGAATAGTGAGGACTACTAAAGCCATTTATCCTGGACCATCACTCCATTCCCCAACTCGTCCCAAATTTATATTCTCATTTCACAAGAGAACAATGAAAGAAAGGGTGAGCTCAACTAGCCCAGTAAGAAATATTATGACTAAGATAATGCAGAATAAATTATCTTTAGCCTTCAATAGTATAACAACTGATAGAATACAATAGACAACAAGTTTTAGATCAACAACTGCAGCGGAAATAAGCAATCCATTAGAAGAGCCAAGTAGAGCATAAAATCTACTATCTTCTATGTTTTAAAAAGTTTTTCATCAACTTTATCGCTGAGACACAACTTAATAAATAAAATCGAATCATCCCTGCACCACGGCCAAGGATATTCATGTAATCATCAATGGTCATGATTATACCGAATAATCCCTGGTCATAATCATACCAACAACTGTCCATCAATGAACTACAGGCCAATGAGGACTTTTACCACATTATTCGTCACATTAAGGTCATGATTATACCGAATAATCCCTGGTCATAATCATACCAAGTCCATCTATGCATGTAAGCCAAAGATGACTTTAATCACAATATAAGCATGAGAATGATGACAATGACATAATAATTAAATAAAACAAGTTCAAGGATAAATTTTAAAGATTTATAATTTAATTTATCCAGAAATCAATAACGTCCAAATTGTCAACATGATACTACTTTGTAGAGTAAAATTCAAGAATAATATTCATGTACCAAAAATAATTTAGACAGAAAAGAAATATATTTTTCGGGTGAATAGTACCCCGTGAATAGTACTTTGGGAATAGTACCCCGACACGAAAAGTGTCCCAAATACCCGAGTGAATGATACAAGAGTGAATAGTAATCGGGTGATTAGTAACCCGTGAATAGTACTCCGACATGAAAAGTGTCCCGAATACCCGAGTGAATAATACTAGAGTGAATAGTAACCGGGTAAATAGTAACTCGTAACAGAAAAATACCAAAGAAAATGATATTTCATGATGAGTACAAAAGAATTGATATCCCAGATTAATATAATAGAATATACGAAACTACAAATGGATTTTCACCCGCCATGCGGTAATCCACGTAGACAGATCATTTCCATAATTTAATAAAGAACGAATACGAAGGATCATTCACTATCCATGCGGTAATCCACATGTAGACGAGTTATTCCAATGTAATAATAAAGAATGGAATAACGAAAATTCACTATATACATGCGATAATCGCGCATGACATGAGTTATTTCAAATGAATAATAAAGAATGGAACCGGTCACAGAATCCGCATGACAAACAGGATATTCCAACGAATAATAATAAAGAATGGAACCGGTTATGCGTAATCCGCATGCATGTGATATTCTAACAGAATAATAAAGAATGGAATAACAACGAATTCACTGGGCATGCGATAGATCATAGCAGATATGTTATTCCAATGAATAATAAATAATGGAATAATGAAGAATTTCACCATGTATGCGGTATTTCAGATAAAAGTGTTATTCCATCATAATAATAAAGAATGGAATAACAACCCTTTACGGTATTGAAAAAAATAACTCTCTTCATGAATACGAAAGAATAATACCCCTTACCTCGTAAGAAAGCGGATCTTTGGAGTAGTGAGGTAGCATACTTCTCTTCTTCTTTCTCTCTATAATTTTTCTCTATAATAATTGCTCTATAGCTTTAGTGAATCGGTGAGAAATGAAGGAAGAATGAGCTTCTATTTATAGGAAAATATAGTTTCAATAATTGCACATTTTGGGGCTCAAAATATTACAGTATAATACCTTCCCCTTTTTCTTCTTTTTTAATTTAGTCCTGCAAGAATTATCAAACTTGCACCGCATCTCCTAATAGTAAATCATGTGAATCAATAGTAAAATCATGTGACTCAATAGTTTAATCATGTGAAAAAAACTAATTACAGTATAGTACCTTTATCTATACCTCTATTTTTAATTTAGTCATGCAAGTATTATCAATCTTGCACCAACTCCCCTAATAGTAAATCACGTGAATTAATAGTACACATATGTGAACACATAGTTATAAACATGTGAATTAATAGCAATTAATTGCTCATTTATCTGGTTAATTACCCGATCGGTCAATATAACCTCCAGACATCATTTATTATCGAAATAAATATCGATTTTCACTAACACTAACAATTCCAACACAATGGAACTATCAATTTCATCTTCAATCAACACGAACTTATTCATCATTAATATTATAACTCACAATATTTAACAACCAGGTCCTTCCCAAGAAAGAGGGGGCTTTCCAATAAGGATTTCTCTCTATTGGCGCGCAATTAGATTATTTAACCTCTCCTTGACAGAACTTCTAGACATTGTCAATATTGCAAATAATAATATGAATAACTTTGTCGTCTCAATTATTAAAAATATTATGATAATAATTGAATAAAACTGAGTGACTTCTCACGTAAGCATTCATAATCAAAGATACTGTACAATACTGTGTGCTACTATGCAACCACGCGTATTACTATACTTTTATCACCGATTATTTTATGACAACTTGTTTACTTTGAAAAAGTTTCACATATCACCCTTAACTTTAACCTTTTATCATTTTAACCATTTACTAAATAGAATAATTATAAGAAAATTGAATACTTTTATTTCATAAAATTCGGGGTCTCATAATCTCCCCTCCTTATGAAATTTTGCCCTCAAAATTTACGTACCTGGCAGTTCAAAAAGATGAGAATACCTTGCTTTCTTTTCCGATTTTACCTTTCCGATTATTTCCTCTCTATCATGATTTTCCCATTTCTCATCTCCTGTATTTCAGATATCATTCTAGAATATAGTTTCAAAATAAGGGTTAATTGACATGCCACATATTATCCCTATACTTTGACTAACCAATTTAATACCAAATAACTTAGGTAGGTCATATTAGCTAAGGAATTACCCATCTCTCCCCTCCTAGTTCTAGTCTCACATCTCAGCCAAGGATCATATCCCTAAGCTTTGATACTAACTGTGACGCCCCCAAAACAGGTAGACATCACCCATCTTGAGTCGCCAAATACATGGTACATAAATTCAAATAAAATTTAATTATACAACAGTCGCGTAAAATACGACAAAACATAGCTAAGAGTTTAAACAAGAATATTGTCATCTAGACAATATCCACACTCAATGGTGTCCTCATTACAATCATTATCACATTATTTTGTATAATAGTGAGGACTACTAAAGCCATTTATCCTAGACCATCACTCCATTCCCCGACTCGTCCCAGCTATATTCTCATTTCCTGAAGAGAACAATGAAAGAAAGGGTGAGCTCAACTAGCCCAGTAAGAAATATTATGACTAAGATAATGCAGAATATATTATCCTTAGCCTTCAACATTATAACAACTGATAGAATACAATAGACAACAAGTTTTAGATCAATAACTGCAGCGGAAATAAGCAATCCATTAGAAGAGTCAAGTAGAGCATAAAATCTACTATCTTCTATGATTTAAAAGTTTTTCATCAACTTTATCACTTTGAGACTCGACTTAATAAATAAAATCGAATCATCCTCGTATCCACGACCAGGATATTCATGTAATCATCAATGGTTATGATTATACCGAATAATCCTCGTCATAATCATACCAACAACCGTCCATCAATGAACTACAAAGCTAATGAGGACTTTTACCACATCATTCGTCACATTACGGTCATGATTATACCGAATAATCCCTGGTCATAATCATACCAAGTCCATCTATGCATGTAAGCCAAAGATGACTTTAATCATAATATAAGCATGAGAATGATGACAATGACATAATAATTAAATAAAACAAGTTCAAGGATAAATTTTAAAGATTTATAATTTAATTTATCCAGAAATCAATAACGTCCAAATTGTCAACATGATACTACTTTGTAGAGTAAAATTCAAGAATAATATTCATGTACCAAAAATAATTTAGATAGAAAAGAAATATATTTTTTGGGTGAATAGTACCCCATGAATAGTACTTCGGGAATAGTACCCCGTGAATAGTATCCCGACACGAAAAGTGTCCCAAATACCCGAGTGAATGATACTAGAGTGAATAGTAATTGGGTGAATAGTAACCCATGAATAGTAACCCGTGAATAGTACTCCGACATAAAAAGTGCCCCAAATACCCGAGTGAATAATACTAGAATGAATAGTAACCGGGTGAATAGTAACTCATAACAGAAAAATACCAAAGAAAGCGATATTTTATGATGAGTACAAAAGAAATGATATCCCAGTTAGTATAATAGAATATATGAAATCTAAATGGATTTTCACCATTGTCATACGGTAATCCACGTAGACGGATCATTTCCACAATTTAATAAAGAATGAATACGAAGGATCATTCACCATGCATGTTTGTAATCCACATAGACGAGGTTATTCCAACGAATAATAAAGAATGAAATAACGAAAGAATTCACCATGCGATGCGATAGGCCTTACGCATACGGTTATTCCCAACTAAATAATAAAGAATGGAACCAGTCATGCGTAATCCTCACGCATGGGATATTCCAAATGTAATAATAAAGAATGGAATAACAACAGAATTCACCGGGCATGCGATAGAATCGCATGACGGAGTTATTGCAATAGAATAATAAAGAATGGAATAACGAAGAATTTCACCATGTATGCGGTACTTATGTATGGCAGTTATTCCAACATAATAATAAAGAATGGAATAACAACCCTTACGAGTATTGAAAATAACAAAAATAACTCTCTTCATGAATACGAAAAGAATAATACCCCTTTACCTCGTAAGAAGAAATGGATCTTTGGAGTAGTGAGGTAGCAAACTTCTCTTCTTCTTTCTCTCTATAATTTCTCTCTATAATAATTGCTCTATAGCTTTAGTGAATTGGTGAGAAATGAAGGAATAATGAGCTTCTATTTACAGGAAAATATAGTTTCAATAATTGCACATTTTGGGGCTCAAAATATTACAGTATAATACCTTCCTCTTTTTCTTCCTTTTTAATTTAGTCCTGCAAGTATTATCAAACTTGCACCACCTCCCCTAATAGTAAATCATGTGAATCAATAGTAAAATCATGTGACTCAATAGCATAATCATGTGAAAAAAACTAATTACAGTATAGTACCTTCATCTATAACTCCATTGTTAATTTAGTCATGCAAGTATTATCAATCTTGCACCAACTCCCCTAATAGTAAATCATGTGAATCAATAGTACACACATGTGAATACATAGTTATAAGCATGTAAATTAATAGCAATTAATTGCTCATTTATCCATTTAATTACTCGATTGGTCAATATAACCTCCAGACATCAATTATTATCAAAATAAATGTCGATTTTCACTAACACTAATAATTCCAACATAATGGAACTATTAATTTCATCTTTAATCAACACGAACTTATTCATCATTAATATTATAACTCACAATATTTAACAACCAGGTCGTTCCCAGGAAAGAGAGGGCTTTCCAATAAGGATTTCTCCCTATTGGCGTACAATTAGATTATCTAACCTCTCCTTGACAGAACTTCTAGACATTATCAATATTGCAAATAATAATATGAATAACTTTGTCGTCTCAATTATTGAAAATATTATGACAATAATTGAATAAAACTGAGTGACTTCTCACGTAAGCATCAATAATCAAAGATACTGTACAATATTGTATGCTATTATGCAACCACGCGTATTACTATACTTTTATCACCGATTATTTTATGATAACTTGTTTACTTTGAAAAAATTTCACATATCACCCTTAACTTTAACCTTTTATCAATTTAACCATTTACTAAATAGAATAATTATAAGAAAATTGAATACTTTTATTTCATAAAATTCGGGGTCTCACAGCAAAGATGTTCAATTGTAAAACCAATGATTAACAGTCCATCTCTGCAATACGGCCAAAGACATACAACTGTAAAATTAATAATCAACAGTCCATCTTTGCACTACGGGTCAAAGATATACAACTGTAAAATCAATAATCAACAGTCCATCTTTGCACTACGGCCAAAAGATATACAACTATAAAACCAAAAATCAATTGTCCATCTTTGCACTACGGGCCAAAGATGACTTTCACGACAATATAAGCATGAGAATGATGAGAATGATATAAATAATCAATCAAGTGAGATCAATGATAAATATTAGAGATTTATAATTCAATTTATCCAGAGTTCAAGAATGTCCAAATGGTCAACATGATGATCAAAACGTGGATTCAAATTTAAGAATAAGATTCATATATCAAATTTAATTTGGTCAGAAAAGAAACCAATTTTGTCGTGAATAGTACCCGAATGAATAGTACCTCATCATGCAAATTATAACGAATAAATAGTACCCCTAGTGAATAGTACCCCGAATGAAAATATTGAAATTTAATAAGAAAGTTCAGACCAATATTCTAATGAAACGATACTAGATGAAGCGCAAAACTCAAGGATATTCTACAAATTTCAGGGATTATAGAAGCAATACTTGCCATAGTAAGTTAAGATTTAAGAGTATGGAAAGAAATAATATACGAAACTTCAAATGAATTTTCACCGGTCATGCGGTAATCCGCGTAGACAGATCTTTTCCACAAATAAAGAATGAGTATGAAGGGTTATTCACCATGCATGCGGTAATCCGCGTAGACAGGTTGTGACGCCCCCAAAATAGGTATACGTCACCCATTCTGAGTCACCAAATACATGGTAAAAAATACAAATACAAACTTAATTATACAATATTTGCTGAGAGTTTTTATACGAATATTGTCTTCTAGACAATATCTAAACTCAAATGGAGTCCTCAGTACAATTATTATCACACTATTTTATAGAATAGTGAGGACTACTATAACACCATCTTGGACCATCACTCCGTTCCCCGGCTAGTCCCGGCTACGTTCTTATTTCCTAAAAAGAACAATAAAAGTAAAAGGGTGAGCTCAACTAGCCCAGTAAGAAATATTATGACTAAAATAATGCAGAATAAATTATCATTAGCCTTCAACAGTGTTAAACTATTAAAATACAATAAACATCAAGTTTAACAGCAGCGAAATAAGCAATCCATTAGAAGAGTCAAGTAGAGCATGATATCTACTATCTTCTATGATTTAAATTTTTTTTCATCCACTTTATCGCTAAGACTCAACTTAATAAATAAACCACATCATCGAACCATCCCTGAACTATGGGCCAAGGATATTCATATAATCATCAATGGTCATGATTATACAGAATAATCCCTATCATAATCATACCAACAACTGTCCATCAATGCACTACGGGCCAATGAGGACTTTTATCACATCATTTGTAACATTACGGGTCATAATTATACTGAATGATCCCTGGTCATAATCATATCAACCAACAGTCTATCTATGCACGTGAGCCAAAGATGACTTTTATCACAATATAAGCATGAGGATGATGACAATGATATAAGCATTAATCAAACGAAATCAAGGATAAATATTAAAGACTTTAAATTTATTCAGAGTTTAAAAATATCCAAATTGTCAACATGATACTGCTTTGTGGAGTAAAATTCAAGAATAATATTATGTATCAAAAATAATTTGGATAGAAAAGAAATATATTTTTTGGGTGAATAGTACCCTGTGAATAGTACTTCGGGAATAGTACCTTGTGAATAGTATCCCAGCATGAAAAGTGCCCCAAATACCCGAGTGAGTAATATTTTAGTGAATAGTAACTGAGTGAATAGTGACCTGTGAATAGTAACTCGTGAATAGTACTCTGGTATGAAAAGTGCCCCGAATACCCGAGTGAATAATATTCGAGTGAATAGTAATCGGGTGAATAGTAACCTGTAAATAGTAACTCATGAATAGTATTTCGGTATGAAAAGATCAATAATTATCAAGAAAGCTCAGAATAATATTTCCATGAAAAAATACTGGATGAAGCGCAAATATCAAGGATATTCTACTAATTTTACAGAGTATAGAAGCAATACTTTAATAGAATGAGTGTAGAATTAGGAATACAAAATGAAATAATATTGCTCACATACTACAGAGTATGGAAGAAAAGATTATTTCTACGAATACTGAAAAAAATAATATCTCTTACCTTAAAAGAAAGATCGGATACTAGAATAAAGTGAAGTAGCGAGACTTCTTCTTCTTTTTCTCTCTATAAACCTTCTCTATAATTACTCTTGTGAGTCTTATTGAATTGGTGAGAATGAAAGAAGAATGAACTTCTATTTATAGGAAAATATAGTTTCGATAATTGCACGTTTTGGGGCTCAAAATATTACAGTATAATACCTTCATTTTTTCCTCCATTTTTAATTTAGTCCTACAAATATTATCAAACTTGCACCACCTACCCTAATAGTACATCATGTGAATTAATAGTACATTCATGTGAATCAATAGTTCTATACATGTGAAAAAAATAGTTACAATATAGTACCTTCATCTATACCTCTATTTTTAATTTAGTCATGCAAGTATTATCAATCTTTCACCACCTCCCCCAATAGTACATGCATGTAAATCAATAGTACATTCATGTGAACAAATAGTTATATGCATGTGAATTAATAGTAATTAATTGCTCATTTATCCGATTAATTACCCGATTGGTCAATTTAACCTCCAGAAATTAATTATTATCGAAATAAATGTCGATTCTCACAAACACTAATAATCCCAACACAATGGAACTATCAATTTTATCTTTAATCAACACGAACTTATTCTTCATTAATATTATAACTAACAATATTTAACAACCAGATCATTCCCAGGAAAGAGGGGGCTTTCTGATAAGGATTTGTCCCTATTAGGGCGCAATTATGTGACCAAACCTCTCCTCGACAGAACTTTCTAGACATCTTCAATATTGCAAATAATAATATGAATAACTTTGTCGTCTCTTGATTTAAAAATAATAAATATTATGCAGATGATACTATGACAATAATTGAATCAATTGTAAGACCCCAAATTATTATTAATGAAATTGAATTTCCTCTATTTATTATGTTGAAATAGTAAGGGTTGATTTGATTAATGTGGTGAGTTATGGGTAAAATACGCAATTATTTCAAACATGCAAGTGGTTATAAAATATTCATTGTTGTTGGGGAATATTCGTTTGGTCGTAGAATATTCTTACTGTCGGGGAATATTTGTACGACGGTGCAGCCTTGTGTGGGCCCCATAACGGAAAGCAATTGGAGGAAGAAAATGACAAATATAAGTTGTTTATAATAACGGCGTAGTGGTTACCGTTAATACTGTTGGAATACCCGGTGGTTAAAACACAAGATGTACGCCAGATATTGCGCCCAATTATTGATTCTTACGTAAGAAGGCACTACTCAATAATTGTTACGATAATTCTTTGCTCAATATTATATTTTATTGATTCAATAATTACTACGTTGATATTATTGTTGTTTTAATAATTGTCACCGCACGATATTTTCCATTATCGAACAATAATTCATATTATCTTAATAATATTATTAGATAACATTATTGGCAATGTCTAGAAAGTTACGCCTGAGGAGAGGTTTGATGTCATCTAATTAAGGCCTACCAAGAAGAGAGATCCTTATTGAAAGCCCCTCTTCCAGGAACCGCCCGGTTTGTCGATATTGTGATTCTCGTAATATTATTTGTGAATGATTAATTATTAATTTATATGATGAGGAAAATATTGATTTTATGTGGATATAGATGGGGAAAATTTTAAAGTGACAATTGTTGAAAAATTGATATTTTATCTTTTCTGATAAAATATATTATTATATTTTAATAATATAATAATGGTGATATTTTTACAATGAATGTGGGATATATGAGTATATGAGGAGGAAGAGTATTTTTGTGGCATTAAATGATTAACACATGTTTTGTGTGTCGGTGGACCCCAATTCTTGACCGAAATTTGATTATAGCTTGTAAAATCGTCCGTTTGTGGATTTCGGTTAATTTCTGTTTGGAATTTGGAAATACTTTCTTCTGCAAAGTTGTAGAGAATGAAATTTCCTATGTAAAAGACATGTGGTTTGAATTTTTCTGACAAAAGGGCTATTATTGTGAATTATTGAAGTTTCGAAGTTCCGAAATAATTAATTTTTGGAAGTTTTATTTATTTTTATCAAGGAAAACATTTTTTCCATTTTAGTGGCATATGTTAATGGTTGAATCAACTGGTGAGGTGTGCTAAGGAAATTAATTAAAGTATATTATTATTTTATTAAATTTTCTGCTTTGGTGTTCTAAGCAATTTCCTATAAATAGGGTGCTTAGGTTAGAATTGAAAATCACACCGTAAACCTAAATCTTCTCTCTTTCTCTCTCAATATATTGAGTGTATTCTTGTGAGTATTTTGATACTTTGAGTGTTGCTATACGGTGCAAATTTAAGTCATAGCTTATATCTGGTGTTTCAACTAAAAGTACTGTCTTTACGAGGTAAGGGATATTTTTTTTTTAAAATGATATTATTTCTTTTAATATCATTATGTCGGAATATTGGTAAGATTTTTCTTGTGAAATTCTTGTCTTTTAGTGTCGGGATTACTATTCACGTATATGGCACTATTCACGTATACGGCACTATTCACAGAAAAATTAAATTTTTGTTTTTGTCCAAAATATCGATTATGGATACTAGCTTTGATTGTATCCATGTTTTGATCATTCTTGAATTTTACTTCACCATGATTATTTATGAAGTATTCTTGAACTCGGATTGTTTAAAGTATGAATCCATAATAGGTGTTCTTTTGTTTCACTGGATTCATTTTCTTTAAAATTATTTTCATCATCCTCAGTCCTAAATGATGATGTTACTGAATATCTTTGGCCTGTAGTGCAAAGATGGTTGATTTTATTATGAATATCTTTGGCCCGTAGTGCAAAGATGTACTGGTGTTAAGATGAACATGACCGACTGATGAATATCTTTGGCCTGTAGTGCAAAGATGAATATTGATTCAAGATGAATATTGATTGATGGATAAAATATTGACGATGGAATGTTAAATTCATAGATTATAGTAGATTTCATTCTCTACGTAACTCTTCTAATGGATTGCTATTTCCGTTGCAGATTATTTATCCAAAACTTGTTGTCTACTATGATATATCAGATTTTTCCCTGTTGAAGACTAACGATAATTTGTTTTATATTATCTTAGTCATAATATTCTTTACTGGGCTAGTTGAGCTCACCCTTTTTCTTTTTGTTCCATTTTTCTTCTCAGGAGGCGAGAATGTAGCGAGTACGAGTCGGGGTGTGGAATGATGGTTTTAGAAGTTGTTTTAGTAGTCCTCACCATTTTTATAAAATAATGTACCAATAATTGTAATGAGGACTTAGTTGGGTATGGATATTGTCTAGATGACAATATTTGTATTTAAACTCACAGTTTATATGTTGTATTAATAAAGTTGTAGTTGTTTCTGTACCATGTTATTGATGACTCATAATGGGTGATGTATACCTATTTTGGGGGCGTCACATCAATAATATGAGAGATATTATGTAGCAATTACTGTAGCAATAATTGAGTATAAATGAGTGACTTCTCACGTAAGCATCAATAATTAATACCGTGTGCTACTATGAAACCACGTGTATTACTATACTTTTACCACAGGGTAGTTCAACAGTTTAACAGTAAAACTTTCGCCATTATTTTTATAAAATGATATTTCTGTCATTTTCTAACTTCGACAAAACTTCTGTTGTGGGGTTGTTGGTCGATTTCCCAATCAATAAACACGCGCAAGTATACGCGGACAATATGTAATATAATGATAAGAGAGTTGTCGAACCCACGAGGACAAAGACTTAAAAGAAAACAAATACTAAGGCAAAGTCGTTACTAATCTTATTTAAACGAGTAAAAATAAGTGGTTGGTTAAGCTATTTTAATAAGACTATAAAATTAAGAGAAGTAGTTGTGCTAGGAATTCAAGATAGGATTACAATTCCCCTAATGCGTCGCCTAATCTCCTAACTCTCCAGATTGCAAACGAATCAAGGAATGGTCAACCGAGAACACTAAATACGCATAAGCTTCTGTCGAAGGTCAAATGCATATCCCTAACCAGCTAAATCATAATATGTCTATTGGTGACAATAACTAGGTCAAGGTCATTAAGCTAAGTCTCAAGGCCACACAAGGCAAATAGGGATATGTCTATCCTATTAGCATATTATGAGCACATTCCAATGACATGGTCATAACAGGTGTTGTTGTATTTAAAGATAGATAATAACATCCATTTATCAATTTCCATCACTATCAATACCAATTTCTTTATCAAGCAATCAGACATTAAATATGAAATAGAATAACCCATTCCAAAATGATTCATTATATAAAATAGGAGAGAAAGTTGATTAAGCTAATCATAAGGTTACATTGCAATCCTAAAAATGGAGTTAGTTCATAACTATGGTACTAACACGCATTTTCAATACATTACACATTATCAGACAAATACAAATAAATGGGAGATTTGGATTATGAAAACCCCTATTTTGAAGTGTTCTTCCTTCAAATCTTCTCTTCACGTGTAAAGCTCTGAGTTCTATGTCGGATGCAATAACTATCCTTCCCTTCACAAGCTTCTTTCTCTTCTAGACAAATAGAAGAAATGAAAATAAATCCTAGTCTAAGCTGCAATATGTTCTCTGTTGATATCTCTGATATCCCATGATATTAATGCAAGCGGCTCTCTTTCTATATATAGTCGTCCCCTCTTTCTTCTAGGTCATTAAAGACTCTTTATTGTTTGGGCACTTGAGCTCATGTTGTGCGACGATCATAAACTTAATAATCGAATTGCGCCATACGTGTATGGCTTGAGATACCGGAGTCGCGTCATGCATGCACTTAACATGAATAGAATGGCGCCAGGTATGAGTCTTTGCCGGGCGCTAGGCGTCGTATTTGGCGCCGGGGCGCGACTCACGGGACTGGGGCACGAAGGCATGGTGCTGGGGTGTGACTTTCAAAGTAGCTCTCTAGTTACTTCCAGTATTCTATGGCCACGGATGTTTGTTCTAACATTGACGCCGGGGCGCCACTTTACAGTAGAGTCGAGTAATGGTTGGCGCTGTGACGCCAAGTATGGCGTTGGGGCGCCACTTTCCAGTAGGTATCAAAGTTGCACGGCGTTGCGGCGCGGGCTCTAAGTATGACACTGGCGCTGCGATGCCAATACAACAAAAATGCTCAAGAACACTGTAAACAATCTGCAAAACTTGCCTAAAGAGAACTAAACGGAAAAACAATAATATAACTAAACAAGCTAACCAAAAGATTGAAAACAGGCAACAACTTAAGTAACAAAGGGTCTAATTCGCGGGTATGAATCCCACTCATCAAATACCCCCAAACTTAAGCTTTTGCTTGTCCTCAAGCAAACTATTAGACAACCATACCCTATAATGCAAGATACGATTGAACACTAATACTAACAACTAAAATTATGGCCCCTAAGCGAAATCATAAACATCCTCTAAGGGCAAAAAAAACACATGCGAATGAGGGCATAACGTTTAAAACAAAACAAGAGACTTTAATTGATCCATTCAGTGTGTGTGTGAAGACCATAAATCTAAACTAGCCATAACCCAAATTAAGATCATACAGTCAACCGTGATAACCAATAGTCAACTATGCAACTCACATACATAACAGGTGCTATGACAAGACACAAAAATATGAAAGGCTCGAGAGTTCTAGAGTAGCAAAGTAAAATCTAACTTAGATAGTACTTGATTACTTTTAGGCAAAAAAGAGCACTCATTAGCAAGCTTTTGATCAATGACTCCCAAGCCAGAAGACTTTAGGGCATTAGGTGTAAAACACCCATAAAAATCTAATAACTCAAGCACAAAGGCCACGTAAACAACATAAGTCCAAAATAGATTTTACGAGCCTGCGTTTATGGGCGAGTGCGTTTCCACGCTCCATCTCAACCCACCGTAGGACTTTTTTTTTTAGAACTAAAGAGCCGAAAATGCAAAAACATCTAAGTCTTTTAAAACTTGAAATCAATAGAGTATATAACAGTGCAAACTATTTTCAACACGGTAAAAAGACAATCACAAACTGGAAAACTATTAGAGAGATAATAGGTCAGTGCTCGCTAAACGGATGGATCCAAGACAGTCTTGATTTATATAAAACACACGCCCCAAATTCACATAACTTTTTCCACTAGTCTAGAAAAATGATATATTGATAAGACAATCCGTCAAAGGCCATAAACAAAACTTAACGCTAAACTACCCTAACCCAGCATATAGTATGGAGTGATAGTTCTAGAAAGATGTTTTAGCTGTCCTCACTATTTCTGTAAAATAATGTATGAATAATTATAATGAGAACTTATTTGAGTGTGGATATTGTCTAGAAGACAATATTTGTATTTAAACTCACAATATGTATTGTCGTATTTTGCACGACAATTGTAATAATGAAGTTGTAGTTTGCTTTCTGTACCATGTATTTGGCGACTCAGAATGGGTGTTGTATACCTATTTTGGGGCGTCACAATTAGTATCAAAGCTTAGGGATATGGTCTCCATGAGATCGGGGAATAGAACTAGGAGGGGAGAGATGAGTAAATCCTTCGCTAGTGTGTCCTATGTAAGCTTATTTGTTGGTTGGTCATAATATAGGGATATTATGTGATATATTAATTTGTTTAATTAACCCTTGTTTTATGGCAGTATTTAAGAATGGCTGCTGAGAACGTTAACAATGGAGTGTATGAGACTGTGGAACAACCTTTAGTTACAAACTAGGAGAACGTGCAACAGGAAGACAATATTCCTCCTGTAAACAACACTACCGAGAAAACGATGAATGATGGAATGTTTAGGAGCTTTTTGCAGTTCATGTAAAGTCAGACGAGGCAGACTCGTGTACAAAATATGGGTGAAAGTGATGGCAACGCGTGGTCTGTCACAACCAAGTAGTTCAAGGAGTTGGGACCACCAGATTTCTGGGGAAAGCTCGATTTGATTAAGGCAGAAATGTGGGTCAAGGAAATTACCAAGATATTCGATGTCTTGGGATGCACGGAGGAACAGAAGGTTCCATTCGCCACCTTTATATTCCGTGGAGAGGCGATTCTTCGGTGGGAATCATGAAGCGTACTCCAACCAAACCGCACTTAGCATGTCTTGGGAAAGATTTGAAATCGTTCAATGACAAGTACTTTCCGTAAAGTATTAAATCGTATACGAAGGAGGTAGAGTTTATTAGGCGGAATAGAACAACATGGCGGTGTCTCGGATCGAGGCGAAGTTCGCGGAGTTATCTGTGTTTGTACCTCATTTGGTAGAAAATGAGGAACGTATGACGCGGATGTTTCTGAGAGGTCTAAAACCCGAGATTCGTCAATACCTTATATTTCATAAATTTTCTCTGTATTCAGATGTTGTCAACAAGGCTCAATTATTAGAGCGGGACAATGAGTACACTCAACCGAGGGATCACAACCGTGGTCATACTTAAGGTGATGTGCTATGATCATCTGCTGATGATAACCAATGAGGAGGAAGAATACAGATAAAAGCGGTAACCACTCGGGTGGTAATCGTGGCCATGATAATAGAAGAGGTGAGTCTAGTGGAAATTTCAAAAAGAGGAGATTCAACAATGACAGGAAGACATCAGCAACAACACCAGCATCAACTGTTGCTAGGGGAGGAGAACGACCACCGGTCGTGTGTTATAAATACGGAAAAGAGGGATATATCAGCCCAAACTGTCCACAACAATCCAAGGTATGTTATAATTGTGGAAAGGAGGGTCATATAGCTCGAGAGTGTTCTGTAGCAAAACCAAGTTCAGCGGGGATGGTGACTCCAAAAGCTGTCCTAGATAAGTCGAAGTCAACGGTTCCTGGAAGAGCGTTTGTCGTGACTGGCCAAAACGTGAGGAACCCGAACGAGGTGATCACGGGTAAGCTAATCTTGAATTCTTGTGAAGTTTATACCTTACTAGATACCGATTCTACCCATTCTTTTATCTCTCCTGCTTGTGTTCAACGTTTAAACTTGACCCCGGAAAAATTGGATTTTAACTTATCTGTTGAAACTCCGTTGGGTGAAACCTTCGTTACATCTACAGTTTATAAATCTTGTTTAATCCAAGTTGGCACTATCACATTACCTGTTGATCTTATCTCTTTAAAGATACTTGTTTTTGATGTGATTTTAAGAATTGATTGGTTAACCACTCATCATGCCGAGAATTGATTGTTTTCGTAAGGTTGTTAGTTTTCATATTCCTAACCAACTCATTATACTGAATTCAAACAACTAAACCACTAAAATCGACCATCGTCATATCGTATACAAAGCTATTCGTTTATTGAAAAGCGAATGCCAAGCTTTCTTAGCCCATGTTATGGATTTGAATAAAGACAAGTCGATTTGGATAATATTTCACATTGAGAGAGTTCGATGTATTTCTTGAAGAACTTCCCGGTCTACCCCGAACGTGATGTTGAATTCTTTATTGACCTTGAACCAAGAATATAAAGCCTATTTCTAAAACCCCATATCGAATGGCTCCTATTGAACTTCGTGGAGTTAAAAGTCCAACTACGAGAGTTATTAGACATCGATTTCATTCGTCCTAGTACATCTCCTTGGGGTGCTCCTATTTTATTCGTAAAGAAGAAAGATAGGAGTATGCGACTTTGTATTGAATATCGAGAATTAAACCATGTCACCATCAAGAATAGGTATCCGCTACCTCGCATTGATGACCTATTTGACCAGTTACAAGGAGCACAATTCTTTTTAAAGATCGATCTTCATTCTGGATATCATCAGCTGAAGATTAAAACTGAGGATATTCCAAAGACTGCCTTCAGAACTCGGTACGGGCATTATGAATTCTTAGTCATGTCTTTTTGATTGAAATGCACCTGCTGCTTTCATGGATATGATGAACCGAGTATTCAAGGAATATTTATATCAGTTCGTTGTTGTCTTTATTGATGACATCCTCATCTATTCCAAAAGCCGTGAAGATCATGAGCACCATTTGAAGTTGATACTTGAAAGGCTTCGTGAAAACAAGCTTTATGCCAAGCTGAAGAAATGTGAGTTCTGGCTTGAGGACGTAGCATTCCTTGGGCACGTGGTGTCAAAGCATGGAGTATCTGTTGACCCAGCTAAGATTGAAGCAATACAAAGTTGGGAACAACTAAAGTTTGCGATTGATCAAAATCTGCAGACTTTCTCGGCTTAACCGGTTATTATCAAAGATTCGTGGAAGGATTTTCTCGAATCGCTACTCCGCTAACTCAAATTAACTTTGGAAAGATACAAAATTTGTATGGAGCGAGGAATGCGAGAAGAGTTTCCAAGAGCTCAAGAGAGACTCATTTTGCACTGCTACGCAATACCATCCGGTTCGGATGGATTTGTTATCTCAAAGATGATGCTTGAGCAAAGGGTGAGGATGCGTTCTCATGCAACATAGGAAAGTCATAGTCTATGCCTCGCGATAACTCAAAAGAATATGAGAGGAATTATCCTACTCATGATCTAGAGTTGGCAGCAGTCGTATTCGCGTTGAAAATTTGGAGACACTACTTGTATGGGGAGAAAGTGGAGATTTATACGGACCATAAAAGCCTCAAATATTTTTTCACCCAAAAAGAACTCACTATGCGGCAACGAAGTTGGCTTGAGCTGTTGAAAGATTATGATCACACTATTCAATATCATCCTGGAAAAGCGAACGTAGTAGCTGACGCATTGAGTAGAAGATCATATGCGAGTACGACTGCGATATTGTCAACGCAAAGGCTCATTTTGTATGACTTGCAAAGGATGGAGATAGAATTAAAGACTCCAGGGACCCACATAATGATGGTAAATATACGAGTAGAACCGACTTTAATCGATAAAGTTAAAGTCGCTTTCGCTACGGACCAATGGCGCGTATGAAGGAGAAAGTGCAAGAAGGTGCTGTTCCAGAAGCAAGAATTGATGAAGAAGGAATACTTCGAGTCAACTCTAGACTTTGTATTCCTAACGATTTTGACTTGAAGCATAGAATCATGATGGAGGCACATAACACCCCGTTTGCAATCCATCCTGGGAGTACCAAAATGTATCCTGATATTCGACATACATTTTGGTGGAACAATATGAAGAGAGAGATCGCGGAGTTTATCTCGAGGTGTTTAACCTGTCAATGTGTAAAGGCGGAGCATCAAGTGCCAAAGAGTCCATTGTAACCACTTGAGATTCTGGAATGGAAGTGGGAACATATTACCATGGACTTCGTTATAGGTCTTCCCAAAGTTTCTCAAGGCATAGATGCGATTTGGGTTATTGTTGATAGATTAACCAAGTGTGCTCATTTCATGCCTATACGTGAGACTTATTCCCTTGAACGTCTTGCTTGTATGTACGTGAATGAGATTGTGAGATTGCATGGCATGCTAGTATTCATAGTTTCGGATCGTGACCCAAGATTCACTTCAAGATTTAGGGTTAGCTTGTAGAAAGCTATGAGCACGGATTTACGATTCAGTTCAGCATACCATCCTCAAACGGACGGACAATCAGAGAGGACTATTCAAACTCTTGAAGATCTATTAAGACTCTGTGTTCTAGATTTTAAAGGAAGTTGGGATAAGTACTTGCCACTGGTGGAATTCTCCTACAACAACAGTTATCAAGCAAGTATAGGCATGGCTCCATTTGAGGCGTTGTATGGACGAAAATGTCGTTCTCCAGTATATTGGGACGAGGTGGGAGAAGCAACGTTGTTGGGACCAGAATTAGTACGCAATACTACAGAAAAGATCTAAATGATTCGACAACGTATTCAAATCTCACAAGATCGACAAAAGAGCTATGCTGATCTTTATAGAAAGGACGTGGAGTTTAATATTGGAGATCATATACTATTACGTGTTGCTCCATGGAAGGGAGTTACAAGATTTGGAAAGAGAGGAAAGCTCAATCCAAGATTTATTTGTCCATTTGAGATTCTTGATCGAATAGGAAATGTGGCCTATAGACTCGCATTACCTCCAAATATGTCTCGTGTTCATAATGTTTTTCATATATCTATGCTTCGTAAATATGTGAAAGACCCGAACCACATTATTGAGTTAGAACCAGACGAGATAGCCAAAGATTTAACATACGAGGAAGTACCTGTTAAGATCTTGGATAGGAAAGAGCATGTCCTACGTACTAAGGTTATACCACAAGTTAAGGTTTTGTGGAGGAACCATGCTATTGAGCAAATGACCTGGGAGTTGGAATCGGAAATAAAAGCGAGGTACCCTCACCTATTCGAAACACCAGGTACGTACGTCAATTTCAAGGATGAAATTTTATAAGGAGGGGAGGTTGTAAGACCCCAACTTATTATAAATAAAATTAAATTTTCTCTATTCATTATTCTAAATTAATAAGGTATTAATTTGATATAATGCTTTGGTTATGGGTGAAATGTGCAAATTTTGCAAAATAAGCAAGTGGTTATAAAATATTCATTTCTGTTGGGGAATATTCTTTTGGTCGTGGAATATTCTTTTTGTTTGGAATATTCGTATCGACGGCCGCTGACCCATTCGTGGGGCTCATAATGAAATAACCGCTTGATGAAGAAAAAACGACAAAGTATGAGTTTTTATAAATAACGGATAATTATTACCATTAACACCGTTGGAATACCGGTGGTTATAATACGATGAATACGCATTGGTGGCAAAGATGCTTTGCAGATATTGCAATGATTTGTTGAATTATTGATTAGACGTAAGAAGGCACTACTCAATAATTGTTACGATGAGTTGCTCAATATTTTATTTTATTAATTCAATAATTTCTGCGTTGATATTTTATATATTATTGTTGTTTCAATAATTGTCACTGCACAGTATTTCTTATTATCAGATCAATAATTCATACTATTTGAATAATATTATTAGATAACATTATTGGCAATGTCTAGAAAGTTCTATCTAAGGAGAGGTTTGATCACCTAATTGCGCGCCAGTAAGGAGAAATCCTTATTGGAAAGCCCCTCTTTCTAGAACCTGCCTCGTCATTATATAATTGTGATTACGTAATATTATTTGTGAATAATTAATTATTGATTTATATGATAAGGAAATATTTATTTGATGTGGATATAAATGATGGATTTATTTATGTGGTTATTAATGAAGGAATTAATGCTGAGGTATTTTATCAGTATTTTGTTGGAATGGATGTATTAAAAATTATCCGTTTGTGGATTTCGGATATTTTCTGTTAGGAATTTGGAAAAACTTTCTTCTGCAAAGTTGTAGAGAATTCGATTTCAGGCAAAATGGACATAAAATTCGTATTTTTTTGATAAACAGGCTATTTTTTATGAATTACTGAAGTTTTGGAAAATAAAATGATTTTTATTAAATTGCAGGACCCACTTTTTGGTTGGTGGAATACACATGGGCTGCTGATTATTTTCTTCAAGAATGGCATGCTGATGGCTTTCTCAAGGCATGCGTAGAAAAGTTAGTTAAAATAATATTATTTTATTATTCTAGTCTCCTTTGGCGTTCTAATATTTTCCTATAAATAGGCACTTAGGTTAGAATTGAAAATCACATCAAAAACAAGTTTTCTTTCTCTCTAGATTCTCGAGCGTATTTTTGTGAGTATTTTGATACTTTGAGAGTTGCTAATTTGTGCAAGTTTCTGTCGGTTTATATCCGAAATTCAGTCAGAAGTACGATTATTTTGAGGTAAGGGATGTTATTTTCTTCGTAAATGATATTATTTTCTTCAATATCATTATCTTAAAATATTGGTGAACTTTTTAATCAAATTTGGAACTTTTTGTGTTGGGGTTACTTATTCACGATACTCTGGACTATTCACGTATCACGACCTATTCACGAATACGGTACTATTCACCAAAAAATGAAAATTTTCCTTTTTATCCAAGATGTCTATTTTGGCTAATATCTTTGATTGTATCCATGTTTTAATCATTATTTTTGAATTTTGCTTCACAACTAATTATTATGAAGTATTATTGATCTTGGATAAACAGTTAAACGAATCCCTAATATTTGTCCTTCTATCTCACTGGATTCGTTCTCAAAAATGTTTTTCATCATCCTCAGTCCGTAATGATAATATTAGTGAATATCTTTGGCCTGTAGTACAAAGATGAATGATTAACTGATGAATATCTTTGGCCCGTAGTGCAAAGATGAACAGATGTTGAGATGAACATGACCAACTGGTGATACAAATGAATATCTTTGGCCTGTAGTGCAAAGATGAATATTTGATTAAAGATGTTTATTGATTGTTGTTACAGGGATAAAATATTGATGATGGACTTTTAAATCTTAGAAGATAGTAGAATTCATTCTCTACGCGAATCTTCTAATGGATTGCTGTTTCCGCTGCAGATTATTGATCCAAAACTTGTTGTCTACTATGATATATCAGATTTTTCCCTGTTGAAGACTAATGATAATTTGTTGTATATTATCTTAGTCATAATATTCTTTACTGGGCTAGTTGAGCTCACCCTTTTCCTTTTTGTTCCATTTTTCTTCTCAGGAGGTGAGAACATAGCAGGATCGAGTCGGGGTATGGAGTGATGGTTCTAGAAAGATGTTTTAGCTGTCCTCACTATTTCTGTAAAATAATGTATGAATAATTGTAATGAGGACTTATTTGAGTGTGGATATTGTCTAGAAGATAATATTTGTATTTAAACTCACGGTATGTATTGTCGTATTTTGCATGACAATTGTAATAATGAAGTTGTAGTTTGCTTTCTGTACCATGTATTTGGCGACTCAAAATGGGTGTTGTATACCTATTTTGGGGGTGTCACAGAATTTGCCTACAATAACAGTTACCACGCAAGCATCGGCATGCCGCCTTATGAAGCATTATACGGCAGAAAGTGTAGAACTCCACTGTGCTGGGACGAAGTCGGTGAATGTCAACTGTTAGGACCAGAACTGGTACAACAAACTGCTGAGGTTGTCAAAATCATCAGAACAAGATTGATAGTTGCTCAAGACAGACAAAAGAAATAAGCTAATCAACACAGACAAGATCGTGCATTTGACGTAGGAAATTACGTATTTCTAAAGGTTTCTCCTTGGAAGGGAAAAATTTGGTTTGGTAAAAAGGGGAAATTAAGTCCGAGGTTTATTGGACCCTTCGAAGTGCTGCGAAAAGTTGGAGAGGTGGCTTACGAGGTAGCTCTACCTCCAGAATTACAAAACATTCATAATGTTTTTCACGTGTCGGTGTTACGACCGTATAAATCTGATTACAAGCATGTAATTGAGTACGAACCTGTTAGATTTGTAATATTCAAGAACGCAATCAAATTGCATAAATAAGCGGAAGCGAGTAAAAATCAGAGTTTAAAAATTTACAAACCATAAACCCGGATCACCCTTTATGCACAATTATTAATTAAACGAAAAGATAAAGAATAAAATCATACCCTTGAAGATCGAGCTTCCTCAGGTACAAGTTCACCTCCAATCCTTTTCGCGTTCAACTTGAATCCACCAGGTTTGGTTCCTTCCTTTGATCAACGTTAGCCACCCATGTGTTTGGCCTCTAGAGGTGATCCACCAAGGAAGAATAGGAATTCAAGAAGAAGGGGTATTGGCTCAAACCCTAGTTTTCTATCTCTATAGAAAAGAACGTACTCTCCAACTAATTGGAATTATTACGTAGTTGTAAAAGTCAACCACACACCCCACCCATAATAAGACTCCTCTTATTTATAGATGTGGGCAACCCACCTTAACAATTAAGGAATTGGGTTTTAATTAATTAAATTATTTTAATTAATTAAGCTCCCTAATCTTATTAGGGATAATTAATTAAACTCCTTTAACTAATTTTCCTTCCTAATCCAATTAGGAATAAATGAGAGTACTTATATTAAATTAATTTCTAAACTCTTTTAGAAATTAAAATAATAATAATTGTAATAATATTAATAAGACTCCTCTTATTAATTTATATTTAATATTTCTAAAATATTAAATAATAAATATTAAGCTATTTAATTTATTCTATCACCATAGATTAAATTAAATATACTTAACATATTATTACGATTATGCCATTAACTTCTTAAATAATTATTCTTCCTTTTATGGTGTGACCCTTTAGGTTCTCCATATTAAACCTAGGTTGTGAATAAATCAATTAGAACAATTCTAATCTTATTTAAATAAATAAATTAAACAATTAATTTATTTAAATAAATAATATTTATTCTACAATAGGGATAAGCCTCCCTAGCGATCAACGACTTTCCGGATAATATAGATTTCAACATTAATCATTAAAGAACCTTTGAGTAAATAGTTACTGCACAATTCAATCCTTCCACCATACAATGTCCCAATTAAATATAAGACATGGAATTACCATCAAGTCTTATTTTATTTAATTATATGTATTTCGATCCTTAAATGCACAACTCAAATAATACAAATTAGAAACTCCTTTCTAATTTCATTACATTCTCGCCGCCAAGGACTCTTGGGTTGTCATTTATCGAATCACATAGGACATTTCTCTTCTTTTATTAGAAGTGGTAGATTCTTTATTGATCATACATTATCTCCATGTATAACTTATTATACCCAAGCATACCCTTTGATATACCCTAAGGGTCTTAAGGAATAAGTCAAAGTATAACTCATCATACATAAGATACTATGATGATCTCAAGTCCAAGGATTACTTGTACTACTATCACTACAGAAATTCCTATTGACAGGCAAATAAAACTCCATTAGGTATTCCTTAGCGAGCCACGTTCAGTGAACTTATTCTCTAATAAGCACCTACATACTTGTTTTAGTGTCTCCACACAAATGATCATGAGATCAATCATCCTCATCCAATGAGCAAGCAACGTATGTACCAATCTATCCGGATTCACTAATCCCCAATTTAGTAATCCAATGATAGGGAACTATTTTAGTTTTAAGCTTTCTAAGAATTTAGATCTCATTAGAATGATCATCATCATTATTCTAAAAGCATTGCTTAAAACTATGGGTTTATCACATATTATAAAACAACATCATGTAGATAATTAAAAGCCTTTAATAAATTAATACTTTTTATTAATAAATGAATGAGATTGTTACAAAGTATATGCTTTATCATCAAACATGATTGGCTTGTGTGCATACTACTTTCAATCTCCCACTTGCACTAAAGCCAATCGTCATGGTACCTAATACTCTTCTTCTCTAAGTGACGATTATCCTGCTGTTGGATAAGCTTTAGTTAATGGATATATAATGTTGTTCATGAGAGTCCACTATCTCTATAGTGATTTCCCATCTTTCAATAATTCTAATAATCAAATGAAAGTGCCACAACACATGTTTAGATCCAAGATGAGACTTAGAACTATTCCTAGTTCTCAGTAATGAATTTTTAATCCAAACAATCAACTTGCGACTTCTTTTATAGCTATATACTTTGTCTTTATCACTAAACCAAGAACTCTTTCTTTGTTTGGAACCTTTCCAATTCAACGCACCAATCGCTCAAGATAACGCTTTACCTTAAAGTGGATTTTTTGTCATCTTGGTGCATCTCAAAAACTTGAGTCTCATTAAGCCCTCTAGTTTTAATTTAGACCCACCATGAATATGATCACATCCTTAGTCTTGCGTTAAGCACTTTTAAGATGTTTTTCAACGACTCAGTAGTGAACTTCTCCATAATACGATCGATCAACATCGGGTCTCGTACATTTCATTGCATACATGATTGTCACTCATGCGATCTCTCTTTTAGAGTCTGTGGGGACTATTAAGAGAGATACACTCCATAGCTCATCGACATGAGACATCTCTTGAGTTTGCCATGCTAAACAACTTTAGCATCAAATGAATATACGTTCCTTGGGTTAAGTCGAGCATCTTTTTAAATCTATCTCAGATAGATTTGCATCCCCAATAATGATACTCTTCCCAAATCATTCATGGAGGATTGTTTAGACAACTTTATCTTTATCGATCAGAGTAGCATTGGTATGTCATTCCTTATCCGTAGTATATCATCATATAGTACTAGGAATGTCACGATGCTCCCACTGACCCTTTTGTACACACTAGGTTCATTCTTATTTTTGATAAAATCAAACTCTTTTGATTGCCTCATCAAAACAAATGTTCCATATTTGAGAAACTTGCTTCAATCAATTTCTCTGAGTGTCTACAACACTTACCTCATCGTATGTAACTGGATCATCATCTTCTATGATGTGTACCTCATCATCATCATTCATGATCAATCCATACCTCCCAGGTATCTTCGGTACTATTCCGGTTTATGATTCTTGGTTGTGGTACAATAGGTTACATCTACGTGTTCCTCTTATTTGACTTATAGTGTTTTGTGATTCTTGAACTTTTCAAGATCTATTATCCTCCCACTAGCCCTTTTAATGATAAACACCTTTATCTTAGAAGGAAGCGTGTTTCAGAACAAACACCTTTTGCTAAGTAGGATTATAGAACATTTACCTTAAACTTACTTTAGGATGTCCCACAAATCAGATTTGTCAAATCTTGTCCCAAGCTTATCCTTTGAAACCTTTTCACATAAGTTGACAACACCTTATCTTAACATACTTAAGATTAGGAATCCTCCCCGTCCATAACTTTTATGGAGTCTTGGGCCGGATTTTGAGGTTACCATTTTTGTAGATATGCGTGCATTTCTAGGACATGACCTGAGGATACCGAAATGTCGGTAAAATAATTATGGACCGCACTATGTCCAACAAGGTACGAATTTTCCATTCAGATACATCAATCAATTATTGCGTATCAGGATGTTTCCATTATGAGAAAACCATTTGAGATGATCTAAAAACTTATTGCTCAAGTATTTATTCCTTGATCTAATCAAAGAGTCTTAATACTTTGCCAATTTGTTTCACTTCTGAATTCTTTGAACCTTTCAAATAATTCATACTTGTATTTCAACAAATACATACATTCAACTCTTTGAATGATCATCTCCTTTTCTTATACTAATTTATTCAATATGCAAAATTATTTTCATGTAAGTCACGTATACAAAATTTATTAAGTAATATTCCATTCTATACAAAACATTATTATTATAAATAAACAACAATTGTTCTTAATTATAATACCAAAGATTTCATTGTCCAACAATAAAATGGAAATAATGTTTCTAACAAGAATTGGAATACAATAACAACTTATTGACTTAATAGATTTGCGTAGTAAGCGATGCTTAAACTATAAGTTTCTATAGCTAATGCAAAGAACCTTTGCTTCATTTTCCACATATAGGATTACTTATCTTTGTTTAACTTTCTACTTCGCTTGGTCCTTCATAAATCTATATTTATGATAACCAAAAAGTCTCTGTATCCAATACCCAAGTAGAACCTCGACTTAAAGAAAATTTATTTCAATCATGAACAAAAAGCGTATTATGTAAAAAACTTCACTAAGCTTCTTTGGTTAGCCTCTCTACAAGATGCTTCTCGCAGCTTTCTTTCCAAAGTCGTGCTTATTGCGGTGGAAGCAAACTCCTTTGCTATCCGTGATCGCTTTTTGTTCTTATTATCCTTTGTTTACGCTTTTTACATTTACCTTCTTTGAATCGCTCTTCTTTTGAAGATCCTTTGGCCCCTACCAAGAAGACATGGTCTTTCTTGGTTGAAAGTGACTTTCAACATTTTTCAACATGTTAAGCAAATCAACAGGCCGATATCTAGCTTGTTCATATGAAAAATTCACAACAATTGTGAAAGGAGTCCGGGAGTGAGTGCAAGATCAAATCTTGGCTCAACTCTCCATCCATGACAAAACTAGTTGTCCTAATTGATCAATCAAATTGATTATGTAAAGAACTTTTTGTCTTTACTATAGTGCCATTGGCCATTCTAGATCGGAAGAGCTCCTTAGATATCTGATATCTATCAGTCCTACTTTCCTCACCATCAACTACTTGATGTGCAGAAATATAGTAGAAGCATCCATAGTTACATCGCGTGTTGAAGCTCGTTACTTTCGGGATGCGAGCATGATGCATTGAGCCAATCGTGCATCATCTTGCCACTTTCTAAAAGTAGCAATCTCTTCCTCGGAGGCATAGTCTCGCAACCATTGCGAGGGGATAGGCGATTAAGGACATAAGATAGCTTTTTAGCTATGAGAACTATTCTCAAATTCCTTAACCAATCCGCTTTAATTCTTATGCGTTAATTTAGCATCTAATATGCTTCGCAGTGATAGTAATTTTAGACATTGTAAAATTCTGTAAATGAATTTGTAATGAACAACATTTTAACATACATTCTTTTATTAATTACCAAAATAAATTAGGTCTTGTTTTAAATTGGTATCTCCCACTATTTTCTTCAAACTATATTACCTCACTTATATAGTTCTAAGCAAAAATCTAATTAAAGATTAGCTAGTGAGAATACTGGATCCCATTTCAAATGTATATAGCCTTGTGGTGACACAACAAACTATATATAAATAAATAGGTAGACAACTTTTGTCAATTACATCAACTATGCAACTCCTTTTCTTTTGCTTCTTAGATTATTTTGATCAAGTGGTGGCACATCCGAATCAAAATTATCCAAGTTAAGTCCGACCTAGCACTCCATATATTCAAAAAAGAAAAATATCATCCTTGTGGTGACACAACAAAATAATATTGTTCAATTTTCTTTATAAGCATCAAATGTGATAAATTAACATCTTAAATACTTAATACTTGCCTTGTGGTGACACAACAAACTCATATTAAATATTTAATACTCTATTAATTTTATCATGCTAGAAGGCGACCTTCGATATTCCAAATATCTTTGAACGCTTAGGACTTAATATATAAAAAATTGAGGGGTTTGTTATTAATTTGTCTCATCTTGTTTAATACACATACGCACATATATATATGAAATACGCGTCGTATAAAAATGAACATCTGAAGCATGTTTGCATAATATATAATATATATAATATAAGCATGCACATATAGAATATTATATTCTACCCTGATTGATTATGGACTTTTATTCTAGTTTGGTTCACTAGAGCCACCAAGTGAACCAAAAGGTCAAACCCTAGGGGTGCAAGAAATAATATTTAAATATAACTATTACATTTAAACCCTTGCTCCATTACAACGGGTCTTCAAGCTTCTTGTCCCTTGATCTCTAATTTTTCAAAATAATTCTAAATATTCCTATTACAAAACTATTTAAAATAAATAGAAACCTTGATCGTGATCGAGGGAAGTACATAGGAGGAGATAGAATTTACATTAAGAAAAATTAGAGAAGACGAGGTACTGCGCAACCCCATTTAATAAAACTCATACATTCACGCATCCAACTAAAATAAAATCCAATCGCATTGGTCAATAGTCCATAATCAATCCCATTTATTATCATACACATCACCATACGCATCAATAAATAACATTCATCTCATGAATAATAAATATTTAATATATATATTGATATCATTTAATGGGCAAATTTAGTTAGTATAAAATCTATTTTTGAATCAAAATAAACTCCTTTATTTTAATCCAAATTTAAATCAAAATAAAACTATTTTATTTTAATTTATCCTATTTTGAATAAAATAAACTATTTTATTTTAATCAAAATTTTAATCAAAATAAACTCCTTTATTTTAATTAATTATGGAATCCAATTCCATAAAAAAATCTTTAATTAAAATAAACTCTTTTTTATTTTAATTAATTATGGAATCCAATTCCATGTAAAAAAAAATATTAAAGGAAACACGGATTATCTTTCCTATTCACAAATAAACTCCTTTATTTTTTGAATAATATGAAATCTTATTTCATATTTAAATAAACTCCTTTATTTAAGGAAACATGGATTCTTTTTCCTATTCACAAATAAACTCTTTTATTTTGAATAATATGAAATCTTATTTCATATCTAAACAAACTCCTTTATTTAAGGAAAGATGGATTTACTTCCTATTCACAAATAAACTCCTTTATTTTAGGAAAATAAAATCCAATTTCAACTCCAATTAGTTATTATGGAATCCAATTCCAACTCTAATTAGTTAGCATGAAATTCTAATTTTAAAATTAAAATAAATCTTTTATTTTAATATTAAAATAAACCTTTATTTTAAGATTAAAATAAACTTTTATTTTAAAATTAAAATTATTAAGAATATAATATATATATATATATATATCCTAATATTATATATATATATATATATATATATATATATATAAAAGATACCAAACCGCATAATCGCTACTCCTTTTTTTTATTTTATTTTTTAAACATGGTTATGATTACTTTAATCATTATATGCTAATGATTACTATAATCATTACAAGCTAATGATTATTGTAATCATTAAGGGTTTTTTTGTTTTTTTTATATAACATGGTCATGATTACTTTAATCATTACATGCTAATGATTACTATAATCATTACAAGCTAATGATTATTATAATCATTAAAGTTTTTTTTTATGATCATGATTACTTTATTGCCTTGAAAACCGTGCGCCATCCTTTTTTTTTTCTTTACATGAAGCCAGCCGTAAATTAGAGAGAAAAAAAAAATTATACCAGCGAAATAAAAAAAATGCCGGTTTTTTTTTTTTTTTTTTTAAAAAATTTTATACAACAAAATTATGCCCAATTAAATTGTTCTAAACACATATCAATATACATATTAAATTTGAACAATTAATAATTCGCATAAAGGTTTGGCTCTGATGCCACTGTTAGGTTTGTAATATTCAAGAACACAATCAAATTGCATAAAAGTGCGGAAACGTGGAAAAATCAGAGTTTAAAAATTTACAAACCATAAACCCAGATCACCCTTTATGCACAATTATTAATTAAACGAAAAGATAAAGAATAAAATCATACCCTTGAAGATCGAGCTTCTTCAGGTACAAGTTCACCTCCAATCCTTTTCGCGTTCAACTCAATCCACCGGGTTTGGTTCCTTCCTTTGATCAACGTTAGCCACCCATGTGTTTGGCCTCTAGAGGTGATCCACCAAGGAAGAATATGAATTCAAGAAGAAGGGGTATTGGCTCAAACCCTAGTTTTCTATCTCTATAGAAAAGAACGTACTCTCCAACTAATTGGAATTATTACGTAGTTGTAAAAGTCAACCACACACCCCACCCATAATAAGACTCCTCTTATTTATAGATGTGGGCAACCCACCTTAACAATTAAGGAATTGGGTTTTAATTAATTAAATTATTTTAATTAATTAAGCTCCCTAATCTTATTAGGGATAATTAATTAAACTCCTTTAACTAATTTTCCTTCCTAATCCAATTAGGAATAAATGAGAGTACTTATATTAAATTAATTCCTAAACTCTTTTAGAAATTAAAATAATAATAATTGTAATAATATTAATAAGACTCCTCTTATTAATTTATATTTAATATTTCTAAAATATTAAATAATAAATATTAAGCTATTTAATTTATTCTATCACCATAGATTAAATTAAATATACTTAACATATTATTACGATTATGCCATTAACTTCTTAAATAATTATTCTTCCTTTTATGGTGTGACCCTTTTTAGGTTCTCCATATTAAACCTAATTGTGAATAAATCAATTAGAACAATTCTAATCTTATTTAAATAAATAAATTAAACAATTAATTTATTTAAATAAACAATATTTATTCTACAATAGGGATTAGCCTCCTAGCGATCAACGACTTTCCGGATAATATAGATTTCAACATTAATCATTAAAGAACCTTTGAGTAAATAGTTACCGCACAATTCAATCCTTCCACCATACAATGTCCCAATTAAATATAAGACATGGAATTACTCACAAGTCTTATTTTATTTAATTATATGTATTTCGATCCTTAAATGCACAACTCCAAATAATGCAAATTAGAAACTCCTTTCTAATTTCATTCTCGCCGCCCAAGGACTACTCGGGTTGTCATTTATCGAATCACATAGACATTTCTTCTTTTATTAGAAGTGGTAGATTCTTTATCGATCATACATTATCTCCATGTATAACTTATTATACCCAAGCATACCCTTTGATATATCCTAAGGGTCTTAAGGAATAAGTCAAAGTATAACTCATCATACATAAGATACTATGATGATCTCAAGTCCAAGGATTACTTGTACTACTATCATCACTACAGAATTCCTATTGACAGCAAATAAAACTCCATTAGGTATTCCTTAGCGAGCCAATGCTTCGAATAACTTATTCTCTAATAAGCACCTACATACTTGTTTTAGTGTCTCCACACAAATGATCATGAGATCAATCATCCTCATCCAATGAGCAAGCAACGTATGTACCAATCTATCCTGGATTCACTAATCCCCAATTTAGTAATCCAATGATAGGGAACTATTTTAGTTTTAAGTTTTCTAAGAATTTAGATCTCATTAGAATGATCATCATCATTATTCTAAAAGCATTGCTTAAAACTATGGGTTTATCACATATTATAAAACAAAGATCACGTAGATAATTAAAAGCCTTTAATAAATTAATACTTTTTATTAATAAATGAATGAGATTGTTACAAAGTATATGCTTTATCATCAAACATGATTGGCTTGTGTGCATACTACTTTCACCATTGCAGTTTGAGAATGACTTGTCCTATTAAGAGGTTCCTATACAGATAGTCGACAGGAAAGAACAAGTGATTAGGAATAAAGTGATACCTTCTGTGAAGGTGATATGGAGGAACCACAATGTCGAAGAGGCCACGTGGGAACTCGAAGCTGAAATGATGAAGAATTACCCTGAGTTATTTGTTTAATCTGTGTTTTCGATTCTGGGGACAGAATCTTTGTAAGTAGGGGAGAATGTGACGAATGAATTGTTTGAATTGTGATTCTAGGGACAGAATCCTTGTAAGGAGGGAATGATGTAACATTCCAAAATTTTTAATTGTTATATTAAATATTTATTGAATTATTTAAGTATTTAATGGATGTGTTTATTGTTAAATAAGTAATTGTTCAAATTTGATTCAATTTGGTTAACTATTTGTTAAGTAAATAATTAAGGAAATTAATTATTTTATGCTAATTTAATTTAATTATTAAGTTAGAGAGTTTGATTAATTGAATTATTATTCTTTTATTTGAATTTATAATTAAAAAGGATGTGTTAGTTGATTAAATAAAGTTATAATTATATAGAAAATTATAATTTTGTGGCATTGGTTTATGTGTTGTAGTGATTAATAAATGGTTATAAAGTGTGACAGATAACCTTTTATAAAGTAGTTATTAAAATAACTTAAAGGAGTTTTAATTCAGTTTTGCCAAACAAGGCCTATTGCTTATTAAGTCTTTATTCTAATTGTATTTTACCAAACAAGGCCTAAAGATTAATTGATAATTTTTTTTTGTGACTAGCCAAACAAGCCTTATGGCTTTTGGTTTTCAAAACTTATATAACTGATATCAGTTATATGTTTTATTTATATTATATTATTAATATATATATTATATCTATATGTTATATCATAAGACGTAAGAATAGAGGAGAGAGGTAAGAGAGAAAAAAGAGAAAAACTCAGAGGAAGAAGAAGAAGAAAAGAAGAAAAGAAGAAAGGAAGGAAGGCTAGGAGATTGGAGAAAGAAGTTTGATAATCAAAAGGGATAGCCATCATCTTCTACAATCAAGGTATTCTCCTATTTCTTTTAGTTTTAAAAGTTTTAGCTTTCTCTTCTCCTATTTTCTCTGTAAAATTCTTGTGATAGGATAATTGTTGATTTTATGTGTGTTCATATGATAAACTATTGTTGTAAAGTTATTTTCATAGGTTATATATGATTATAATCAATGAATTGATGATATGTATGTAATTTGTGAAGAAAATGTTTTTATAGAGAGTTTTTGTGAATATATATTGTTTAGCTTAAAGTAGAAATTGAGGGTTAATTAGTTGTTTAGTTGATAAATTGACCATTTTATTTTGATAGAGTATGTATAATTACTTGATAAAGATACATTGAATTAGTTTTTTTGTTGAAAAACAAAATTTACGATATTGATTTTCATCAAAATATCAAAAGTGAGTTTTTTGCAAAAATAGTGAAATTGAATGTGTTAAATTTGTTGTTTATGTTATCAGATGGGTAGAAACATGTTAGGAATTCTTGAATTATGTTTACATGAAGTTTTTGTATGAATTGCATGTGAATTAGTCTGTTAGAAATGAGCTTGTAGGCCAAAATCGGGCTTTTTCTTGTCTTATTACCGGTCGTCAATTGAATCTAGCTTCTTGTATATGAAGGCATGGCCAACAGATTAGTAGTTGGCCAAGAATATATCGCCATGCCGCAACGCGGCTTCCTAGTTTATTTATCATACCAAGTAGTCATTATCCCCATTACCAGTAGCGCCGACTCACAATTAGAAATCGTGGCGCCAGAAGCGATTTAGCGAGATCGGTCCGACAATTGTACTTTTGTACACGAAATTTTTAGAATTGTTATGTGATAATTAGTAGGACTGTAAAATGTTGATTTTAATGTTTCTATACCTAGAATGATCATGTTATTAACAATTAAATTGTTTTGTAACTTATTTATGTTGTAAAGTGGTAATGGCTAACTATGTCATGATGGCATATGTTTATAGGATATTGTGATTCGTATTAATTCAGTTTAGCCTACGAGCAAGGCAAGTTTTCTAATCATCTATCTTGTTGAACTAATTATGGTTTCCAATTCCATTACCTTGTAAATGATGCAAGTTTTCTAATCCTTTATCTCCTTGAACTAATTATTATTTCCAATTCGATTACCTTATAATGATGTAAATTATTCTTGAGCAAGTTATTCTTGTTGTTTAGCATGCACAACTATATATACTAATGTCGAACATTTTTATCGTTCAAATTGCTATGCATGCTTAGTATTCAATTCTAATTAACCTTGTCTTAGTATTGTTCAAGCAAGGAGTGTTATAGTTATTCAAATTGTATGGTATTAGATTATTCCTAAAGCATGACTTTAGTTTACTATGATTGATTCAATCACGATTATTCTATAGTGTAATGTTATTGGTTTAATTCAACTAATCCTTAGTTGATGTTCGTTGAATTCCAAATTACCTTGAAAGCTTATCCAAACCAAACTTCCTTTGGTGTGGACTTGTACTCTAAATACTGAGATGAACAACCCTATTGTTTTGATTAGGGGTTAACTTACGCGTAATGTTAAAATGTTTGTGCACAATACATTGTACGAAGGGCTGATCCCCCTAAGTACGAGGTCCTTATAGTCTTATGACTGTTAAAGTTGGAGTTGAAATATTACTTGCAACTGTGGACGTAGTTCATGGTCTTACGACCCTTAGTGATGTATATTTTCAATATTTTGGGATTTCTGTTTCTGATTATTGTTGATAGAGTACTATTCACTGTTGATGAGCCTATTTTGGCAGTTATTATTGTTGTACTCCTGTTGATTCTCTATTATATCCAGTGAGCAATTGTTTTGCTCACTCTTGCATATTTATAAACTTATTGCAGCTAAAGAGGAGAAGGTAGATGCACCTTCGACTAGCAAAGGATAGGGAAAAGTGTACAAGTGATGAAGACTTGTAATTTTTACTTTGATTAAGATGTTAGACTTTTATTATGTTGATCTTAGACTTTGTTCTTTAAGAAGTTATGTAATATTTTCCGCATTTGAATGATGATTGAAGGTTAGATAACCTGGGAGATTTTTATTTTATAACCCTTTAATGCGGAGGTTTTTATTTATTTATCCAGTTTTATTGTGATTGGGTAGTTAGATATGAATGTTTAATTAAGTGAACACCAAATCCTTTGGGAATGAAGCACCTGGGTTTGGGGGTGTCACAAGTTGGTATCTAAGCCTTAGGTTATGAACCTTAGGTGGGGGAAAAGCCTTAGGAAGTAACTTTCGAAAAGATAATAATGATAAACTCTTATCGAGTTTTAAGGAAGAAGTAATAAAACACTTATGTGCTTATGTGTTTATAACTTATGTGCTCGTGAGAGTCGAGTAGTAATGATTAGTAATTAAAACTTGGTTGACAGGATGTCTAATATAGGAGGATCCAGTCAAGCTAGGGAGGAGGAGCCTCGAGATATTCAGGTAGTTTGGGAACAATTATCGCCATTTTAAAACAGATTCCGCTTGGTCACATGAGTTGAAAGGTGAGAAAAAGTACCGATGAGGATGATGAGATAGAGACGGATGAGGAAGATCCTTTGAGTCGCTTATAGACGGATGAAGAGGACGAGGAGGAAAGGATTCCACTTAACTCGATAGTTGGTCAGATATACGATGAGGTGCATGACCAAGAATGTGGAACTCCAAGATACAAATGAGGAGTTACAAGAGATAGTAGGTGAACAATGAGACCTTGATGGCACAGAAGAACGACGAGATCCAGGATTGAGAAGAACGATTGAACAATGTTGAAGAGAAGCTGGTTCATACTGAAGAAGAGAACGACCAAATGAGAGCTGAGATTTTAGTGTTGAAGAGCAAGTTGAGAGAAGAGTCTGCAAAAAGGGCAAGAGCCGAAGACGCGTCTGAGGAAAGTCGATCAACCAAATAAATAGCGAGAGGGAGACGCACAAGCAAAGAGAATGAAGATGTAGGAAATGGATAACGATTCAACATCGCGGTCAATCGAAGCTCGAGAATCCGGTCATGGGTTACCCAATTCAGCCGAGACGCTTACCTCGTACATACTAGATTGTCGAACCATGTTCCGAATTATGGAAGAAGAGCGTCGTAAGGCTTTGCAGTATCTTAATAGGACATCATAGGAAGTGTATTTAATTTATAATTTATGTTATGATAAGTATTATGTAAATCCCTAGTGTTATGCAACTTATGGGATATGATGATGATATCCTGAAACTTTAGTAGTTCAGGAAAATAATGTAAATAGTAGTGATGCTATGGATATGATGTTTTTCAAAGAATTAAGTATGAATAAAAGTTATTATCTTCTTTTATCCAAAGTGTTATGTGTTATGTGGTGATTACTTTTATGGGGGCAAGTTAATTAGAAGTTACTTGAAAGAGTTGAGTAATAATCTAATGAGTGTATTTTTAATGAAAAATGCCTCCAAGACGCCAACCACCCCGCCGAGAACCTGCTCAACCAACAACAACGATAATGCTAAAGCTAACCCCTGCTTCAAAGTTTGGTGACGTTCTTCGACAGTGCACTACAAAATCAACCACATAATCAACCTCAGAACCAAGGTGCTACGTTTAAGGACTTCAAGGCGGTTGGACCACCACAATTCTGTGGATCCATGAACCCTATTGAGGCATAGACTTGGGTCATGGAGATAGAGAAAGTGTTCGATGTTACAGGAGTAGGAGAAGGTCAGAAGACTGCTTTTGCAACATTCATGTTGAAAGCAGAGGCTAGTTACTGGTGGCAGGCCAATAAAACTCAGGAAGGACCATGAATTATGACTTAGGATAGGTTTAAGGAGATTTTCTTCGAGACCTATTTCCCAGAGAGTTCGAAGAGTCAGTTGGAAGTACAGTTTTTAGAACTGAAGCAGGGAACGATGACGGTGTTGGAGTATGCCGCGAAATTTAATGAGTTGGCAAGGTTTACGCCATACCAAGTCAGCACAGACGAACGCAAGGCCAAGAGGTTTGAATAGGGACTGAAGCCCTGGTTGTTTAGTAGGGTTTCCTTGTTCCAGTTGAAGACGTTTGCAGCCGTGATGGAAAAGGAAATTCTCGCCGAAGGTGGAGGCAAGGCTGTAACCAAGTTCAATCAAGAACAGAAAAAGAAGAAGAATGAAGTGGAGGTGAAGAATGGAGGTGGTGGTAATGGAAATGGTAACAACAACTTGAAAAGAAAGTGGAATGGAAATGTGGGTGCTGGGAATCAGCAAGGTAACCAGCAGAATAAGAAGCTTGAAGCATGTGCTACATGCGGGAAGTTTCATAAGGGTGTGTGCTTGAAGGGTAAACGAGTATGTTTTAACTGTGGCCAGGAGGGTCACATCGCCCCGAATTGCAACCAACCTAAGAAGAATGTTTGCTTCACTTACGGGTCCAAGGATCACTTTGCTCGTGAGTTCCCTAAGAAGAAAGCTGAAGAGACAACAGGAAGTAAGGGAGGTAGCAGTGGAAGTACCTGGGCTATTACTGGACCGACGGCATCAACCAAACCCACGTACGTAACCTTCAATACGATCATGCAAGATGTTGTGCAATCAAAGGATGTGGTGTCAGGTATTATCCCAATCAATGATATTGATGCTTATGTATTATTTGATTCGGGTGCTACTTGCTCATTTATATCTGATGAATTTGCTATGAGATTAGGATTGCCTAGTGAAGAATTGAATTTCCCTCTGAACATAGAACTCGTGAATAAAGAAGTAATTCCTGTTAGGTTCGTATACAAGAACTGTAGGGTGAAAATTAAGGGAAATATTTTTATGGTAGACTTAATTTCGATTAGGCTTGGAGAGTTTGATGTTATTTTGGGAATGGACTGGTTGTTCAATTGTGGAGCAATAATTGACTGCCAAAAGAAATGTGTAAACCTTATGACTCCGTCAAAGGTAGTATTCAATGGTAGCAAATCGGCTAGACAAATGAGATGTCTAACGATTATGCAGGCCAAGAAGTTGTTGAGTCAAGGCTGTGTGGGTTATTTAGCTTACATAGTCGATACTCAGAAGAAGGGTGCGAAACAGGAAGAAATACCAGTGGTTAGGGAATTTGTGGACGTGTTTCCAGAGGATTTGCCAGGACTTTCGCCTGACAGAGAAATCGAGTTCGTGATCGAATTAGCGCCAAGAACTGCTCCGATATCGAAAGCCCCGTACAGAATGGCTCCGGTGGAGATAAAAGAACTGATGGTACAACTACAAGAGCTGTTGGACAAGAAATACATTCAATAGGAGTGTCACCGTGGGGAGCACCGGTGTTATTTAGTAAAGAAGAAGGATGGGTCAATGCGTCTTTGCATTGATTATAGGGAGTTAAACAAAGTCACTATTAAGAATAAATATACATTGCCGAATATAGATGACTTGTTTGATCAATTGAAGGGTGCTAGATATTTCTCGAAAATAGATTTGAGAAGTGGATATCACCAGTTGAAAGTAAGAAAGGAGGATGTACCGAAGACAGCATTCCGAACACGTTATGGACATTACGAATTTTTGGTGATGTCTTTTGGTTTGACAAACACCCTTGCAGCGTTCATGGATTTGATGAACAGGGTGTTTAAACCATTTTTGGACAAGTTTGTGGTGGTGTTTATCGACGAAATTCTGGTGTACTCTAAAACTCAAGAGGAACATGTGGAACACTTACGTCTTACTCTAGAGACGCTAAGAAAAGAAAAGTTGTATGCGAAATTCTCTAAATGTGAATTTTGGCTGGAACGTATACAATTTCTTGGGCACGTAATTGACAAGGATGGAATTTCAGTGGATCCATCAAAGGTTGAAGCTGTGATAAATTGGGAACAACCGAGAACTCCATTAGAAGTAAGAAGTTTCTTTGGCTTAGCAGGGTATTACAGACGATTTATCCAAGATTTCTCCAAGATTGCCACTCCGTTGACAAATTTGACGAGGAAATCTGTAAAATTTATTTGGACGGAGAAGTGTGAAGAAAGTTTCCAGGAATTGAAAAAGAAGTTAAGTATGGCACCTATGTTGTCATTACCAGATAACATAGGATATTTTGTGGTGTATAGTGATGCTTCACACAAGGGATTAGGGTGTGTCCTTATGCAGAATGGCAAAGTCATCGCGTATGCATCGAGACAATTGAAAGACTACGAAAAAGGGTATCCGACTCATGATTTAGAGTTGGCGGCGGTTGTGTTTGCTCTGAAGATATGGAGACACTATCTCTACGGAGAAAAATGTGAGATTTACACAGACCATAAAAGTCTGAAGTATATTTTCACATAAAAGGACCTAAACATGCGTCAAAGGAGATGGATGGAACTGATAAAAGATTATGATTGTGAGATCTTTTATCATCCTGCAAAGAAAACGTGGTTGCAGATGCCTTGAGTAGGAAAGGCAGAGAAAATTTGATGCTATTAACTGATAAGGAGGAGCTTATTATAGCAATGTCAAGGTTAGAGTTGGAAATCAAATTTCCAAAAGAATCCGATGGAAAATTATACCAGATGGAAGCCAGTCAAACTTTGGTGGATAAAGTGAAGAACACTCAACTACAGGATGAGGAATGTAGAAAAATAAGAGAAAGTGTGGCCGAGGGAAAAAAAGTGAAATACAAGGTTGATACTGATGGAATGCTGAGATTCGAGGAACGAATGTGGGTTCCAGCTGTACCAGATATTAAAGAGGACATCTTGACAGAAGCTCATAACTCGAGATATTCGATTCATCTGGGAAGTACGAAGATGTATCAAGATTTGCGGCGACATTTTTGGTGGCCAAATATGAAGAGAGGCGTTGTAGAATGCGTTGCAAAGTGCTTGACGTGTCAGAGAGTCAAGGCCGAGAATCAAAGACCAAGCGGGTTACTTCAACCGTTAGAGATACCAGAATGGAAATGGGAACATATCACAATGGATTTTGTGGTAGGTCTCCCAACGACTCAGAAAGGATATGATGCAATTTGGGTGATAGTGGACAGATTGACAAAATTTGCACACTTTTTGCCAATAAAGATTAGATTCAATCTTGATCAGCTGGCAAGGTTATATGTTAAAGAGATCGTTGTAAGAAATGGAGTTCCAGTGTTAATTGTGTCAGATAGAGATCCGAGGTTCACATCAAACTTCTGGAAGAGACTACAGGAATGTATGGGAACACAATTGGGAATGAGTACGGCATATCATCCGCAAACAGATGGCCAAAGCGAACGAACGATTCAGACATTGGAAGATATGTTGAGAACATGCATCATGGATTTCAAAGGAAGTTGGGATGAACAATTACCGTTGGTTGAATTTGCCTAGAATAACAGCTACCACGCAAGATTTGCGGCGATGCCGCCTTTATGAAGCATTATACTGGCGAGAAAGTGCGAACTCCACCGCGTCTTTGGGACGAAGTTGGTGAACGTCAACTGTTAGGACCAGAACTGGTACAACAAACTACTAAGGTTGTAAAACTCATCAGAACAAGATTGATAGCTGCTCAAGATAGGCAAAAGAAATATGCTGATCAAGATAGTTGACAGGAAAGAACAAGTGCTCAAGAATAAAGTGATACCTTCTGTGAAGGTGATATGGAGGAACCACAATGTCGAAGAGGCCACGTGGGAACTCGAAGCTAAAATGATAAAAATTATCCCGAGTTATTTGTTTAATTCATGTCTTCGATTCTCGGGGATGTAATCTTTGTAAAGTAGGGGAAATGTGTCGAATGAATTGTTTGAATTGTGATTACGGGGATGAATCCTTGTAAGAGAGGAATGATGTAACATTCTAGAATTTTTAATTGTTATATTAAATATTTATTGAATTATTTAAGTATTTAATGGATGTGTTTATTGTTAAATAAGTAATTTTTAAATTTGATTCAATTTGGTTAACTATTTGTTAAGTAAATAATTAAGGAAATTAATTATTTTATGCTAATTTAATTTAATTATTAAGTTAGAGAGTTTGATTAATTGAATTATTATTCTTTTATTTGAATTTATAATTAAAAATGATGTGTTAGTTGATTAAATAAAGTTATAATTATATAAAAATTATAATTTTGTGGTATTGGTTTATGTGTTGTAGTGATTTAATAAATGGTTATAAAGTGTGACAAATAACCTTTTATAAAGTAGTTATTAAAATAACTTAAAGGAGTTTTAATTCAATTTTGTCAAACAAGGCCTATTTCTTATTAAGTCTTTATTCTAATTGTATTTTACCAAACAAGGCCTAAAGATTAATTGATTATTTTTTTTGTGACTAGCCAAACAAGCCTTATGGCTTTTGGTTTTTAAAAATTATATAACTTATATCAGTTATATGTTTTATTTATATTATATAATTATTATATATATTATATCTATACATTATATCATAAGACGTAAGAATAGAGGAGAGAGGTAAGAGAAAAAAAAGAGAAAAACTCAGAGGAAGAAGAAGAAGAAAAGAAGAAAAGAAGAAAAGAAGAAAGGAAGGAAGGCTAGGAGATTGGAGAAAGAAGTTTGATAATCAAAAGGGATAGCCATCATCTTCTACAATCAAGGTATTCCCCTATTTCTTTTAGTTTTAAAAGTTTTAGCTTTCTCTTCTCCTATTTTCTTTGTAAAATTCTTGTGATTGGATAATTGTTGATTTTATGTGTGTTCATATGATAAACTATTGTTGTAAAGTTATTTTCATAGGTTATATATGATTATAATCAATGAATTGATGATATGTATGTAATTTGTGAAGAAAATGTTTTTACAGAGAGTTTTTGTGAATATATATTGTTTAGCTTAAAGTAGAAATTGAGGGTTAATTAGTGGTTTAGTTGATAAATTGACCATTTATTTTGATAGAGTATGTATAATTACTGATAAAGATACTTTGAATTAGTTGTTTTGGTTGAAAAACAAAATTTACAGTATTGATTTTCATTGAAATATCAAAAAGTGAGTTTTTGGTAAAAATAGTGAAATTGAATGTGTTAAATTTGTTGTTTATGTTGTTGTATGGGTAGAAACATGTTAGGAATTCTTGAATTATGTTTACATGAAGTTTTTGTATGAATTGCATGTGAATTAGTTTGTTAGAAACGAGCTTGTAGGCCAAAATTGGCTTTTTCTTGTCTTATTGTCGAAGCGTGTCGATTGAATCGCAGCTTCATATGCATGGCGCGGCCCAACAAAGACGTTAGTGTCACCGCATAAAGACTATATCGCTACGCCATGGTAACGACTTCAGAGTTTATTTACCGTGTCATGACATCATTCCCATCGCCAGTAAGCGCGACCCACGATGTAAAACTGTGGCGCCGCGTATGAAAGTTAGCGTAATGGTCCGACGAAGGTACTTTTTTGTACACGAAATTTTTAGAATTATTGTGTGATAATTAGTAGGACTATAAAATGTTGATTTTAATGTTTCTATACCTAGAATGAACATGTTATTAACAATTAAATTATTTTGTAACTTAGTTATGTTGTAAAGTGGTAATGGCTAACTATGTCATGATGACATATGTTTATAGGATATTGTGATTCGTATTGATTCGATTTAGCCTACGAGCAAGGCAAGTTTTCTAATCATCTATCTTGTTGAACTAATTATGGTTTCCAATTCCATTACCTTGTAAATGATGCAAGTTTTCTAATCCTTTCTCCTTGAACTAATTATTGTTTCTAATTCGATTACCTTATAATGATGTAAATTATTCTTGAGCAAGTTATTCTTGTTGTTTAGCATGCACAACTATATATACTAATGTCGAACATTTCTATCGTTTAAATTGCTATGCATGCTTAGTATTCAATTCTAATTAACCTTGGCTTAGTATTGTTCAAGCAAGGAGTGTTATAGTTATTCAAATTTTATGCTATTAGATTATTCCTAAAGCATGACTTTAGTTTACTATGATTGATTCAATCACAATTATTCTATAATGTAATGTTATTGGTTTTATTCAACTAATCCTTAGTTGATGTTCGTTGAATTCCAAATTACCTTGAAAGCTTATCCAAACCAAACTTCTTTTGGTGCGTACTTGTACTCTAAATACTGAGATGAACAACCCTATTATTTTAATTAGGGGTTAACTTACGCGTAGCGTTAAAATGTTTGTGCACAATACATTGTACGAAGGGCTGATCCCTCTAAGTACGAGGTTCTTATAGTCTTATGACTGTTAAAGTTGGAGTTGAAAGATTACTTGCAACTATGGACGTAGTTCATGGTCTTACGACCCTTAGTGATGTATATTTTCCATATTTTGGGATTTCAGTTTCTGATTATTGTTGATAGAGTACTATTCACTATTGATGAGCCTATTTTGGCTGTTATTATTGTTGTACTCCTATTAATTCTCTATTATATCCAGTGAGCAATTGTTTTGCTCACTCTTGCATATTTATAAACTCATTGCAGCTAAAGAGGAGAAGGTAGATGAACCTTCGACTAGTAAAGGAAAGGGAAAAGTGTACAAGTGATGAAGACTTGTAATTTTTACTTTGATTAAGATGTTAGACTTTTATTATGTTGATCTTAGACTTTGTTCTTTAAGAAGTTATGTAATATTTTCCGCATTTGAATGATGAGATTTTTATTTTGTAACCCTTTAATGGGGAGGTTTTTATTTATTTATCCAGTTTTATTGTGATTGGGTAGTTAGATATGAATGTTTAATTAAGTGAACACCAAATCCTGTGGGAATGAAGTACCTGGGTTTGGGGGTGTCACAGTTCAAAATTTATGCCAGGACCCTAGAATCAACAGACTCAGCAGAAGGGGGAACCAGCGCGTGTGTGGAGGTTCCCACCTCAGTGGATGGTTGTGGATCATCAGCTGACGGCGGTTGAGGCGCTGGCAAAAATCCTTCTCCTCGGGGATGCGATGGTGCACCCTCCCAGACTGCATAGCGGCTAATCAGGTGATGATCAATAACAGACATTGGAGGCAGGGTCACATCTTTAATTTCCCATTGAACACCCGCCCTTCTGTAAAGACGTGTAATAAGAGACGGGTACGGGAGGCCAGACATAACCTTGCTATTTATGGCCTTTTTGATGGATTCACTTATCAGGGCCCCCACATCAATCTTTAGCCCCGTAACAATAGCATAGAGCAAAGTTGTCCTTTCCCTAGTTACATCACTCACATGGCGCGTAGGCTGGATATTTGAACAGATGAAAGCGTACCAAGCTTTACCGTAGCGACTAAGGGCCTGCTGGGGGAATGATGTTCTTTCACCAGTGTATTCATTTGTTTTCCACACCGTCCCAGGTTTACAGAGCTTGCCAATAATCTCATCAGACTGATAGCGCCGAATCCCATTCTCCCTATAATCGTGCCCATAAAAATTAGGAGTTCCATAAACTTCATTGATAGCATTGCTATCGAATGGGATCAACTTCCCCCTCACTGGTGCCGCCGGAGGGTCTTCTGGAATGGCATTAGTATAGAATTCCTTTACCACCGCTACCAGGACGGATTCCGACGGTTTGGTGAAGTGCACCCACTTCATAGTGCTAATCATGGCATTCATCTGGCCATCTTTATCATTGGGCCGAAGGCCTCGCTCAGGCACCAGGGTACGCAGTAAGAAGTTCTGGGTATAGTGTTTATAGGCTTCCTTGGATGGAAATTTGACTACATCCCACACCGTAACAAGCGTTCGGGACGAGGAAGGAGGAGGCCTAATACTTGTTCGAGGAAGCTTAGGAGCCATGGTATAGAAAAAGATAATATAACGCTGTGTGTGTAATCTCTGTGCAAGCCAAGAGTTAGACAATACACCGTACCTTGCTTGGCTTTTATAGGCGAAGAGGCGAGGAGGCTACGGTGAGAAAAGAAACTGTTGAGACGGTTGGGGGCCCAAATGGTAAGAAAAATGGGCCAACGGTTGGATGAACGGCCTAAAGTTTGAATCGTTGGCGTCGCTTGGGGAGAGAGAAGTTAGGAGAGCTGCACGGATATGATGTAAACTGAGCAATTAAATGAAAACGCCTCAATTGAACAAATGAAAATCGCTAATGGCACTGGGGCACGATGCATGGCGCCGGGGCACGAAGTCAAACCCACTCTGGCGCTCCGGCGTGAGACTCTAAGAGAAACTCGGCGCTGGGGCGCGAGTTTGCAGTGAGTTATGAACAAGGAGTGGCGCCATTGCGAGAATGGTGAATGGTGCCGAGCTAATGTGATATCTTCACTATTAGATGGCGCTTTGGGTGCGAAGTCAAGGCCATGAGTCGCTAAATAGTGTCGGGCGAAAGTTAAGCCATGCGCGCTGAGTCTGATATTTTGATAAACAGCAAGGAAATCCTGCACAAATTGGCAAGTTTTAAGTAAGGGATGACAACTACTAACAACATGCACTATACAGACTACAAGCACTATACAGAGATGGGGATGCCTCCCATCAAGCGCTTGATTTAGAGTCGTCGGCTTGACTATTTTCCCGTCTTATACCAGGTCTCCAAATGTAATGGAGGTATTCTACCGGTCGACCTCGCCGCCCCAGTAGTGTTTTAATCTCTGCCCATTGACTTTGAAAGTTGTTTCAGAATTTGGATCCTCAACCTCTACTGCCCCATATGGATAAACCTTGGCAATTATGAAGGGGCCCGACCATCGAGATTTTAGTTTTCCTGGAAATAACTTCAGTTGGGAATTGAAGAGAAGAACCTTCTGGCCCGGTTCGAAGTGTCTCTGGAGGATTTTCTTGTAGTGTCACCTCTTGGTCTTCTCCTTGTATAACTTAGCGTTTTTATACGCTTGCAGACAAAACTCGTCTGATTCATTTAGTTGCAAGAGTCGCTTCTCGCCGGCTACCTCAAGATCAAAGTTGAGCTTCTGAATAGCCCAATAGGCGTTGTGCTCCAATTCAACTGGGAGATGACATGCCTTACTATAAACAAGCCTATACGGAGACATTCTGATAGGCGTTTTATAAGATGTGCGGTAGGCCCACAATGCATCATCGAGCTTCTTAGACCAGTCCTTATGATTTGGGTTAACAATCTTTTCCAAGATTCGTTTCACCTCTCGATTTGAAATTTCAACTTGACCGCTGGTCTGTGGGTGGTAGGCAGTGGCGATCTTATGAGTTACCCCATACTTGGCTAGAAGGGCTTCAAAGTATTTGTTACAAAAGTGCGACCCTTCGTTGCTAATGATAGCCTGAGGCGTGCCAAAACGGGTGAAAATATGCTTCTTAAGGAACTGAAGCACCACCTTAGCATCATTCGTAGGCAAGGCAAATGCTTCCACCCACTTTGAGACATAATCCACTGCCACACAGATGTAGAGATTGTTGAAAGAGGACAGGAATGGACCCATGAAGTCGATGCCCCATACATCGAATAATTCCACTTTCAGGATGCTTTGCAGAGGTAGTTCATGCCGTCTTGATATGGTTGTGAGACCCCTAATTTTTTAAAATGAAAGTATTCAATTTTCTTATAATTATTCTATTTAGTAAATGGTTAAATTGATAAAAGGTTAAAGTTAAGGGTGATATGTGAAATTTTTTCAAAGTAAACAAGTTGTTATAAAATAATTGGTGATAAAGTATAAGTAATACGCGTGGTTGCATAGTAGCACACGGTATTGTACAGTATCTTTGATTATTGATGCTTTTATGAGAAGTAACTCAGTTTTATTCAATTATTGTCACAATATGTTATATTATTAAATCAATAATTGAGACGACAAAGTTATTCATATTATTATTTGCAATATTGAGAATGTCTAGAAGTTCTGTCAAGGAGAGGTTTGGTCACCTAATTGCGCGCCAATAAGGAGAAATCCTTATCGGAAAGCCCCCTCTTTCTTGGAAACGACCTGGTTGTTAAATATTGCGAATTATAATAATAATAAATAAATGTTATTAAAAAAAATGAATTTGAGTTCGGAGTTGAATTTGGAGACGCAGACGTGATATTTGAATCCAGAACGATGAAATTAGTAAAAATAGACTATAAACACAAAATTTTCTGGGGTTGACTTTTTGGTCAAAAAGTCAATAGTTGACTTTTTAAGAAAAAGTCAAACTTCAAAATTTCAAAAAAAAAAAATTGATAAAAATAGTTCCATTGTGTTGAGATTATTAGTGTTAGTGGAAATCGATATTTATTTCGATATTAATTGATGCCTGAAAGTTATATTGACCATTCGGGTAATTAACCGGATAAATAAGTATTTAATTGCTATTAATTCACATGATTATAACTATTTGTTCACATGTGTGTACTATTGATTCACATTCTTTTACTATTAGGGGAGGTGGTGCAAGATTGATAATACTTGCATGACTAAGTTAAAAATGGAGGTATAAATGGAGGTACTATACTGTAATTCGTATTTTCACATGATTATAACTATTGATTCACATGATTGAACTATTGATTCACATCATTTACTATTAGGGGAGGTGGTGCAAGTTTGATAATACTTGCAGGACTAAATTAAAAATGAAGAAAAAGAGGGAGGTATTATACTGTAATATTTCGAGCCCCAAAACGTGCAATTATTGAAACTATATTTTCCTATAAATAGAAGCTCATTCTTCCTTCATTTCTCACAAATCCACTAAAGCCATAGAGCAATTATTATGGAGAGAAATTATAGAGAGAAAGAAGAAGAGAAGTTTGCTACCTCACTATTCCAATATCCAGTCTTCTTTTGAGGTAAGGGATATTATTATTATAGTAAGGGTTATTATTTCTTTCGTATTCATGAAGAGAGCTATTGTTATTCCATTCTTTATTATTCTGTTGGAATAACTTTTGTATCTGCGACCATCATATACATGGTGAAATTATTCATTATTCCATTCTTTATTATTATGTTGGAATAACTTGCCTATGCATGCTTAAGTATCTTTGCATACATGGTGAAATTCTTCATTATTCCATTCTTTATTATTATGTTGGAATAACTTTGCTCATAATGGGCATCAATACATGGTGAAATTCTTCTTACATTATTCCATTCTTTATTATTCATTTGAATGGGCTGTGCGGATTACACACAGTTCCATTCTTTATTATTCTATTGGAATATCCTGTATGTGCGGATCACGCATGACCTGGTTCCATTCTTTATTATTTTGTTGGAATAACCTGTTTGTGCAGTCTATCGTAGGCCTGGTGAATTCTATTGTTATTCCATTTTTTATTATTTTATTGGAATAACCTGTCTGTGCGGTTTATCGCATGCCTGGTGAATTCTTCTGTTATTCCATTCTTTATTATTCTGTTGGAATTAACCTATCTACGCGGACTACCGCATGCATGGTGAATTCTTTTGTTATTCCATTCTTTATTATTCAGTTGGAATAACCTGTCTATGTGGATTACCACATGCATGGTGAATGATCCTTCGTATTCATTCCTTATTAAATTGTGGAAATGATCTGTCTACGTGGATTACCGCATGGCGGGCGAAAATCCATTTGCTGTTTCGTAATTTTCTGACCCTTAAAAATTTCGGAAAAATTTGAAATGATAATTTGATGAGTTTTCTAGATTGTGTCCAAAATGATGATTTTGGATGAATAGATTAGAGTTATGAATTTTACGGGAAAAGACTATTTTAAAAGTAAATCCTTATAACTCCTTGTGGTTAACTCCAAAATTGGTGAAATTTTTATTGGGAGTACATATATATAACAGAGTATACCTCAGTAAATTTCGTAATTTTGGACGTAAGTACAATTTATGATAAATGTCTAAATATTCTATGATTTGGCCATATGAAAAATAGTAAATGAATTTTAAAAATTTCGAGAAAAATATATATTTCAATATGAGACTATATTCTCTAAAATCCTTAAAAGAAAACTTTTTGGGAATGATTTGTTATTTTTTATGAAAATAGTTTAGTTACGAACATATGAATTAAATATGTTATGTGAAGTTGAAAATTGGTAAATAGGATTTTATGGCTTAGAAATCCTATATAAGGTATATGCAGATTTCTGATTAGGGATTTGATCATTGGTGATGAAATCTTATGAGTATGACATTTTTGAATGATTAAATGCATTATTTGGTACAGTGTAAATAATTAAAATAAATTATTTATAAGTTTAAGAAATGATTAAAATATTATTATAATATTAATGATATTAGATTATGAGATTTATTAAGTGATTGATAACATTTGGATTTTTAAACTCTAAATAAATTTAAAGTCTTTAATATTTATCCTTGATTTTGTTTAATTAATGCTTATATCATTGTCATCATCCTCATGCTTATATTATAATGAAAGTCATCTTTGGCTTACGTGCAAAGATGGACTGTTGATTATTGGTTTTACAGTTGTATATCTTTGGCTTACGTGCAAAGATGGATTTATTGATTATTAGTTTCTGAACAGATATCTTTGGCTTACGTGCAAAGATGGATCAACGATTATTAGTTTTACGATTTGTATATCTTTGGCTTACGTGCAAAGATGAACTATTGATTGATGAGTATTTTTGGCTTATGTGTATAGATGAACTGCTTATTGGTATGATTATGACCGAGGATCATTCGGTATAATCATGACCCGTAATGTTATAGATGATGTGGTAAAAGTCCTCATTGGGCCGTAGTGCATTGATGGACGATTATTGGTATGATTATAACCAGGGATTATTCGGTATAATCATGACCATTGATGATTACATGAATATCCTCGATTAGTAGTGCGGGGATGATTCGATGATGTGGATTATTTATTAAAATCGAGTCTGAAGCGATAAAATATTGATTATACACTTTTAATTAAGTAAAAGATAGTAGATATCATGCTCTACTCAACTCTTCTAAAATATAGTTGTATGTCTTTGACACAGTGAGTGCAAAGATGAATTGTTAATGAATATCTTTGGCCATAGTGCAAAGATGAATTTATTAGTATGACTATGAGCAGGAATTGTGATTTGGTATAACCATGATTTTTGATGTTTCAGGTGAAGATAGGTGATGAAAATTATCTTCGCCCCTAGAAAGCGAAGAGGAATTTAGAACCACAATTATGATTATGAGTTATTCATATGATTGTGATGCGAATCGTTGATTGATGTTACGAGGATAAAACATTGTTGGTGGACTTTTAACATGGAGAAGATAATAGACCTTATGGTCTATTCGACTCTTCTAATGGATTGCTTGTTCACCGCAACTATGGTTGAAAAGTTTTATCATCTACCATATGTTCTAAATCTCCGATTTATAAATCGATGAAGGCTATTGATGATGTAAATTATCTTTAGTCATGATATTCTTTACTGGGCTAGTTGTGCTCACCCTTTTTGCTTCACAATTCCTTTCAGGTAATAAGAGTGTAGCTGGGTCGAGCGGGGATAACAGGGGAATAGAACGGTGGTCTATAGCTGTTGAGGTTCTCCCTAAATAGTATGAAAATAATTTTGTTAAGAACTTTAGATAAGTGTGTCGTATTGTATACGTCATTTGATATTTAATTTTGGTGAACCGAATAGGGTGAGGTGAACCCAACTTTGGAAGGGTGTTTTGCCACTATCATACAAGATGTCTAATGACATACAACCTCGTGTTATCATAAGATAGGGTTGTGCACATCCACTTGCTAAGTATATCTATGAGCACTACCTATATGATCTTGTAGTTTATTTAAAATATAATTTTCAATTGGAGAAAATGGAGATAATTATATGTCAAGAGAAGACTCACCATTGGAAAGAAGATGATATCAATCTTTTTGTTTTTCTTTGGGGACTATTGGGTCAACCAAGGATAATTCTGTGGATATATGATATCTATCATAACCTAGACGCATGACCTCCCATGTACGAAGGTTTCTTTGAGCACTTCCCGAGGATTTTAATTTCTAAAACAGTTTTTGATTGTACTTTTATGTAAAGTACCATTGTAAGGTTGTGGTCGAGGCACCATGAGAGTTACATACATTTGTATTAAAACTCTCACGCTTTAACTGTACCGTATTCTCGCATTTATAGTTCAAAATTGTATAAATGAAGTTTATATTTGATTTTTATAGTATTATATTTAGCGACTCAGAATGGGTCGTGTGGACCTATTTTGGGGGCGTCACAATGGTGCCCACCCTTTGGCATCTGTCGCAGTGCAACACATATGTGTGTGCATCCTTGAATAGGGTGGGCCAATAAAATCCCGACTGAAGCACTTTAGCTGCAGTACGTTGGCCTCCAAAATGACCTCCATAGTTTGAAGAGTGGCAGTGATGTAGGACACCTTCCATTTCTTCTTCCGATAAGCATCTTCGCAGAATCTAATCAGAGCACTGCATAAAAAGGAAGGGCTCATCCCACAGATATTGCTTAGCATCTTTTAGGAATTTCTTCCTTTGTTGATAGCTCAGATTATAGGGAAGCACTTGGCACGCAATATAATTGGCGAAGTCCGCATACCACAACACTTTGCTGTTAACAACAAAGAGTTGTTCATCCGGGAAGAAGTCATTTATGGCTTTGTCAGCATCTCCCGAGGACGTTGTGTTTTCCAATCTTGACAACTGATCGGCAACTTGATTTTCTATTCCCTTCTTATCTCGAATTTCCAAATTAAACTCCTAGAGAAGCAGAACCTACCTAATCAATCTCGGCTTAGCATCCTTCTTTTCTATCAAATACTTGATTGCCAAGTGATCGGTGTATACAATCACCTTCATTCCAATGAGGTAGGAACGGAACTTATCAAAAGCATAGACTACTACTGCCAACGGCTCCTTCTCAGTAGTGGTATAATTTAACTGAGCATCAGTTAATGTCTTGCTGGCATAGTAAATGGTGTAGAAAACCTTCTCCCTTTTCTAGCCCAACACTGCCCCGATTGCAAAGTCGTTGGTGTCACAAATTAGCTCAAAAGGGTAGGTCCAGTCTGGAGCTACCACAATAGGTGCCGTAACAAGTCTTTTCTTTAATAACTCAAAGGCGCTCAGGCAGGATGCATCGAATTAGAAAGGCATGTCCTTTTCCAGAAGAGTGCACAACGGCTTGGTGATCCGTGAGAAGTCCTGGATAAACCTTTTGTAGAACCCGGCGTGCCCGAGAAAACTCCTTACCCCTTTCACTGATGTGGGCGGTGGAAGGTTATTAATCACATCAATCTTTGCCTTATCATCCTCAATTCCACAGACAGAAACCCGGTGGCCCAAAATAATGCCCTCCTCTACCATGAAGTGACACTTCTCCCAATTTAGCACCAGGTTAGTTTCGAGACATCAATTGAGAACGGCAGTCAGATTTGTCAAATAATTTTCAAACGAGCTCCCAAAAATGGAGAAGTCGTCCATGAAGACTTTCAGGGTCTTTTCAACCATATCAGAAAAGATCGACATCATACACCGCTAAAATGTTGCGGGAGCATTACATAGCCCGAAAGACATTTTTCGGAAGGCAAAGGTCCTATACGGACATGTGAACGTCGTCTTCTCCAGATCTTCAGGAGCAATCAAAATCTGATTGTACCCCGAGTACCCATCTAGCAGACAATAATACTTGTGCCCAACCAACCGGTCAAGCATCTGATCAATGAATGGAAGGGGAAAGTGATCCTTATAGGTTGATTTGTTCAGTTTCCTATAATCCATGCACACTCTCCACCCGGTCACCGTCTTGGTGGGAATCAGTTCGTTGTTCTCATTGGACACAACTGTCATCCCTCCCTTCTTTGGCACGCATTGGATTGGACTAACCCAAGGACTATAAGAGATGGGGTAGATAATGCCCGCATCTAGCAATTTAATGATCTCCTTCTGGATGACCTCTTTCATAATGGGATTTAGCCGCCTCTGATGCTTTATAGATGGCATTGAGCCTTCCTCCAAAAGAATTTTGTGCATGTATAGAGTCAGGTTGATCCCTTTTATATCAGCAATAGACCACCCCAAGTCCGTTATGTATTTCTTGAACACAAGCAACAACTTTTCTTCCTGACACTTAGTTAGAGAAGCAGAAATTATCACAGGTAAAGAAGATGAATTCCCTAAATAAGCATACCTCATGTGATTAGGCAAAGGTTTAAGCTCAAAGATAGGAGGCTCGATGATCGACGGTTGAGCCTTAGAAGTAGATGCCTCATTATCATTTAGAGACTCGAACTGTCGGTGGAATTGCTTTGATCTTTGGAGTTCATTAGCCACTTTGCACATTCTACATGTGTGGGCTCTTCCGTAGTACTAGCCTTGGTTAATGTAGCTTCTAAAGGGTCTTGAATGCAAGTTTCTGAGAATACTCCCTTCACTGAATTATCAATTGTATTAATCTGGAAGCAATCCTCAGGGGTATTAGGATACTTCATTAATCGGAAGACTTTAAACGTCACTTCCTGATCCTGTACTCTCATTGTTAACTCCCCTTTCTGAACATCGATCAGGGTCCTCCCAGTCGCCAAGAATGGCCTTCCCAATATTATCGGGACCTCCTTGTCCTTCTCAAAATCTAGGACTATGAAATCCACCGAAAATATGAACTTGTCAACCTTCATAAGCACATCCTCTACAATCCCCTTCGGGTACGTCAGAGACCTGTCAGCCAATTGTAATGTGATGCTTGTAGGTTTGGCTTCATTGAGGCCCAGCTTCTTATAAATAGAGAGGGGCATCAAGTTGATGCTGGCCCCTAGATCACACAGAGCCTTCCCAATAAACTGGTCCCCAATGGTGCACGAAATTGTAAAGCTCCCCGGATCTTTTAGCTTCAATGGAAGCTTATTTTGAAGGATGGCACTACAATCCTCTGTCAGTGCCACTGTCTCATAGTCCCCCATTTTGCGCTTCTTGGACAAGATGTCCTTCATGAACTTGACATAACTAGGCATTCCCTCCAATGCCTCCGCAAACGGGATATTTATATGCAGCCTCTTGAACAGCTCCAAGAATTTGGAAAAGCGCTTGTCGACCTTTCTTTCTACAAATCACTGGGGAAAGGCAACTGAGGGAGAGGCTGATTTACCATACTCATTGGAGGAGATGGTGTTGGAGGGATGTCTTGACTTCTTTCTTCACCCCCAAATGTCTCAGTATTCTCCTTTACTGGAGGTTCCGTTTCAGTCACTACTTCTCCTTCCACTGGTGCACTCTCTCTACTTTGTTCCTTAGTGGTTCTCCCACTTCTAAGGATTACTGCTTTACACTGTTCCTTGCCTTCCCATTTCGGGTTGACATCAGTGTCACTAGGCAATGTGCCTTGTGGACGACTGTTTAACGCAGTAGCCAATTATCCCATCTGTACTTCAAGATTCCTAATGGAGGCTTCTTGATTGTTATTTCTGGTTTCGTTCTGAGCTATGTACCTAGACAGGAGATCTTCTAAACTGGGCTTCCTCTCCTGTTGAGGCGATGGATGGTGGAACTGATTATGAGTTATCTGTGGTTGTGGGTTGAACTGAGTCTTAGATTAGAATCCAGGAGGGTTAGCATAATTCAGCCTAGTAGATGAAGGTTGTGGTTGATTGGGGTTGTTACTGTTGTTGTTGTTGTTGTTGCCCCATGAGAAGTTTGGATGATTTCTTAAACCCGGGTGGTAATGAGTGGGAAGACTGGTGTTTTATTGCCGCCCGTAGTTGGAAACAAATTGAACTGACTCAGGACTTATAGCACACTGATCAGTAGGGTGGCTCCCTTGACATAATTCACATTGAACCATGACACTCTGCACATTTTGAACCGCTGAAGGTCCCATGGTGTCTAGCCTTTTTGTTAGCGCTGCTACCTGAGCCGCTAATGATGTGAAAGAGTCAACTTCATAAACCCCCGCTGCTCTTCTAAGGGCTTGCCTATCATTTGGCCATTGGTAATTATTGACCACCATTGTCTCCACTAGCTCGTATCCCGCTGTATGATGTTTGGCCATGAATGCCCCTCCAGATGCGACATCTATACTCGAACGAGTTGATCCGGACAACTATTGTAAAAGGTCTAGATGAGAAGCCATTCTGGCAATTCATGGTGCGGGCATTTCCTCAGAAGATCCTTAAACCGCTCCCACGAGTCGTATAAGGATTCAAATTTGAACTGAACAATGGACGTGATGTCATGCCCGAGCCAGGCTGTTTTGGCGGGCGGAAAAAACTTTGCCACAAATTTTTGTGCCAAGTCAGCCCATGTGGTAATGGAGCATGACGGTAATGAATGAAGCCAGCTCTTAGCTTTGTCCCTTAATGTAAATGGAAACAACCGAAGTCTGATGGCATCGTCAGACACTCCATTGCATTTAAATGTGTCACAGATCTCCACAAAATTTATCAGGTGATCATTGGTATCATCATTTGGTAGTCCCCCAAATTGAATGTTTGTGCACATTTGAATGGTGCCCGACTTGATCTCAAAATTATTGGCTTGGATGGCGGGCCTTAGAATGCTCGCCTGAAGATCGTCAATGTGAGGCATAGCGTCCTCCCTCAGAGATTTCTGAAGTTCCTCAGCCATTATGATAGGAGCAGGTATGTCCTCGGGTGTGTCCTCTGATTTTTCTCTCCGCAGTCGTCTGAATGTTCTATCAACCTCGAGATCGATAGGTATTATATTTCGTCCCTTCCAAGGTGGCATAAACAATGAAGACTACCTGAAAAGAGAATTAAATAGGAAGATTAGTTTAAAGTAAGATCGTAATGATTTAGTTTTAATATTGTAAAACAATTAATTCTAAGTCCCCAGCAACGGCGCCAAAAACTTGTTGGTCGATTTCGCAATCAATAAACACGCGCAAGTATACGCGGACAACAATTAATATAATGATAAGAGAGTTGTCGAACCCACGAGGACAAAGACTTAAAAGAAAACAAATACTAAGGCAAAGTCGTTACTAATCTTATCTAAACGAGTAAAAACAAGTGGTTGGTTAAGCTATTTCAAAAAGACTATAAAATTAAGAGAAGTAGTTGTGCTAGGAATTCAAGATAGGATTACAATTCCCCTAATGCGTCGCCTAATCTCCTAACTCTCCATATTACAAACAAATCAAGGAATGGTCAACCGAGAACACTAAATACGCATAAGCTTCTGTCGAAGGTCAAATGCACATCCCTAACCAGCTAAATCACAATATGTCTATTGGTGACAATAACTAAGTCAAGGTCATTAAGCTAAGTCTCATGGCCACACATGGCAAATAGGGATATGTCTATCCTATTAGCATATTATGCGCACATTCCAATGTCATGGTCATAACATGTGTTGTTGTATTTAAAGATAGATAATAACATCCATTTATCAATTTCCATCACTACCAATACCAATTTCTTTATCAAGCAATCAGACATTAAATATGAAATACAACAACCCATTCCAAAATGATTCATTATATAAAATAGGAGAGAAAGTTGATTAAGTTAATCATAAGTGTAGGGTCATGATATTTTACGTACCTTGGGCCGAGTTACTTGGTTAATCTACTAGGTCATTTCAGTTGGGTCCTCTTTATTGGGTCGGGTCAGTGGGATGACCCAGCGGACATTTAAATATCTTCACTTGGGTTTTGACCGGTGATGATGACAAAGTTAATGGCTGACTGATATCCTACATCGCATTAATGAGGATTAGGCAAGAGGCGGTGATTGGGACAAAGGGATGGGATCAACAATTGTCACGCAGAGGTGATGTCAGGAGGGTCGGTTGCATGCAAAATCGGATCTTGTAGTATATCATAGCAAGGAAGTCTTCTAAGAAAAGGTAACTGATAATTTTATCTCTCTCAATACACTAGATATTTTATCCTCCATTGTTAACCCTTGTGATCGCTTTGTCTTGACTCTCACGCTTTGCTATCCCAAACGGTCGAATCCGCTCAAGCCTTTGGTGTTGACTGTGTTTAGTGTGCAGGATCAGGACGTCTTACGTGATTGGGACGTGGCAGAAGATCTTGGCATTAACATTGGCGCTAGAAGGAGGGCTGTGTTCTAGTGTCCTTGAGTTTTCAATCATAATCTTTTCAGTTGTTCTACGTCAGAAGATGGTGAGGAGTAGAATTGTTACACCGGAGGGACAGTCGATGCCGAAGGGACGGCTTCCAAACATGATACAGGGTGTTCTCGTTCGAGAGCCCATGGTGAAGCCCGAAGAAGATTGAACTTTGCTGCTGATAAGGTGCGTGATCAGGGTCAAAGACGGGTAGAAGGTTCACCGCCTAGGACACATCACCGAAGTGGTCGAGATGATAAAGCTACTAAGTTGACAAAGATGGCTGACGAGGCAGATAAGGCTTTAGAGGTTCTTTTGAAGCAGAGGGAGGACATAGCTGAGCAGATGCTTCGGATTGCCGAGCTGAAGGACGAGGCGTCCCAATTATGTGCAGATCCTTTGGATGGCAGAGCTGGAGCAGATCCTTCGGATGGTAGAGCTGGAGCAGATGCTTCGGATGACAAAGCTGAAGGATGAGGCGTCCAATCATGTCCAGTCTGAAAGACATAGTAAGCTTAAAGATGGACAACCATGAGTTAGAAAGCAGTCTATACACTTTGAAGACATGTCTCGAGGCGGAACTCGGGATCAAAGGAGACCTAGAAGCCATATTTCCAAGGATCCGGAGAGGGTACCTCACCTTAGGGGTTCTTGGGGTTATGGCACAAACAGTTCAAGAGGATGTTCACCGGAGAGTATGGAGAAGGCATTTCGTCTTGAGTGTCCTCATAGCAGCGGAAGGGCTCAGCATCAAAGCAGATCAAGAAGTCATACTCTTGAGAGACCGAAGAGTGCATTCTACCTTATCGGTTCTCAGGATTATGGTCGAGGCAGTAGAATAAGTTGATCTAAAGAGTATACACCTCAGAATACATATAAGGCATTCTGCCTTGAGTATTCTCACCACAATGACAGAAATTTCCACCAAAGTAGATCCAAAAATCACACTCCCGAGAATCTACTGAGGGCACACCGCCCTGTAGGTACTTGTCTTCGGAGAAATCCATCTAAAGCTGCAAAAGACCGGACCGTTCAGAATTAGCTTTGAGGAGTTTTATGTTCGAATCGGCAGAGCAGAGTTCATAGATGCTGTATGCATACAGATATTCTACTTTGGACAATCAGTGCAGCAGGCTGTCAGGTTCAGATTCAGCATAAAAGATTCACTTTTTCACAATTGATCTTCTTCCTATTGGTTATAAATTCACAATGGTGTAAAGAGGACGGGGGGGGGGGGGGGACTCGCTGACCATTTGATGGTAGCCTTTTTGGCAGGTGGTCTTTATGAATTTGGCAGGCCCTTCGTGGTAGGCAAACTTCATCGATGTAAGGAGGACGGGGTGGACTCGCTGACCATTCGATGGTAGCCTTATCGGCAGGAGTGTTCTCATGGGTTTGCTATACCCCACATGGTAAACAAATTCCATAGTCCTTTTAATATTTTTTTTACCGCGAGTGGTAAATAATATGCACCGAAGTAAGGAGGTTCGGTCAAACTCGCTGACCATTCGATGGTAGCCTTATTGTCAGGTGTGTCCTTATGAATTTGTTTCACCCCGTGTGGTAAACAAATTCCAATGTCCTTATATCTTTGTTTTACCCCATGTGGTAAACAAATTTCATAGTCCTTATATACTTGTTTTACCCCGAGTGGTAAACAAGATCTTGATGGTGCAAGGAGGATCAGCTGAATTCACCTTATACATAATCTGTCTCACACTTCGGTAACGATAAGTATGCATTACTTTATTTTGTTCAAGTGTTGAGTTCAGATTATGTTATCATTGTTCTTAACTGTTATATAATTTGCTTGATTATTGATTAATAGTTTAAGATAAGAGGCACTTGTACAGTTTCAAAGTTGATTGATGCTGAATTATTGACAAGAAATGTTCATATAGAAGCAATAAGGCATGAAGTTAATATTTCATTAATATTAACTGTTCACAAAAAATTAGAATTTTTACAGAAAGTTCTACAGTTAAAGGTAAAGGGGAGGTCATCTTCAGGCTTATTCATCGTCATCATCACCATCTGAAGAGTCTAGAAGAGATAGATCTACCTTGGCCCGAGCTTTTTCTTGCCTTTACTTCGGCAAATTTCATATCCTTTGGCATACATATGGGCGATCTCATCGTTCATTTCGGCCCGATTTTCGTAGATTCTCACCAGATTACGCTCGGATCTCCTTACGAAGATCTTCGAACAGTGGCGGACCCATGTTCCTAAGGGCCCGAAGTTCTTTGAGCTCTTCTTCAAACTTCTGACGATGTGCCAGATGCTTTGATTCTTTAGCTTGGTTATCGTTATTTTGCTTTGACAAGCTTGAGTTAGATTGGGCCAGCTCTTCATTCTTCTTTATGAAAATTTCATTCTTCTGAAGCAGATCGACATTTATATCAGTGATGACCTGATGAGTGGCCTTGGTCATTTTCAGTTCTTTTTTAACCTTGTCGAGATCCTTCCGAAGGAAATCATTATTGAAAAAAGCGATGTCAAGGTTGCTTCTCTTTTTTCCCAACACAGACTTCAGAATGGTGTCCTCCCTTCGGGTGGCATCCTCTTCGGCATCCTCTTCGAATTCTTTGTATTTGGGATGGAGGTACCAGAAGATAACGTTTGCCTACAGATGACCATTATTAGTCAAACAGTTCGAATTGATGGGCAGCGATGTGAATGGATAAAGTCAAATTATCAATATTCCTTTAGTCCAGTATTTCATTCCTTCGTCCATCAGGTCTATGATGGAACTATTGCCGAACTGGTATTTTATTTTGTGGTTTGAGCTTCGGTAGTTAAAGGCACTTCAGTTGGCACTTTTGTAGAGGTCGGCGAAGACGAACCCTTTGTGTTGCTATTTGATGTTCATCAGATGAGCCTCGGTAAGCTATATTTTAGGCCTTTATTGATCTTATTATAATTCCTTTTTCCCTGGATCGATGCCATTTATACTCTTTCATTAAACATCCTGTTTAATAAAAGACTGGGGGCAATGTTGGGTCATGATATTTTACGTACCTTGGGCCGAGTTACTTGGTTAATCTACTAGGTCATTTCAGTTGGGTCCTCTTTATTGGGTCGGGTCAGTGGGATGACCCAGCGGACATTTAAATATCTTCACTTGGGTTTTGACCGGTGATGATGACAAAGATAATGGCTGACTGATATCCTACATCGCATTAATGAGGATTGGACAGTCGGCCATCGGTGGACAAAGGGGATGGGATCAACAGGTATGCAGTAGGTGGTGTCAGGAGGGTCGGTTGCACACAAAATCGGATCTTGTAGTATATCATAGCAAGGAAGTCTTCTAAGAAAAGGTAACTGATAATTTTATCTCTCTCAATACACTAGATATTTTATCCTCCATTGTTAACCCTTGTGATCGCCTGTACTGACTCTCACGCCTGAGCTATCCCCTGACGGTCGAAGTCGTCAAGCCTTTGGTATTGACTGTGTTTAGTGTGCAGGATCAGGACGTCTTACGTGATTGGGACGTGGCAGAAGATCTTGGCGTTAACAATAAGGTTACATTGCAATCCTAAAAATGGAGTTAGTTCATAACTATGGTACTAACACGCATTTTTAATACATTACACATTATCAGACTAATACAAATAAATGGGAGATTTGGATTAAGAAAACCCCTGTTTTGAAGTGTTCTTCCTCCAAATCTTCTCTTCACGTGTAAAGCTCTGAGTTCTATGTCGAATGCAATAACTATTCTTCCCTTCACAATCTTCTTTCTCTTCTAGACAAATAGAAGACAGAAAATAAATCCTAGTCTAAGCTGCAATAAGTTCTCTGTTGATATCTCTGATATGCCATGATATTAATGCAGGCGGCTCTCTTTCTATATAAATTCGTCCACTCTTTCTTCTAGGTCATTAAAGACTCTTTCTTTGTTTGAGCACGGAGCTTTCATGTTGCTTTTCGAGCATAGTCTTAATCAATATTACGGCACCACGTATGGCTTGAGATGTAGCGTGATTTAACATGAATAGAATGGCGCTGGGGCATCGTATTTGGCACTGGGGCGCAACTCACAGGGCTGGGGCGCAAAGGCATGGCGCGGGGGCGCGACTTTCCAGTAGCTCTAAGCTACTTTCGGCGCTGCGATGCGGATGTTTATACTAACATTGACGCCGGGGCGCCACTTTACAGTAGAGTTGAGTAATGGTTGGCGCTGGGGAGCCAAGTATGGCGTTGGGGCGCCACTTTCCAGTAGGTATCAAAGTTGCACGACGCTGCGGTGCGGGCTCTAAGTATAACATTGGCACTACGGCGCCAGTACAGCAAAAATGCTCAAGAACGCTGTAAACAATCTGCAAAACCTGCCTAAAGAGAACTAAATGGAAAAACAATAATATAACTAAACAATCTAACCAAAAGATTGAAAACAGGCAACAACTTAAGTAACAAAGGGTCTAATTCGCGGGTATGAATCCCACTCATCAGGGGTCCACCAATGATTGTGCTGTCGTACGAATATTCCCTGTTAAAATGAATATTCCCCGACCAATCGAATATTTTATAACAACTTGCATACTTTGCAAAATTTGTAAATATTACCCACAACTATAACATTATATCATATCCACACCATAATATTCAAAAATTATATTTTGAAAAAAAAATATTCTTTATTCATAAAAGTTGGGGTCTTACACAGGTTATTCCTACAGATTAAAGAATGAATACAAAAATAATATTCTTTACCATACGAAAAATAACATCCCTTACTAATACGAACAATAATATCCATTACCATACGAAAAATAACATCACTTACCTTAGGAGATTGGATACAACAATAGTGTAGTAGCATAATACTCTTCTTCTCTTTCTCTTATTCTCTCTATACTTTCTCTCTCTGGAGTTTCAGTGAATTCGTAAGAAATAATGAAGGAATGAGCTTCTATTTATAGAGAATGTACTAAATAGTAACTAATTCACGAACGGTCCAGATTAATTTACTATTAAAACGAACGGTCAATATTGATTAACTATTAAAACTTTAGCTGACGGTCCATATTGATTTACTATTATAACTTCAATCAGCGGTCCATATTGATTTACTATTATAACTTCAACCAACAGTCCTAAAAATTTACACATCTCTCCATGGAATAATAAACCAAACTTACAACAAACGCCTCATTACAAATCCCTCTGTTTATATCAAAAATTGAATAAATATTTGTCACAAATCATTTATCTTCAATCAACACATTTTTAATCTTTCAACAATTATTCATCATTTAATATTATAACTTGTAATATTGACAACCAGATCGTTCCCAGAAAAGAGGGGGCTTTTCGATAAGAATTTCTTCTTATTGGCGTGCAATTAAATAACCAAACTCCTTTTTTCGATAGAACTTTCTAGACATTGTCAATAATACAAATAATAATATGATTAATTGTGTCATCTCAATATTGATTTAATAATATAAAATATTGTGCAAATAATACTGTGACTGTGAGACCCCAAATTTTATGAATAAAGATTTAATTTTCTCAAAAAAAAAATTTTAATATTATGGTGTGGATTTGAGATAATGTTATAGTTGTGGGTAGTATTTATAAATTTTGCAAAGTATGCAAGTTGTTATATAATATTCTATTGGTCAGGAAATATTATTTTTGTCGGGGAATATTCGTACGACGACACAATCATTGATGGACCCCACAATAGAATTATTGTCAGATTGAGAAAATGACAAAAATATTTTTATGAAAATAACGGCGGAAGTTTTACCGTTAAAACTATTGAACTACTTTCAGTAGTAAAAGTAATGCGAATAATGCTGTGGTTGCATAGTAGCACACGATTTATTATTGATGTTTACGTGAGAAGTCACTCGGTTTTGTTCAATTATTGCTACAAAGAATTGTTGATAAGATCTCACGTTATTTGATTCAATTATTGTCGATATTTTATATATTATTAAATCAATAATTGAGATAACAAAGTTATTAATATTATTATTTGCAATATTAACGATGTCTAGAAGTTCTACCAAGGAGAGGTTTGGTCACCTAATTGCACGCCAATAGGGAGAAATCCTTATAGGAAAGCCCCCTCTTTCCTGGAAACGACCTGGTCGATTAATATTGTGAATTATAATAATGATGATAAATATTGTTAAATATATTGAGGTATCTTTTTATGAAGTCACTTAAGTTTATATATATATATATATATATATATATATATATATATTTTTGTTTTATTAGTATTATTAATGTAATAAAAGCGGAAAAACTTTTTATATAAAAATGTAATACTTTTATAAAGTTATTTGTTTTATTAGATAATAATTAGAATATAATATATTTTATTATGCATAGTATTTTACATAGTAAAATCTTTTTATATAAAATAGAATACTTTTATAAAGTTATTTGTTTTATTAGACAATAATTAGAATATAATATATTTTATTATCGTATAGTATTTTGCATAGTAAAAATCTTTTATATAAAACAAAATACTTTTATAAAGTTATTTATTTTATTAGATAATAATTAGAATATAATATATTTTATTATGCATAGTGTTTTGCATAGTGCTGCGTAGTGTTTGCGTAGTAAAATCTTTTTATATAAAACATAATACTTTTATAAAGTTATTCGTTTAATTAGATTATAAATAGAATATATTATATTTTATTTAAAAGATTTTGTTTTATTAGAATATTTTATTTATCTTTTGCATAGTAAATCAATATGGACCATCCGCTTAAAAAGTAAATCAATCTGGACCGTTCATGAATTAATTACTATTCAGGTCCATTCTCCTATAAATAGAAGCTCATTCCTTCATTATTTCTTACGAATTCATTTGAAACTCTAGAGAGAAAACTATAGAGAAAGAAGAAAAAGTATTCTGCTACTTCACTACTCCTATATCCAGCTTCTTCTAGGTAATGGGTATTATTTCTTTCGTATTCATGAAGAGAACTTCATTATTCCATTCTTTATTATTACGTTGAAATAACCTATATCGCCAAGCTTCCCTTTACTTGGTGAAATTCTTACATTATTCCATTCTTTATTATTATGTTGGAATAACTTGTCTATCATGCCAATCTGCATACATGGTGAAATTATTCTCATTATTTCATTCTTTATTATTATGTTGGAATAACTTGCCTCATGCCAAGCAATCATGAGAACATGGTAAAATTCTTCTCGTTATTCTATTCTTTATTATTATGTTGGAATAACTTTTGCCTACATCAAGTATCGCATACATGGTGAAATTCTTCTGTTATTCCATTCTTTATTATTATGTTGGAATAACCTGTATATGCGAAGTACCGCATACATGGTGAAATTCTTTTATTATTTCATTCTTTATTATTCTGTTGGAACATCCTGTCTGTGCATTTACACATGACATGGTTCCGTTATTTATTATTCTGTTGGAATATCTTGTCGATATGTATTACGCCTGACCTGGTTCCATTAATTATTATTCTGTTGGAATAACCTTATCACATGATCTATTACATGCATGGTGATTTACATTGTTATTCCATTCTTTATTATTCGCTTGGAATATCCTCGCTTGGTCGCAATTTACTTTTCCTTACGGTTCCGTTATTTATTATTCATTGGAATAACTCGTCATGCGGTCATCGACGCATGTTGAATCCTTCTGTTATTCCATTCTTTATTATTCTGTTGGAATAACATGTCTATGTGGATTACCACATGCATGATGAATGATCCTTTGTATTCATTCCTTATTAAATTATGGAAATGATCTGTATACGTGGATTACCGCATGGAGGGCAAAAATCCATTTGCAGTTTCATATATTCTATTATACTCAATTGGTTAAAGTTTTGACTTCTATACTCCATGAAATTAGTGGAATATCCTTGATATTTGCGCTTCATCCAGTATCTTTTCATGGAAATATTCTTCTGAGCATTCTTAAATTTTACTCTACAAAGCAGTATCATGTTGACAATTTAGACGTTATTGAATTCTGGATAAATTAATTCTTGAACTTGTTTTATTGGATTCTTATATCATTGTCATCATCATCATGCTTATATTATGTTGAAAGTCATCTGTGGCCTGTTGTGCATAGATGGACTTGGTATGATTATGACCAGGGATTAATCGGTATAATCATGACCGTAATGTTACAAATGATGTGGTAAAAGTCCTCATTGGACCATAGTGCATTGATGGACAGTTGTTGGCATGATCATGACCATTGATGAATACACGAATATCCTTGGCCTGTATTGCATGGATAATTTGTGGTTGTGATACTAATGAATATCCTTGGTCGTAGTGCAGGGATGGTGTGGATTATTTATTGAGCTGAGTCTCAGCGATAAAAGTGATGAAAAACCTTTTAAATCATAGAAGATAGTAGATTTTATTCTCTACTTGACTCTTCTAATGGATTGCTTATTCCGCTACAGTTAAACTTGATGTTTGTTATATTTTATCAGTTTAACATTGTTGAAGACTAATGATAATTTATTCTACATTATCTTAGTAATAATATTTCTTACTGGGCTAGTTGAGCTCACCCCTTTCTTTCACTGTTCTCTTCAGGAAATGAGAACGTAGCCGGGACTAGTCGGGGAATGAAGTGACGGTCCAGATGATAGTATTAGTAGTCCTCACTATTCTGTTAAATAGTGTGATAATAAATGTAATTAGGACTCCTTTGAGTGTGGATATTGTCTAGATGATAATATTCTTTTTAAAACTCTCAATTTATGTTTTGTCGTATTTTACATGACATCTGTATTATTAAGTTGTATTTGAATTTTGTACCATGTATTTGGCGACTCAAGGTGGGTGATGTATACCTATTTTGGGGGCGTCACAGTGATAATAATAGAACAAAACTGAGTGACTTCTTACGTAAGCGTCAATAATCAAAGATATTATGCATTACCGTGTGCTACTGTGCAACAACGCGTATTAATATACTTTTATCACCGGGTATTTCAACAGTTTAACGGTAAAAGTATTGTCGTCATTTTTTTTTATTAAAAAGGTTATTTCTGTCGCTTTCTATATCCGACAGTTATTCCGTTATGTGGTCCACCAATGATTGCGCCGTCGTACGGATATTCCCCGACAAAAAGAATATTCCCCGACCAAACGATTATTTTATTACCACTTGCTTACTTTGCAAATTTTTCACATATCACCCTAAACTTCAACTTTTTTTTTCAATTTAACCACTTCCTAAATAGAATAATAATTGTAAAAAAATTGAATACTTTTATTTCATAAAATTCGGGGTCTTACAATCTCTCATCCTTATGAAATTTTGCCACCGAAATTTACGTACCTGGTAGTTCGAAGAGGTGAGAATACCTTGCTTTCATTTCAGATTCTATCTTCCCGGTCATATCCTTTGTATAATGATTTCTCCATTGCTCATCTCATGGATTTCTGATGTCGTTCCATAATACAACTTCAAAACAAAGGTTAATTGATATATCAAAATATGTCAACTTATTAAGTTAGAAAATTCAACTTAGGTAGGACATACACTAGCGAAGGATATTACTCGTCTCTCCCCTTTTAGTTCTAGTCTAAGATCTCCGTCAGAGATCATATCCCTAAGCTCTGATACCAAAAGTGACTCCCCCAAAATAGGTCTACACAACCCATTCTGGGTCACCAGATATACGGTACATAATTCAAATACAAACTTTATTTATACAACTAATAAACTGTCGTGCAAAATACGACAACACATAAACTTTGAGTTTCAATACAAATAATAGTACTCACACTCCAAATTAATGATACTCTATATAAAGGTACAGTCGATAAATATTTTAGGAATTAAAATCTTTCGAAAATACTCAAGGAATTCTTCATACATGGGAGGCCATGCATCTAAGTTATAATAGATATCATAGGACTTGAGCATTAACTTTGGTTGACCCAATAGACCCCAAAGAAGAACAAGAAGATTACTATCCTGTTTATTCCAAATGGTGTGTATCTTTTTGCCATATAATTATCTCCATTATCTCAAACTGAGGATTATATTCCAATCATACTCCAAGATTATATAGATAATGCTCATAGATATAGTCAGTAAGTGGATGTGCACAACTGTGACGCCCCCAAAATAGGTATACATCAACCATTTTGAGTCGCCAAATACTTGGTATAGAAATCAAATACAAACTTCTTTAATACAACTGTTGTGTAAAAATACGACAAAACATATCTGAGTTTTTACATGAATATTGTCTCATAGACAATATCAAAACTCAAATTCAATCCTCATTACATTTATTATCACACTAAGTAGTGAGGACTACTAAAATAACCATCTCGGACCGTCACTCTATTCCCCGACTAGTCCCGGCTACGTTCTCATTTCCTGAAGAGAACAATGAAAGCAAAAGGGTGAGTTCAACTAGCCCAATAAGAAATATTATGACTAAGATAATGCAGAATAAATTATCATTAACCTTCAATAGTGTTAAACTGATAAAATACAATAAACATCAAGTTTAACTGCAGTGAAATAAGCAATCCATTAGAAGATTCAAGTAGAGCATGATATCTACTATCTTCTATGATTTAAAAAGTTTTTCATTAACTTTATCGCTGAGACTCAACTTAATAAATAAACCACATCCTCGAATCATCCCTACATTACGGGCCAAGGATATTCATGTAATCATCAATGGTTTTAATTATACCGAATAATCCCTAGACATAATCATACCAACAACTGTCCATCAATGCACTACGGGCCAATGAGGAATTTTACCATATCATTTATAACATTACGGGTCATGATTATACCGAATGATCCCTGGTCATAATCATACCAATCAACAGTCCATCTATGCACGTAAGCCAAAGATGACTTTCATCACAATATAAGCATGGGGATGATGACAATGATACAAGCATTAATCAGTTAAATCAAGGATAAATATTAAAGACTTTAAATTTATCCGAGTTTAAAAATATCAAATTGTCAACATGATCTTCGCTGTGGAGTAAAATTCAAGAATAATATTCATGTATCAAAAATAATTTGGACGAAAAAGAAATATATTTTTCGGGTGAATAGTACCCCATGAATAGTACCATGTGAATAGTACTTCGGGAATAGTACCTTGTGAATAATATCCCGACATGAAAAGTGTCCCAAATACCTGAGTGAATAATATTTGAGTGAATAGTAACCCATGAATAGTAACTCGTGAATAGTACTCCAGCATGAAAAGTACCCCGAATACCCGAGTGAATAGTAACCGAGTGAATAGTAACCCATAAATAGTAACTCATGAATAGTATTCCGGCATGAAAATATCAATAATTATAAAAAAAAAAAAGCTCAGAATAATATTTCCATGAAAAGATACTGGATGAAACGCAAATATCATGGATATTCTATTAATTTCACGAAGTATAGTAGCAATACTTTAACAGAATGAGTGTAGAATTAGGAATACGAAACGAAATAATATTACTCACATACTACAGAGTATGGAAGAAATATTATTTCTACGAATACTGAAAAAAATAATATCCCTTACCTCCGAAGAAGACTGGATACTGGAATAGTGAAGTAGCAGACTTCTCTTCTTCTTTCTCTCTATAGCTTCTCTCTATAATAACTCTTGTGAGTCTTTGTGAATTGGTGAGAATGAAAGAAGAATGAGCTTCTATTTATAGGAAAATATAGTTTCGATAATTGCACTTTTTAGGGCTCAAAATATTATAGTATAATACCTTCATCTTTTCCTTTATTTTTAATTTAGTCCTGCAAGTATTATCAAACTTGCACCACCTCCCCTAATAGTACATCATGTGAATCAATAGTTCCATACATGTGAAAAAAATAGGTACAGTATAGTACCTTCATCTATACTTCTATTTTTAATTTAGTCATGTAAGTATTATCAATCTTGCACCACCTCCCCTAATAATACATGCATGTGATTCAATAGTACATACATGTGAACAAATAGTTATATGCATGTGAACTAATAGTAATTAATTACTTATTTATCTGATTAATTACCTGATTGGTCAATTTAACCTCCAGAAATCAATTATTATCGAAATAATTATCGATTTCCACCAACACTAATAATCCCAACACAATAGAAATATCAAATTCATCTTTAATCAACACGAACTTATTCATTATTAATATTATAACTCATAATATTTAACAACCAGATCATTCCCAGGAAAGAGGGGGCTTTCCGATAAGAATTTCTCCCTATTGGTGCGCAATTAGGTGACCAAACCTCTCCTCGATAGAACTTTCTAGACATCGTCAATATTGCAAATAATAATATGAATAACTTTGTCGTCTCAATTATTGATTTAATAATATAAAATATTATGCGATGATCTTTGTGATAATAATTGAATCAATAATATGAGAGATATTATTCAAAGAATTCTCGTAGTAATAATTTAGTATAATTGAGTGACTTCTCACATAAGCATCAATAATCAATACTGGTGTGTATTACTTATCGACCACGCCAGACATTCTTATTTTTTACCACCGGGTAGTTCAACAGTTTAACGGTAAAACTTTCGCCATTATTTTTATAAAAAGATATTTCTGTCGTTTTCTAACTACGACGAAACTTTCGTTGTGGGGTTCACCAATGATTGCGTCGTCGTACGAATATTCCCTGTTAAAATAAATATTCCTCGACCAATTGAATATTTTATAACAACTTGCTAACTTTGAAAAATTTATAAATATTACCCACAACTATTATATTATATCATATCCATACCATAATATTCAAAAACATATTTCGAGAAAAATTAATCTTTATTCATAAAAGTTGGGGTCTTACAACCTCCTCTTCTTATGAAATTTCTTCCTCAAAATTAGGGTATGTACCTGGTATGTCGAAGAGGTTAGGATACCTTAACTTCGTTTCAGATCCTAACTCCCGGGTCATTTCCTCAACATCGTGGTTTCTCCACAAAACTTTGACTTAGGGTATAACCTTAGAGCGTAGAATATGATCATTCTTATCCAATATTTTAACATGTACCTCTTCATACGTTAAATATTCCGCTATCTTGTCCGGTTCTAATTCAATAATGTGGTTCGGGTCTTTCACATATTTACGTAACATAGATATGTGAAAAACATTATGAACATGAGACATACTTAGCGGTAAGGCGAGTCTATAGGCCACAGTTCCTACTTGATCGAGGATTTCGAATGGCCCAATGAATCGAGGATTGAGCTTTCCTCTCTTTCCAAAACTTGTAACTCCTTTCCATGGAGCAACACGTAACAACACATGATCTCCAACATTGATTCCATGTCCTTTCGATGAAGATCAGCATAACTCTTTTGTCGATCTTGTGAGGTCTTTATACATTTTCGGATCATTTGAATCTTTTTCGTTGTCATGCGTACCAATTCCGGTCCCAAAAACGTTACTTCACCCACCTCATCCCAGCATACTGGAGAACGACACTTGCGTCCATACAACGCCTCGAATGGAGCCATGCCAATACTTTCTTGATAACTGTTGTTGTAGGAAAACTCCACCAATGGCAAGAACTTTTCCCAACTTCCTTTGAAGTCAAGGACACGGAGTCTTAATAAATCTTCAAGAGTTTGAATAGTCCTCTCCGACTACCCGTCCGTTTGAGGATGGTATGCCGTGCTGAATCGTAAATCTGTGCCCATAACTTTTTGCAAACTAACCCAAAATCGTGAAGTGAATCTTGGGTCTCGATCAGAAACTATGGATACTGGCATACCATACAGTCTTACAATCTCATTTATGTAAATACGAGCAAGACGTTCAAGTGAATAAGTTTCTCGTATAGGTAAGAAATGAGCAGACTTGTTCAATCTATCGACAATGACCCAAATTGCATTTATACCTTGAGAAACCTTGGGAAGACCAGTAACGAAGCCCATGGTAATGTGCTCCCACTTCCATTCTGGAATTTCAAGTGGTTGCAATGGACCTTTTGGTACTTGATGCTCCGCCTTGATTCGTTGACACGTTAAACACCTTGAGATAAACTCCGCAATCTCTCTTTTCATATTGCTCTAACAAATGTATTTTAAAGATCATGATACATTTTGGTACTCCCAGGATGGATTGCAAACGGTGTGTTGTGCACTTCCATCATGATCTTATACTTTAAATTAGGGTCGTTAGGAACACAAAGTCTGGATTTGACTCGAAGTATTCCTTCTTCATCGATTCTTACTTCTGGGATTGTGATGCCCCCAAAATAGGTATACATCACCCATCTTGGGTCGCCAGATACATGGTACAGAATACAAAAACAATCTTAAATATACAACAAAAGCTGTGAGTTTTCATACAAATATTGACTTCTAGACAATATCCACTCTCAGAATAAGTCCTCATTACAATTATTATCACACTATTTCATAGAATAGTGAGGACTACTAATGCTATCATCTGGACCATCACTCCGTCCCCTGACTAATCCCTGCTACGCTCTCATTTCCTGAAGAGAACAGTGAAAGAAAGGGTGAGCTCAACTAGCCCAGTAAGAAATATTATGACTAAGATAATGCAGGATAAATTATCATTAGCCTTCAACAATGTTAGACTGATAAAATAAAATAGACAACAAGTTTAATTACAGTGGAATAAGCAATCCATTAAAAGAGTCAAGTAGAGAATAAAATCTACTATCTTTTATGATTTAAAAAGTTTTCATCACTTTTATCACTAAGACTCGACAATAAATAATCCACATCATCCCCGCACTACTACCAAGGATATTCATTAGGGTCACGACCACAAATTATCCATACGCACTACGTGCCAAGGATATTCGTGTATTCATCAATGGTCATGATCATGCCAACAACTATCCATCAATGCACTACGCCAATGAGGACTTTACCACATCATTTGTAACATTACGGTTAAGCTGATTATACCGAATAATCCTCAGTCATAATCATACCAAATCCATCTATGCACTACGAATGCCATGATGACTTTCAAAAAATATAAACATGAGGATGATGACAATGATATAAGAATTCAATAAAACAAGTTCAAGAATTAGTTTATCCAGGAACTAATAACGTCCAAAATGTCAACATGATACTTCTTTGTAGAGTGAAATTCAAGAATGCTTAGAAGAATATTTCCATGAAAAGATACTGGATGAAGCGCAAATATCAATGATATTCCACTAATTTAGTGGAGTATAGAAGTCAAAACTTTAACCAACTGAGTATAATAAAGAATGGAATAACAAAAGAAATCACCAGGCATGTGATAGATCGCATGCAAAAGGAGTTATTCCAATGTAATAATAAATACGGAACCCGTCCCGTGAAAACGCACAAATGGATATTCAACGGAATAATAAAAAGATTTAAACCAGTGCCATGTAAAATGCATGCATGTGGATATTCCAAATGAGAATAATAAAGAATGGAATAACATAAGGATTTCACCAAGTATAGGGAGTCCACAGCGTATCTGAGTTATTCCAATGTAATAATAAAGATTTTAACCGGATCCGGCCAGAAACGCATGTGACGTGGATATTCCAAATGAATAATAAAGAATGGAATAACATAAGGATTTCACCAAGTATAGGGAGTCCACAGATACAAAGTTATTCCAATGAATAATAATAAAGATGGAACCAGTCCCACGTAAAACGCATGCATGTGATATTCCAATGTAATAATAAAGAATGGAATAACATAAGGATTTCACCAAGTATAGGGTATGCTGGCGTATACAAGTTATTCCAATGAAATAATAAAGAATGGAATAATGAAGTTCTTTTCATGAATAAGAAAGAATAACACCCTAACCAGTAAAAAAAGACAATTGGATATCGAGTAGTGAAGTAGCAGAATACTCTTCTTCTTTTTCTCTATAATTTCTCTCTCTAGAGTTTCAAAGTGAATTAAGAAGAAATAATGAAGGAATGAGCTTCATTTATAGAAGAATGGATTGAATAATAACTAATTCTGAACCGTCCCGTTTGATTTACTTTTAAGCAGATTTGGTCAGATTGATTTACTATTAAAACTTAAAGCAACGGTCCATACTGATTTACTATTAAAACTTTAAACCAGCGATCCATATTGATTCACTATTATAAATTTCCACCAACGGTCTATATTGATTCACTAATATAACTTCAACCAACAGTCTGAAAAATTAGCACATCTCCTCATGGAATAATATTGTACCCAAATACCCGAATGCACAATACTAGAGTGAATAGTAACTGGGTGAATAGTAACTTGTGAATAGTAACTCATGAATAGTAACTTGTGAATAGTAACTCATGAATAGTAACTTATGAATAGTACTCCGACACAAAAAGTTCCCCGAATACCCAATTGAACAATATAACCTCCAGACATCAATTATCATCGGAATAGATGTCGATTTCTACTAACATAAATAATCCCAACACAATGAAACTATCAAATTCATCTTTAATCAACACGAACTTATTCATCATTAATATTATAACTCATAATATTTAGCAACCAGTTTGTTCCTGGAAAGAGGAGCTTTCGAATAAGGATTTCTCCTATCATGCCGCGCATTAGGTGACCAAACCTCTCCTCGATGTAACTTCTAGACATTGTAAATATTGTAATTTAATAATATGAATAACTTTGTCGTCTCAATTATTGATTTAATAATATAACATATAATGCACGATGATAATCTTTGTGACAATAATCGAATCAATAATATGAGATATATGATCAAACTAATTATTGTAGCAATAATTGAGTATAACTGAGTGACTTCTCACGTAAACATCAATAATCAATACTGTGTGCTACTATGCAACCACGCGTATTACTGTACTTTTACTACCGGGTAGTTCAATAGTTTTAACAATAACACTTTTGCCGTTATTTATAAAATATTTTTGTCATTTTCTCAATCCGACAATAATTCCATTGTGGGGTCCACCAATGATTGTGCCGTTGTACGAATATTCCTGACAAAAAGAATATTCCCCCGCCAATCGAATATTTTATAACAACTTGCATACTTAGCAAAATTTATAAATATTACCCACAACTATAACATTATATCAAATTCATTCCATAATATTCAAAAATGATATTTATAGAAAAATCATCTTTATTAAAAAACAGTTGGGGTCTTACAACCTCCCTTTCTTATGAAATTTAGCCCTTGAAATTAGAATGCACTGGTATGTCGAAGAGGTAAGGATACCTTGATTTCATTTCAGATTCTAACTCCCAGGTCATTTCCTCAACATCGTGGTTCCCCCACAAAACTTTGACTTGAGGTATAACCTTAGAGCGTAGAATATGCTCCTTCTTATCCAAGATTTTAACAGGAACCTCCTCATACGTTAAATCTTCTGCTATTTCATCCAGTTCTAACTCAATAATGTGGTTCGGGTCTTTCACATATTTACGTAACATAGATATGTGAAAAACATTAAGAACACGAGACATACTTGGCGGTAAAGCGAGTCTATAGGCCACGGTTCCTACTCGTTCGAGGATTAAAAATGGGCCAATGAATCGAGGATTGAGCTTTCCCCTCTTTCTGAATCTCGTAACTCCTTTCCATGGAGTAACACGTAACAACACATGATCTCCAATATCGAATTCCACGTCCTTTCGATGAAGATCAGCATAACTCTTTTGTCGATCTTGTGAGGTTTTTATACGTTGTCGGATCATTTGAATCTTTTTCGTAGTCATGGAATAAAGCTTATATTCACGAAGCTTTCGGAGTATCAGCCTCAAGTGTTGATCATGATCTTCACATCTTTTGGAATAAATAAGGATGCCATCAATGAAGACGGCCACAAAGTGATCCAAATATTCCTTGAATACTCGGTTCATCATATCCATGAAGGCAGCAGGAGCATTAGTCAATCCAAAAGACATGACTAGGAATTCATAATGCCCGTACCGAGTTCTGAAAGCCGTTTTTGGAATGTCATCGGTTCTAATCTTCATTTGGTGATATCCGGAACGAAGATCAATCTTTGAAAAGAATTTGGCGCCTTGCAACTGGTCAAACAGGTCATCAATACGTGGCAACGGATATCTATTTTTGATGGTGACATGGTTCATCTCCCGATAATCAATACAAAGTCGCATACTCCCATCTTTCTTTTTCACGAATAGAGCACAGAGCACCCCAAGGAGACGTCTTAGGGACGAATGAAATCGATGTCTAACAATTCCTGCAGTTGGGTCTTTAACTCCTCGAAGTTCAATAGAGCCATTCAATATGGGGCTTTAGAAATATGTTTTGTCTGGGGTTCAAGGTCGATACAAAAAATTCAATTTCACGCCTACGGGGTAGGCCAGAAGTTCTTCGTGAATACGTCGGAAATTCATTAACAATAGAAATATCATTCAAAACTGACGTATTTTTGTTTAGATCCGTGACATGAGCTAAGAAAGCTTGACATCCGATTTTCAATAAACGAATAGCTTTATGGCATGAGATGATAGTGATTGATTTTAATGGTTTGGTTGCTTGAATTCGCATAATAGGTTGGTTAGGAGTATGAAAGCTAACAACCTTATAAAAATAATCAATTTTGCATGATGAGTAGTTAACCAATCAATCCCTAGAATTACGTCAAATGCAAGTATTTTTAATGAAATAAGATCGACAGGTAATGTGAGGGTACCGATTTGAACTATACAAGACTTATAAATAGTGGATGTAATAAAGGTTTCTCCCAAAGGAGTTTCAACAGCTAAGTCAAAGTCCAATTTCTCCGGAGTCAATTTTAAACGTTGAGCGCAAGTAGGAGAAATAAAAGAATGGGTAGAACTGGTATCAAATAAGGTATATACTTCGCTAGAGTTTATGATAAACTTACCCGTGATGACCTCATTCGGGTTCCTTACTTTCTGGGAGGTCACGACAAATGCTCTCCCTTGCACTACTGGCTTTGACTTTTCTGGGACGACCTTTGGTGCCTCCTTCCCAGCTGGACTTGTCTTCGGTGAACGACAAAATCGGGCTAGGTGTCCTTCTCTTCCACAATTGTAACACGCTTTGGATGGCATCACACAGTTTGGACTGATATGTCCCTCACCTCCGCATTTGAAGCATATAATAGGTGGTCGTTCTCCTTTCTTAACAACGGGTGATGGTGCTGACGTCTTTCCATCATTGTTGAATCTCATCTTCTTGAAATGTCCATTCTTATTGTTTTGGCCATGATTACCACCGAAGTGGTTACCATTTCTGGCATGTTGATTCCCTCCATGCTTATTGTCACCGCTTCGATGACTGCTATCACTAGAATTATCATTTTGTCTGCTGCTCACTTTTGGTTGGGTTGACTCATTATCACACTCCAATAACTGAGCCCTATTAACAACATCTGAATACAAACACAGTTTATGAGAGATAAGATATTGACGTATCTCAGGTTTTAAACCTCTTAAAAACATTCGCGTCATTCTGTCCTCATTATCAACTAAATGGGACGCAAACCGGGATAACTCGGAAAACTTGGCTTCGTACTGCGATACGGTCATGTTGCTTTGTTCCAGCTTGATGAACTCTACCTCTTTCATGTGACGAATACTTTCGGGAAAGTACTTGTCGTTGAATAGCTTGGAACTTTTCCCAAGACATCTTCGGTCGCGGCGGAGTTGAGTACGCTTTTACTGATTCCCACCAAGAATCGCCTCCGCACTTGACATGAAGGTGGCAAAGGGAATCTTTGCTCCTCGGAGCATCCCAAGACATCAAATATCTTGTTGATCTCGCTTAATCCACGCCTCACTTTTAAGTGGTTTTGGCTCTCCAAAAAACTCCGGTGGTCCCAGCTCCTTGAACTGTTTGGCGGTGACCGTCCGAGAGTTGCCAGTGTTTCCACCTGCATTTTAGACAGGAGCCGCTCTTGTGACGCTCCCAAAAAAGGTCCACCCGACCCATTCTGAGTCGCCAGATATCATACTATAAAAAATACAACTTCATTTATACAACTATTGAACTATCGTGCAGAGTACGACAACAGATAAGCTGTGAGTTTCAATACAAATGTATGTAACTCTCATGGTGCCTCGACCACAAATTACAATGGTACATTACATAAAAGTACAGTCAAAAACTGTTTTAGAAATTAAAATTTTTGGGAAGTTCTCAAGGAAACCTTCGTACATGGGAGGCCATGCATCTAGGTTATGATAGATATAATATGTCCACAGAATTATCCTTGGTTGACCCAATAGACCCGAAAGAAAAACGAGAAGATTACTATCATATTCCTTCCAATGATGAATCTTCTCTTGACATATAATTATCTCAGTTGTCTCCAAGTGAGAATTATATTTCAAATATACTCCAAGATCATATAAGTAGTGCTCGTAGATATACTCAGCAAGTGGATGTGCACAACCCTGTCTTATGATAACACGAGATTGTATGTCATTAGACATCTTGTATGATAGTGGCAAAACACCCTTCCTAAGTTGGGTTCTCATCAACCTATTGTTGTTCATCAAAATCAATTATTAAGTGACGTATAAAATATGACACGCACATCTTAGGTCCTCAATGCAATTATATATTGCATGTCATACCGTTTTATAATGTGTTGAGAAACTTCAACAGTCTTGAACCATCTCACTATTTCCTCATTATCCCCAATTCGACCCGATTACACTATTATTACACGAAAGGAATTGTGAAGCAAAAGGGTGAGCACAACTAGCTTGAAGAAAGAATATCATGACTAAAGATAATTAAATTATCAATAGCATTCATCAATAATAAATCAAAGATTTAGAACATATGGTAGATGATAAAACTTTTCAACCATAGTTGCAGTGGAACAAGCAATCCATTAAAAGAGTCAAATAGACCATCAGATCTATTATATCCTCCATGTTAAAAGTCCACCAATAATGTTTTATCCCGGTAACATTAATCAACAATTCCTGTCCACAATTATATGAATAACTCATAATCATAATTGTGGTTTCAAATTCCATTTCTCATCCAGGACGAAGATAATTTTCATCACCAGTCTTTACCTGAAACATCAAAAATTATGGTTATACCAAATTAAAATTTCTGCTCATAATCATATTAATAAATTCATCTTTGCACTACGGCCAAAGATATTCATTAACAATTCATCTTTACCTACTGATCAAAGACATACAATCAGATAACTAATAACCAAAGCAGCTTCATCTTTGCTACTACAGCCAAAGATATACAACTCAGAAACCAATAATTCCGAGACTCACTTAATAGTATCACGACCACGAATTATCCATGCACTACTACGGGCAAGGATATTCGTGTTTTTTACAATTACTAGCCATGATTATACCGAATAATCCCAGTCATCATAATCATACCAAGTCCATCTATGCACTACTACCAAAGATGAATTTTACCACATCATTTTTAACATTACAGTCATGATTATACCGAATAATCCCTGGTCATAATCATACCAAGTCCATCTAGCAACAACAGCCACGTATTGACTTTCAAAAAAAAATATAAAAATGAGGATGATGACAATGATATAAGCATTAATCAAATGAAAACAAGGATAAATATTAAAGACTTTAAATTTAACCAAACATTATCAATCACATAATAAATTCATAATCTAATATTGTTAATATCATAACAATATTTTAATCACTTCTTAAACTTATAAACAATTTATTTCAATTGTTTACACTTTACCAATTAATGCATTTAATCATTCAAAATGTCATACTCATAAGATTTCATCACCAATAATCAAATCCTCATCAACAATATGCATATACCTTATATAGATTTCCAAGCCATAAAATCCTATTTTCCAACTTTGTTACTTCACATAACATATTTAACTCATATATTCGTAATTCAAACCATTTTCATGAAAATACCAAATCAGTCCCAAAAATATTTCTTTTCTAGGATTTAGCATAATATAGTCCCATAAAGAAAATATATTTTTCTCGGAATTTTTAAAATTCATTTACTATTTTTCAAAAATCAATTTCTAATAAATTCCTTAAGAAATTAGCTACCTCAAGGTTAACTCCAGAAATTCCCAAATCTTGGCAAGATCTTACACATGTTAACGTGAGCCTCCAGTTTAAATTTCATGGTCATCGGAGTTATAGAACTTCGGTTATAGCGTTTTTTGTCAGAAAAACCTAAATATTGAAATGGTCATAACTTGCTCATTTTAAGTCGAAATGAGTTCATTTTTGGACAGGATGTTCCTTATACCATATATTTTCATGTCCCAAAAGGCCAGAATTTTTCTCATAAATCAAGTGGCCAAAAATGCTATTTTAAAAAAATAATCAGTAGCCTTTTCGAAATTTTTAGCTTTTGACTCCTTTGCTAAAATCAGTCCACACGAAAATCTACAATACTTTTTCCAGTGATTCCACTTGGATAAGTTATAAGACTCATAGATCTAACTCTAGGACTTGACCACACTCAAAAATTCGAAATATAATAGGAGATATGGTCAATTGAATTTCATGTTACGTTTTTACCAAAATCTGATTTTTCAACCCTTTGTGATTTCTAAGAACTTTCATGTTTTCACATAATAACCAACATAACTCATCATAACACTTACTAATACTTCATATACCCATGATTTTCATCAGTCCAATACTTTTATTATGACTCTCATCATAATCAACATAAACAGATCTTTTCCATAATTTAATAAGGAATGAATACAAAGAATCATTCACCATGCATGCGATAGAGACCGCAGAGACAGGTTATTCCAACAGAATAATAAATAACGGAACCAAAGTCGTGTGAAATTCACAAAGCGTGATGTTCCACATAATAAATGAATAATAAAGACGGAACCAGTCCTGGTGTAAAGCATGCATGTGATATTCTAATGTAATAATAATAAAGATGTAACCAATGTCGTGAAATTCACACCTCACAGGATATTTCAAATGTAATATTAAATGCGGAATAATAAATAATGGAACCAGTCCCATGTAAACGCATGCATGTGATATTCGACGTAATAATAAATAATGGAACCAGTACGATGTAAAATGCATGAATGGATATTCGACGTAATAATAAAGAACGGAATAATAGAAGAATTTCACCATGTATGCAGTACTTTGCATAAACAGGTTATTCCAACATAATAATAAAGAATGGAATAACAGAAGTTCTCTTTATGAATAAGAAAGAAATAATACCCCTTACCGGTACAACAAATAATATCCCTTACCTTAGAATAAAGCTGGATACTGGAATAGAAATGTAGTAGACTTCTCTTCTTCGTTCAATCTATAGATTTTCTCTATATAGATTTTCTCTCTATAGCTTCTCTCTATAATTTCTTTCTATAATAAATGCTCTATAGCTTTGGTGAATTGGTGAATAATGATGAAGAAATGAGCTTCTATTTATAGAAAAATATAGTTTCGATAATTGCACGTTTTGGGGCTCGAAAAATTACAGTACAATAACTTCATCTTTTTCTTCCTTTTTAATTTAGTCATGTAAGTATTATGAAACTTACACCACCTCCCCTAATAGTAACAAGAATGTGAAACAATAGTATACACATGTGAACAAATATTTATAATCATGTGAAATAATAGCAATCAATTGCTCATTTATCCGGTTAAATACCCGATTGGTCAAAATAACCTCCAGACATCAATTTTTATCGAAATAAATGTCGATTTTCACTAACACAAATAATTCCAACATAATGAAACTATTTTTTATTAAAAATATAAATTTTGAAATTTCAAAGTTTAACTTTTCCCAAAAAAGTCAACTGTTGACTTTTTGACCAAATAGTAAAAATCGGCAAATTTTGTGTTTATAGTCTATTTTCACTAATTTCATCGTTTCGGACTCAAATATCACGTCCGTGTATCCAAATTCAACTCTAAGCACAACTTCAATATAAATAACATTCATCATTAATATTATAACTCACAAGATTTATCAACCAGGTCGTTTCCAGGAAAGAGGGGGCTTTCCAATAAGGATTTCTCCCTATTGGCGCGCAATTAGGTTACCAAACCTCTCCTTGGCAGAACTTTTAGACATTATAAATATTGCAATTTAATAATATTAATAACTTTTTCATCTCAATTATTGATTTAATAATATATCATATAATGCAGAAGATACTGTGACAATAATCGAATCAATAATATGAGAGATATGATTCAACAATTACTATAGCAATAATTGAGTATAACTGAGTGACTTCTCACGTAAGCATCAATAACCAATACCGTGTGCCACTATGCAACCACGCGTATTACTATACTTTTACTACCGAGTAGTTCAACAGTATTAACGGTAAAACTTCCGTCGTTATTTTCAATAAAATACTTTTGTCGTTCTCTCAATCCGACAATAATTCCTTTGTGGGTTAACCAATGATTGTGCCGTCGTACGGATATTCCCCGACAAAAAGAATATTTCCCGACCAATCGAATATAACATAACAACTTGCATACTTTGTAAAATTTATAAATACTACCCACAACTATAACATTATATCAAATCCATACCATAATATTAAAAAAAAATATTTCGAGAAATCCATTAAGAGAGTCAAGTGGAGAATAAAATCTACTATCTTTTATGATTTAAAAAGTTTTTCATCACTTTTATCGCTGAGACTCAGCTTAATAAATCATCCACATCATCCCTGCACTACGTCCAAGGATATTCATTAGGGTCACGACCACAAATTATCCATGCACTACGGGCCATGGATATTCGTGTATTCATCAATGGTCATGATCATGCCAACAACTATCCATCAATGCACTACGGGCTAATGAGGACTTTTACCACATCATTTGTAACATTACGGTCATGATTATACCGAATAATCCCTGGTCATAATCATACCAAGTCCATCTATGCACTACAGGCCACAAATGACTTTCAAAAAATATAAACATGAGCATGATGACAATGATATAAGAATTCAATAAAACAAGTTCAAGAATTAGTTTATCCAGGAACTAATAACGTCCAAATTGTCAACATGATACTTCTTTGTAGAGTAAAATTCAAGAATGCTCAGAAGAATATTTCCATGAAAAGATAATGGATGAAGTGCAAATATCAATGATATTCCACTAATTTAGTGGAGTATAGAAGTCAAAACTTTAACCAACTGAGTATAATAAACAATGGAATAACAAAAGAAATCACCAGGCATGTGATAGATCGCACAGGTAGGTTATTCCAATAGAATAATAAATACGGAACCAATGTCCGGACGAAAACGCATGCATGACGTGATATTCTAACCAATAATAAAGACGCGGAACCAGTCCCACAGAAAATGCATGTGATGTGATATTCCAATGTAATAATAAAGAATGGAATAACATAAGGATTTCACCAAGTATAGGGAAGTCCACAGATACAAAGTTATTCCAATGTAATAATAAAGATTTTATTCGTGTCCCAAGTAAAGCATGCATGTGATATTTTAATGTAATAATAAATAATGGAATAACATAAGGATTTCACCAAGTATAGGGAGTCCACAGATACAAAGTTATTCTAATAGAATAATAAAGACTTTTAACCGGTCCCACAAAATGCATGCAGACGTGATATTCCAATGTAATAATAAAGAATGGAATAACATAAGGATTTCACCAAGTATAGGGTATGTCACAGATACAAGTTATTCCAATAGAATAATAAAGAATGGAATAATGTAAGTTCTCTTCATGAATAAGAAAGAATAACACCCCTTACCGTAAAAAGACACTTTGGATATCAAGTAGTGAAGTAGCGTAATACTCTTCTTCTTTCTCTCTATAATTTCTCTCTAGAGTTTCAAAGAATTCGTAAGAAATAATGAAGAAATGAGCTTATTTATAGAAGAATGGATTGAATAAGTAACTAATTCTGACCGGCCCAGTTGATTTACTTTTAAGCTAGACGGTTCAGATTGATTTACTATTAAAACTTAAAGCAACGGTCCATACTTGATTTACTATTAAAACTTTAAACCAAATGATCCATATTGATTCACTATTATAACTTTCCACCAAATGTCCATATTTATTCACTAATATAACTTCAACCAACTATTCAAAAATTAAAGCACATCTCCTCATGGAATAATATTGTACCCAAATACCCGAATGCACAATACTAGAGTGAATAGTAGCTGGGTGAATAGTAACTAATGAATAGTAACTTGTGAATAGTAACTCATGAATAGTAACTCGTGAATAGTAACTCGTGAATAGTACTCCGACACGAAAAGTTCCCCGAATACCCGATTGAATAATATAACCTCCAGACATCAATTATCATCAGAATAGATGTCGATTTCTACTAACACAAATAATCCCAACACAATGAAACTATCAAATTCATCTTTAATCAACACGAACTTATTCATCATTAATATTATAACTCACAATATTTAGCAATCAAAGTTGTTCCCGTGAAAGAGGGGCTTTCCAATAAGGATTTCTCCTATCATGCCGCAATTAGGTGACCAAACCTCTCCTTAATGTAACTTCTAGACATTGTAAATATTGTAATTTAATAATATGAATAACTTTGTCGCCTCAATTATTGATTTAATAATATAACATATAATGCGATGATACTTTGTGACAATAATCGAATCAATAATACGAGAGATATGATGCAAAGAATTATCGTAGTAATAATTGAGTATAACCGAGTGACTTCTCACGTAAGCATCAATAATCAATACTGTGTCTTACTATGCAACCACGCCAGACATCAGACATTTCTACTACTAAAGGGTAGTTCAACAGTTCTAACAATAACACCTTTGCCATTATTTATAAAATATTTTTGTCATTTTCTCAATCCGGCAATAATTCCATTGTGTGGTCCACCAATAATTGTGTCGTTGTACGAATATTCCCGACAAAAAGAATATTCCCCGACCAATCGAATATTTTATAACAACTTGCATACTTAGCAAAATTTATAAACATTACCCACAACTATAACATTATATCAAATTCATTCCATAATATTCAAAAATGATATTTATAGAAAAATCATCTTTATTAAAAAAAAGTTGGGGTCTTACAGGGATAGTACATTATTGTACTTTCTTCCTCATACGCATCAACTCCAGGTCTGTAGCTTGAGCAGCTTTAACTTTATCGATTAAAGTCGGTTCTACTCATATATTTGTCATCATCACATAGGTCCCTGGAGTCTTTAACTCTATCTTCATCATTTGTAAGTCATACAAAATGGGTCTTTGCGTTGACAATATTGAACTCGTACCCGCATATGATGTTCTACTTAATGCGGCAGCTACTACGTTCGCTTTTCCAGGATGGTATTGAATGGTATTATCGTAATCTTTCAACAACTCGAGCCAACGTCTTTGACGCATATTATAAGACACCAACTTTTATGAATAAAGATTAATTTTTCTCTAAATATTATTTTTGAATATTATGGTGTGGATTTGATATAATGTTATTTTGACGCCCCCAAACAGGTATACATCACCCATTCTGAGTCGCCAAATACATGGTACAGAAATCAAATACAAATTCTTTAATACAACTGTCGTGTAAAAATATGACAAAACATAGTTGAGTTTTTACATGAATATTGTCTTTTAGACAGTATTCAAACTCAAACTCAATCCTCATTACATTTATTATCACACTAAGTAGTAAGGACTGCTAAACAACCATCTCGGACAATCACTCCGTTCCCCGACTAGTCCCAGCTATGTTCTCATTTCTTGAAGAGAACAATAAAAGAAAAGGGTGAGCTCAACTAGCCCAGTACGAAATATTATGACTAAGATAATGCAGAATAAATTATCCTTAGCCTTCAACAGTATAACAACTGATAGAATACAATAGACAACAAGTTTTAGATCAACAACTGCAGCGAAATAAGCAATCCATTAGAAGAGTTAAGTAGAGCATGATATCTACTATCTTCTATGATTTAAAAAGTTTTTCATCAACTTTATCACTGAGACTCAGCTTAATAAATAAACCACATCATCGAATCATCCCTGCACTACGGGCCAAGGATATTCATGTAATTATCAATGGTTATGATTATACCGAATAATCCCTAGTCATAATCATACCAACAACTGTCCATCAATGCACTACATGCCAATGAGGACTTTTACCACATCATTTGTAACATTACGGGTCACGATTATACCGAATGATCCATGGTTATAATCATACCAATCAACAATCCATCTATGCACGTAAGCCAAAGATGACGTTCATCACAATATAAGCATTAGGATGATGACAATGATATAAGGATTAATCAAACAAAATCAAGGATAAATTTTAAAGACTTTAAATTTATCCAGAGTTTAAAAATATCCAAATTGTCAACATGATACTGCTTTGTGGAGTAAAATTCAAGAATAATATTCATGTATCAAAAATAGTTTGGACAAAAAAGGAATATATTTTTCGGGTGAATAAGACCCCGTGAATAGTACACTGTGAATAGTACTTTGGGAATAGTACCTCGTGAATAGTACTCTGGCATGAAAAGTGCCCCAAATATCCGAGTGAATAATATTCTAGTGAATAGTAACCAGGTGAATAGTAACCCGTGAATAATAACTCGTAAATAGTACTCCGGCATGAAAAGTGCCTCGAATACCCGAGTGAATAATATTTAAGTGAATAGTAACCCATAAATAGTAACTCATGAATAGTATTCCGACATAAAAAGATCAATAATTATAAAAAAAATCTCAGAATAATATTTCCATAAAAAGATACTGAATGAAGCACAAATATGAGGAATATAAAACGAAATAATATTACTCACATACTACAGAGTATGGAAGAAAATATTATTTCTACGAATACTGAACGAAAATAATATTCCTACGAATATTGAATGAAAATAATATTCATACGAATACGAAAAATAATATCTCTTCAGAATATGAAATAAATAATACCTCTTACCTTGGAAGAAGACTAGATACTGGAATAGTGAAGTAGCAGATTACTCTTCTTCTTTCTCTCTATAGCTTCTCTCTCTATAATTGCTCTTGTGAGTCTTAGTGAATTGGTGAGAATGAAAGAAGAATGAGCTTCTATTTATAGGAAAACATAGTTTCGATAATTACACGTTTTGGGGCTCAAAATATTACAGTATAATACCTTCATCTTTTCTTTCATTTTTAATTTAGTCCTGCAAGTATTTTCAAACTTGCACCACCTCCCCTAATAGTACATCATGTAAATCAATAGTACAATCATGTGAATCAATAGTTCTATACATGTGAAAAAAATAATTACAGTATAGTACCTTCATCTATAACTCCATTTTTAATTTAGTCATGCAAGTATTATCAATCTTGAACCACCTCCCCTAATAGTACATTCATGTGAATTAATAGTACACACATGTGAATAAATAGTTATAAGCATGTGAATTAATAGCAATTAATTGCTTATTTATCCGATTAATTACCCAATTGGTCAATATAACCTCCAGAAATAAATTATTGTCGAAATAAATGTCAATTTCTACTAACACTTATAATCCCAACACAATAGAAATATCAATTTCATCTTTAATCAACACGAACTTATTTATCATAAATATTATAACTCACAATATTTAACAATCAGATCTTTCCCAGGAAAGAGGGAGCTTTCCGATAAGGATTTCTCCCTATTGGCGCCCAATTAGGTGACCAAACCTCTCCTCGACAGAACTTTCTAGACATCGTCAATATTACAAATAATAATATGAATAACTTTGTCGTCACAATTATTGATTTAATAATAATAAATATTATGCAGATGATACTGTGACAATAATTGAATCAATAATATGAGAGATATTACGCAAAGAATTATCGTAGCAATAATTGAGTATAACTAAGTGACTTCTCACGTAAGCATCAATAATCAATACCGTGCTACTATGCAACCACACGACATTCTTGTACTTTTATGTAAGACCCCGCTTTTATAAATAAAGATGAATTTTCTATAAATATTATTTTTGAATATTATGGAATAATTTGATATAATGTTATAGTTGTGGGTAATATTTATAAATTTTGCAAAAGTATACAAGTGGTTATATTATATATTCGATTGGTTGGCCTGGGAATATTCTTGTTTAGCGAGGAATATTCGTGACAACTACTAATCATCAGGACCCCACAATGTAATTATTGTTTGGATCGAGAAAAGACAAAAATATTTTATTGAAATAACTATGAAGTTTTACCGTTGATACTTTTGAACTACTCCTAGTAAAAGTACAAGAATACGCAGGTCGCATAAGAAAGCACCAGTATTGATTATCGATGCTTATGTGAGAAGTCACTTAGTTTGATTCCATTATCACGATTAATAATATGAATTATTATAATGATAATGACGCTTTTTTTTATTCAGATTATTAACGTAATAAAATGTAAACATCTTTTATATAAAATGTAATACTTTATTAAAGTTATTTTATAAATAAAATATATTATATTTTATTATGCATAGTGTTTTGCATAGTGTTTTTAAGTATTTGTTTTGCAGAGTATAGTAAAATGTTTTTATATAAATAGAATATATTATATTTTATTTAAAAGATTTTTCTTTAAACATGGACCGCCGATTAAAGTAAATCAATCTGGACCGCTCATGGATTAGTTACTATGCATTCCATTTTCCTATAAATAAAGCTCATTCCTTCATTATTTTCTTACTAATTCATTGAAACTCTGAGAGAAAATTATGAGAGAAGTTTATAGATAGAAAGTTATAGAAAGAAGAAGAGTATTCTCGCTACTTCATTACTTCTATATTCAGCCTTTTACTAGTAGTGGGTGTTATTCTTTCTTCTTGAAGAGAACTTCATTATTCCATTCACTATTATTCTGCGCTGAATAACTCGTAAAAAGTGGCATACCCTATACATAACCTCGTATACGCCAGCATACCCTATACTTGGTGAAATCTTTATGTTATTCCATTGCTTATTTATTCTCATTGAATAACCTCAGATACGCTGCTTACCCTATACTTGGTGACATTCTTTTATTATTCTGCTGAACATCCTGTCTGCATGTGTTTTACACCTGACCGGTTCCGCTTTTATTATTATCGCTTGAACATCCCATGCTCACAGTGTTTTTTACACCCGACCGGTTCCGCCTTTTATCATTCTGCTGAATATCCTATCTCGTGTGTTTTACACCGGATCCGGTTCCATCTTTATTATTCTGTTGGAACATCCTGCTTGCAGTGAATTTCACCGACCGGTTCCGTTATTATTATTCTCATTGAATAACTCGCCTATGCGCAATCATCGCATGCACGGTGATTTCTTTTGTTATTCCATTCTTTATTATACCCAAATAAGTTAAAACTTTGACTTCTATACTCCATGAAATTAGTAGAATATCCTCGATATTTGCGCTTCATCCAAAGATCTTTTCACGGAAATATTCTTCCGATCATTCTTGAATTTTACTCTACAAAGCAAAGATCATGTTGACAATTTGACGTTAATAATTCCTGGATAAAATAATTCTTGAACTTGTTTTATTGAATTCTTATATCATTGTCATCATCCTCATGTTTATATTTTTTTTTAAAGTCATCCGTGGCCTGTAGAGCATGGATGGACTTGGTATGATTATGACCGTGGATTATTCTGCGTAATCACGACCGTAATGTTACAAATGATGTGATTAAAAATCCTCAAAGGTCAGAGTGCATTGATGGACAAATTGTTGGCATGATCACGACCATTAATGAATACACAACTATTCTCGCCCGTAGTGCGTGAATAATTGTGATCGTGATACTTAAGAATATCCTCGGGCCGAAGTGCGTAAGTGATTCGATGATGTGGATTATTTATTAAAGTCGAGTCTCAAATATAACAAAGGATGAAAAACCTTTAAAATCATAAAAGATAGTAGATTTTATTTTCTACTGACTTTTTTAATGGATCAGATATTCACCGCAGCTTAAACCTGGTTTGTCTATTGTATTTTATCGCTTTAACATTGTTGAAGACTATTGATAATTTATTTTGCATTATCTTAGTCATAATATTTCTTCTCGGGCTAGTTGAGCTCACCCTTTCTTTCTTTCACCGTTTCTTCGTGAAATGAGAATATAAATGGACGAGCCTGGGAAACGAGTGATGGTCCTCAAGATAAGCATTAGTAGTCCCTCACTATTCTCGTGAAATAGTGTGATAATAATTGTAATGAGGACTTTTTGTTTGAGTTTGTATAATATCTAGTAGATTTATATTTGTATTTAAACTCACATGCTTTATGTCGTATTGTATACCTACGCTTATGTTAATAAGTTGATTTAAATTCAGATCATGTAAGTGGCGACCCAAGATGGGTGATGTATACCTAATTTTGGGGCGCCACAATTGGTATCAAAGCTAAGGGATATGATCCCCGGCTAAGATGTGAGAAAAGTACTAGGAGGGAGAGACGGGGAATACCTTTCGCTAGTATGACCTACCTAAGTTTTTGTGCTATTTTATTGGCTCACGTAATATAAAGGTAATTGTTAAATGTCAATTAATCTTTTGTTTTGTGGCAAGATTCAAAAATGACATCCGAGAATGTTGAGAATAGAATGGAGCACAAAGCGATCGCTGATTCACCACATATCAATAATCGTGATAATGTGCATCGTGAAGGCGACAATCCTCACGCAAACAACAACACCGACCAAATGATGAATGATCAAATGTTCGTAGGCTTTATGCAATTTATGCAACAAAGAAAGCGAGAGCGACTCTCTCGCCCAAAACGTAGGTGGAAACACGGAAAACTCTCTCAAGCGGTCACCGCTAAACAATTCAAGGAGCCGACCACCGGAGTTTAAGGGAGAGCCAAAACCACTTCGCGGAAGCATGGATAAAGCAGATTACCAAGATATTTGATGTCTTGGGATGCTCCGAGGAGCAAAGGTTCCTTTCACGCCTTTTATGTTGCGCTGAGAGGCGACATCGGGTGGAATCGGTAAACGACTCAACCTCGTTGTCATCAAGATATCTTGGGAGAAGTTCCAGAGTCGCTTTCAACGACAAATACTTTCCCCGAAAGTATTCGCCACATGAAGGAGGTGGAGTTTATCAAGTTGGAACAAAACAATATGACCGTGTCGTCGCAATACGAGGCAAAATTTGCGAGTTATCACGGCCATATCCCCCACTTGGTGGATAATGAAGAGAGAATGGCGCCAATGTTTTAAGAGGTTTGAAGTCGAGATACGCCAACATCTTATTTCTCATAAACCGTGTTTGTATTCGGATGTTGTAAATAGGGCTCGCTTAGTGGAGCGCGATAACGAGTCAACGAACTAAAAGAGAGCAAATTTAAGAAAGTTATAATACCAAATGAGTAGTCATCGGCGGTGACAACAAGCGTGAGGGAATCAATAAAGCCGATATGGTAACCACTTTTGTGGTAATCGTACAAAACAATAAGAATGGACATTTCAAGAAACGGAGATTCAACAATGATGGAAAGACGCCAAGACCAAAGACCGTTGTTAAGGAAGGAGAAAGACCACCTATCATATGCTTCAAATGCGAGAAGAGGGACACATCATCCGAATCGTGCCCATGCCATCCAAAAGCATGTTATAATTGTGGAAGAGAAGGTCACTTAGCTCGATTTTGTCGCTGCATCAAGACAAATTCAACTAGGATGGAGGCACCAAAGGTCATCCCGTAAAAGTCAAAACCAAGAGAGTGCAAGGGAGAGCATTTGTCATGACCTCCCGAGAGCAAGGAACCCGAATGAGGTCATCACGGTAAGCTTATCATAAACTCTAATGAAGTCTACACTTTATTTGATACCTGGTTCTACCCATTCTTTTATTTCTCCTACTTGCGCCATCGATTAAATTTGACTCGAGAAATTAGACTTTGACTTATCTCGTGGAAACTCCGCTTGGGAGAAACCTTCATTACATCCACTCGCTTATAAGTCTTGTTTGGTTCAAATCGGTACCTCACATTACCTCGTCGATCTTATTTCATTAAAAATACTTGCATTTGACGTGATTCTAGGGATTGATTGGTTAACTACTTATCATGCAAAATTGATTGTTTTCGTAAGGTTGTTAGCTTTCATATTCCTAATCAACCTATTATGCTAATTCAAACGACCAAACCATTAAAATCAATCACGGTCATCTCAAGCCATAAAGCTATTCGCTTATTGAAAAATGGATGTCAAGCTTTCTTAGCTCATGTCACGATTTAAACAAAATACGCCGCTTTTGAGCGATATTTCTATTGTTAATAAATTTCCCGACGATTCCCCAAGAACTTCCCGGCCTACCCCCAGGCGTGAAATTGAATTTTGTATCGACCTTGAACTCGGTACAAAACCTATTTCCAAAGCCCCATATCGAATGGCTCCTATCAACTTCGTGAGTTAAAGACCCAACCGCAGGAATTGTTAGACATCGGCTTTATTCGACCTAGTACTTCTCCTCGGGGTGCTCCTGCTCTATTCGTGAAGAAGAAAGATGGGAGTATGCGACTTTGTATTGATTATCTGGAGTCAATCATGTCACCATCAAAATAGGTATCCATTGCCACGTATTGATGACCTCGTTTCGACCAACCAGCAAGGAGCCAAATTCTTTTCAAAGATCGATCTTCGCTCCGGATATCACCAATTGAAGATTAGAACCACCGACATTCCAAAGACGGCTTTCGTAACTCCTAAGACGGCATTATGAATTCCTAGTCATGTCCTTTGATCGACTAATGCCCTCACGCTTTTATGGATATGATGAACCGAGTATTCAAGGAATATTTAGATCACTTTGTGGTCGCCTTTATTGATGACATCCTTATTTATTCCAAAAGCCGTGAAGATCATGAGCAACACTTGAGGTCGACACTCCAAAAGCTTCGTGAATATAAGCTTTATGCCAAGTTGAAGAAATGCGAAGTTCGTCTTCGAAGAAGTAGCATTCCTTGGGCACGTGGTATCAAGTCATGGAATATCCGCTGACCCAAAAAAGATCAAGCTATTCAAAGTCGGGAACAACTCTAAATCGCTGATCAAGTACGTAGCTTTCTCGGTTAGTCAAGTTATTATCGAGATTCGTGGAAGGATTTTCTCGAATCGCTACTCCATCGACTCACCGACTCGAAAAGATACAAAGTTCGGTTGGAGCGAAGAATGTGAGAAGAGTTTTCAAGAACTCAAGAAGAGACTTATTTCAAAGACTGCTTCGACAATACCATTTGGCTCTTGAGGATTTGTCATCTACAAAGATGCTTCGAGCAAAGGGTTGGGATGTGTTCTTATGCAACATGGAAAAGTTATAGCCTTTATGCCTCATGACAACTCAAAGAATATGAGAGGAATTATCCTACTCATGATCCGAGTCAGCAAATTGTTGTCTTCAGACTTAAAATTTGGAGGCATTACTTGTATGGGGAGAAAGTGGAGATCTTTACTTGATCATAAAAGCCTCAAATATTTCTTCACTCAAAAGGAACTCAACATGCGACAACGACGTTGGCTTGAATCTGCTGAAAGATTATGATCATACCATCCAATACCATCCCGGAAAAGCGAAACGTGGTAGCCGATGCATTGAGTAGAAGATCGTATGCAAGCACGAAAAGCGTTATTGTCAACACAAAGGCCCATTTTGTGTGACTTGCAAAGGATGGAGATAGAGTTAAAGACTCTGTGGACGCATGTGATGATAGCAAATATACGAAAGTAGAACCGACTTTAATCGATAAAGTTAAAGTCGCTCAAGCTACGCACTGGAGCCGATGCGATGAAAAGAAAGTGCAAGAGGGTGCTACGCCGGAAGCAAGAATCGATGAAGAAGGAATACTTCGAGTCAACTCCGCACTTTGTGTTCCTAACGACCCGATTTAAAGTATAATATCATGATGGAGGCGCATAACACACCATTTGCAATCCATCTCGGGAGTACCAAAATGTATCATGATATTCGCATATACATTTTGGTGGAGCAATACGAAGAGGAGATAAATACTGTTTATCTCAAGGTGTCTAACTTGTCAACGAAGTTAAAGCGAGCATCAAGTACCAAAAGGTCCATCAGCAACCACTTGAAATTCCGTAAATGGAAGTGGGAGCACATTACCATGGATTTCACACGGCCTTCCTAAGGTTTCTCAAGGCATCGATGCGATTTGGGTCATTGTTGATAGATCGACCAAGTCTCCGCTTTCATTTCTTACCGATACGAGAAACTTATACACTTGAACGCCTTGCTCAGTATGTACATAAACGAGATTGTAAGATCGCATGGTATGCCTAAGATCCATAGTTTCCGATCGAGACCCAAGATTCACTTCAAGATTTTGGGTTAGTTTGCAAAAAGCTATGGGCACGACTTACGATTTAGCTTTCGGCAGATATCATCCTCGCATCGGACGGACAATGGAGAGGACTATTCAAACTCTTGAAGATCTATTAAGACTCGTGTTCTTGATTTCAAGGGAGTTGGGACAAGTTTTTACCATCGGTGGAGTTTTCCTACAACAACAGCTTATCAAGCAAGTATCGTATGGCTCCATTCAAGCGCCATGATGAAGAAAGTGTCGCTTCCAAAGATGCTTGGGATGAGGGGGTGAAGCAACGTTGTTGGGACCGAGTTGGTACGTATGACTACGGAAAAGATTCAAACGATCCGACAACGATAAAAACTCACAAAATCGATAAAAAGAGTTATCTTGATCTTCATCGAAAGGACGTGGAATTCAATATAGAGATCATGTGTTGTTAAAAGTTGCTCCATGGAAAGGAGTTACAAGATTTGGAAAGAGAGGAAACTTAATCCTCGATTCATCTATCCCATTTTAATCCTCGATCGAGTAGGAACTGTGGCCTATAGACTCGCTTTTATCGCCAAATATGTCTCGTGTTCATAACGCTTTTCATATATCCATGTTACGTAAATATGTGAAAGACCCGAACCATATTATCGAAGTTAGAACCGGATGAAATAGCGGAAGATTTGACGTATGAAGAGGTTCCCTGCTCAAATTTTGATAAGAAGGAACATATTCTACGCCCCAAGGTTATACCTCAAGTCAAAGTTTTGTGGAGGAACCACGATGTTGAGGAAATGACTTGGGAGTTAGAATCAAATGAAATCAAGGTATCCTTACCTCTTCGACATACCAGTGTACGCATTTAATTTCGAGGGCTTAAATTTCATGCAAGGGGGAGGTCAGAAGACCCCAGCTTTTATAAATAAAGATGAATTTTCTATAAATATTATTTTTGAATATTATGGAATAATTTGATATAATGTTATAGTTGTGGGTAATATTTATAAATTTTGCAAAGTATACAAGTGGTTATATTATATTCGATTGGTCTCAGAATATTCGGTTTAGCAGGAATATTCGTAACAACTACTCAATCATCAGTGGACCCCACAATGTAATTATTGTTTGATTGAGAAAAGACAATTATTGAAATAACTACGGAAGTTTTACCGTTGATACTCACTTGAACTACTTCGGTAGTAAAAGTACAAGAATACGCGTGTGGTTGCATAAGAAATATTACCCAGATTGATTATCGATGCTTATGTGAGAAGTCACTTAGTTTGATTCCATTATCACGATTAATAATATGAATTATTATAATGATAATGACGCTTTTGTTTTATTCAGTATTATTAACGTAATAAAATGTAACATCTTTTATATAAAATGTAATACTTTATTAAAGTTATTTTATAAATAAAATATATTATATTTTATTATGCATAGTGTTTTGCATAGTGTTTTTGCATAGTGTTTTTTATAATAGTGTTTGCATAGTAAAATATTTTTATATAAATAGAATATATTATATTTTATTTAAAAGATTTTTCTTTAAATACGGACCGTCGATTAAAAGTAAATCAATCTGGACCGCTCATGGATTAGTTACTATGCATTCCATTTTCCTATAAATAAAGCTCATTCCTTCATTATTTTCTTACGAATTCATTGAAACTCTAGAGAGAAAATTATAGAGAGAAGCTATAGATAGAAAGTTATGTAAAGAAGAAGAGTATTCTCGCTACTTCATTACTTCTATATTCAGTTCTTTTACTGTAGTGGGGTGTTATTCTTTCTTCTTGAAGAGAACTTCATTATTCCATTCACTATTATTCCATTGAATAACTCGTAAAAGTGGCATACCCTATACATAACCTCAGATACTGCCAGATACCCTATACTTGGTGAAATCTTTATGTTATTCCATCGCTTATTTATTCATTGAATAACTCGATACGCCAGCTTACCCTATACTTGGTGACATTCTTTATTATTCTGCTTGGAACATCCTCGCTCATGTGTTTTACACCCACCGGTTCCGCTTTTTATTATTCTCGTTGAACATCCTGCGTGCATGTGTTTTACACCTTGACCGGTTCCGCTTTTTATCATTCTCGCTGAATATCCTATCATGTGTTTTACACCGGATCCGGTTCCATCTTTATTATTCTCGTTGGAACATCCTCGCTTGTGTGAATTTCACCGACCGGTTCCGCTATTATTATTCTGTTGAATAACTCGCTCATGCATCAAGTACCGCATGCACGGTGATTTCTTTTGTTATTCCATTCTTTATTATACCCAAATTGGTTAAAACTTTGACTTCTATACTCCATGAAATTAGTAGAATATCCTCGATATTTGCGTTTCATCCAAAGATCTTTTCACGGAAATATTCTTCCGATCATTCTTGAATTTTACTCTACAAAGCAAAGATCATGTCGATAATTTGACGTTAATAATTCCTGGATAAAATAATTTTTGAACTTGTTTTATTGAATTCTTATATCATTGTCATCATCCTCATGTTTATATTTTTTTTAAAGTCATCTGTGGCCCAGTAGAGCATGGATGGACTTGGTATGATTATGACTGTGGATTATTCTACGTAATCACGACCGTAATGTTACAAATGATGTGATTAAAAATCCTCAAAGGTCAGAGTGCATCGATGGACGCTTGTTGGCACGATCATGACCATTAATGAATACACAACTATTCTCGCCCGTAGTGTGTGTGAATAATTGTGATCGTGATACTTAAGAATATCCTCGGTCAGTAGTGTGGGTGATTCGATGATGTGGATTATTTATTAAAGTCGAGTCTCAAATATAATAAAGGATGAAAAAACCTTTAAAATCATAAAAGATAGTAGATTTTATTTTCTACTTGACTTTTTTAATGGATCAGATATTCACCGCAGCTTAAACCGGTTGTCTATTGTATTTTATCGCTTTAACATTGTTGAAGACTATTGATAATTTATTTTGCATTATCTTAGTCATAATATTTCTTATCGGGCTAGTTGAGCTCACCCTTTCTTTCACCGTTTCTTCGTGAAATGAGAATATAGCCGGGACGAGCCTGGGGAAACGAGTGATGGTCCTCAAGATAAGATTAGTAGTCCTCACTATTCTCGCGTGAAATAGTGTGATAATAATTGTAATGAGGACTTTTTTGTTTGAGTTTGTATAATATCTAGTAGATTTATATTTGTATTTAAACTCACGCTTTATGTCGATTGCATACCTATGCTTATGTTAATAAGTTGTATTTAAATTCTGTATCATGTAAGTGGCGACCCAAGATGGGTGATGTATACCTAATTTTGGGGGCGTCACAACTTTTACTACCGGATAGTTCAACAGTTTAACAGTAAAACTTTCGCCGTTATTTTTATAAAAAGATATTTATGTCATTTTCTAAATACGAAAATAATTCCGTTGTGGTGTCCACCAATGATTATGCCGTCGTACGAATATTCTCTGTTAAAACGAATATTCCCCGACAAATCGAATATTCCCCAACACAATGAATATTTTATATCAACTTGCTTACTTTGCAAAATTTTCACATATCACCCTTAACTTTAACCCTTTCTCAATTTAACCATTTACTAAATAAAATAATAATTATAAGAAAATTTAATACTTTTATTTTATAAAATTCGGGGTCTTACAGTTATAGTTGTGGGTAATATTTACAAATTTTACAAAGTAAGCAAGTTGTCAAAAAATATTCGATTGGTTGGGGAATATTCGTTTTATCGGGGAATATTCGTACGACGGCACAATCATTGGTGGAACCCACAACGAAATTACTATCGGAGTTAGAAAACAATAGAAATATTTTTTTATAAAAATAACGGCAAAAGTTTTACTGTTAACTATTGAAATACTCGGTGATAAAAGTACAGTAAAACGCGTGGTTGCATAGTAGCACACGGTATTGTACAATATCTTTGATTATTGATGCTTACGTGAAAAGTCGCTCAGTTTTATTCAATAATTGCCACAATAATTGTTGCACAATTTCTTATATTATTGATTCAATTATTATCACAGTATCATCTGCACAATATTTTACATTATTAAATCAATAATTAACGCGACACAAGTATTCATATTATTAGTTAGCATTATTGACAATGTCTAGAAAATTTTGTCGAGGAAAGTGGTTTGTTCATCTAATTGTGCGCCAATAAGGATAAATCTTTATCGGAAATCCCCCTCTTTCCTAGGAATGATCTAGTTGTTTATATTGTGAGCTTATAATATTAATTATTATGTGGTGGATATTGGTTCAATTTTGATTTAAATGAAGGAAGTTTTAGCATGAAATAATTGTTGAAAGTTTGGCATATTTTCTGTGGAATTATAATTATTTCTCCGATAAAATATTCATTCAAATATATTATTATAATATATTATAATTGTTTAAATAATAATATTATTATAATATATATATATATATAAATGCATGTGATAAAAGGGACGAAAGTATTATTTGAATGCCTTATATTTTCATAAGAGTAGTTGGTGATGGATGCTTCTCCTGCAAACCATTTCTGGTTTCAAAATTGTGTGGGCCTTAAGAAGTTGATGGTTAGGCAAGAATGGTGCAGGAAAAGGTTGGCAAAAGAAGAAAAACAAAAGGTTAGGCAGGTTAGGCCTGAAGAAAAAAAAAGAATGTTAGGCAGAATGCCTTGTTTTTTTTCTTCCTCCGTTGCTATAAATAGGGGGTAACCCCTCCTTCCTAAAACACACCATTTCAATATCAGAAATTCTTATTCTATAGTATTGTGAGTATTTTTCTTGAGTATAAGGATACTTTGAGTGTAGTTTTTTCTGCAAAATTTTCTCAGAATAATATCCGATATTCCAGTCAAATCCAGTTTCTACTAAGGTAAAGGATATTAATTTCTTTCAATACTCGTAAAAAATATTATTTTCTTTCATACTCCATAGTATGGAAGGGATATTAATTCATTTCATATTCATAAATTTTAACTTACTATGGTAAGTATTGCTTCTATAATTCCTGAAATTAGTAGAATATCCTTGATATTTGCGCTTCATCCAATATCTTTTCATTAAAATATTATTCTGAGCATTCTTGATAAGTTTTAACCTTTTTATGCCGGTGTACTATTCACAGGGTACTATTCCTAAAGTACTATTCATGGGTAACTATTCACACAGGTACTATTCACCCAGGGTACTATTCATGACAAAAATTAATTTCTTTTCTGTCCAAATCATTTTTGATACAATATTATTCTTGAATTTTACTCCATTAAAGCAAAGATCATGTTGATAATTTGGACATTATCAATTCGGATAAATTAAATTATAAATCTTTAGAATTTACCCTTTGCTTACATTTAATTGAATTCTTATATCATTGTCATCATCCTCATGTTTATATTGTTATGAAAGTCATCTTTGGCCCGTAGTGCATAGATAGACTGTGGATTAGTATGATTATGACCATGGATCATTCGGTATAATCATGATTTGTAATGTTACAAATGATGTGGTAAAAGTCCTCATTGGCCCGTAGTGCATTGATGGACAGTTGTTGGCACGATCATGACCATTGGTGATAATAATGAATATCCTTGGCCCGTAGTGCATGGATAATTAAGTGATGTGGATTATTTATTGAGCTGAGTCTAAGCGATAAAATTGATGATAAACTTTTAAATCATAGAAGATAGTAGATATCATGATCTACTTGACTCTTCTAATGGATTATTTGTTCCGCTGCAGTTAAACTTGTTGTCTATTATATTCTATCAGTTTAACACTGTTGAAGGCTAACGATAATTTATTCTGCATTATCTTAGTCATAATATTCTTTACTGGGCTAGTTGAGTTCACCCTTTACTTTCATTGTTCTCTTCAGAAAATGAGAATATAGCTGGGACTAGTCAGGGGATGAAGTGACGGTCTATATGGTTGTTTTAGTAGTCCTCACTATTATATGAAATAGTGTGATAATAATTGTAATAAGATTGAATTTGAGTTTGGATATTGTCTAGAAGACAATATTCATGTTAAAACTCTCAGCATATGTTTTGTCGTATTTACATGACAGTTGTATTAATTAAGTTGTATTTGGCGACTCAGAATGGGTGATGTATACCTATTTTGGGGGCGTCACACATGTTACGTTAGTTTTAGGTGAAGAAATATTTGAGGGTTTTGTATCGGGTTCAAGGTCGATACAAAATTTTATTTCACGCTCTGGGGGTAGTCTAGGAAGTTCTTCAGGGAATACGTCTAGAAATTTATTAACAATAAAAATATCATTCAAATCTGACGTATTTTTGTTTAAATCTGTGACATGGGCTAAAAAAGCTTGACATCCGTTTTTCAATAAATGAATTATTTTATTGCTTGATATGACAGTGATTGACTTTAGTGGTTTAGTTGTTTGAATTCGCATAATAGGTTGGTTAGGAATATGAAAACTAACAACCTTATAAAAATAATCAATTTTAGCATGATGAGTGGTCAACCAATCAATCCCTAAAATCTCATCAAATGCAAGTATTTTCAAAGTGATAAGATCGATAGGTAACGTGCGGTTGCCGATTTGAATCAAACAAGACTTATAAACAGTGGATGTAATGAAGGTTTCTCCTAACGTAGTTTCAACAGATAAGTCAAGGTCTAATTTCTCCGGAGTTAAATTTAAACGTTGAGCGCAAGTAGGAGAAATAAAAGAATGGGTAGAACCGGTATCAAATAAGGTATAAACTTCGCTAGAGTTTATGATTAGCTTACCCGTGATCACCTCGTTCGGATTCCTCGCTTTTTGGGAAGTTACAAAAACACTCTCACTTGAACCAACGATTTTAACATGTCTGGGACAACCTTTGGTGTCATCATTACCTTTGGAATTGACTTTAGCTATAGGGCATACTACACCCTCAACTGCTTCATCGTACTCCTGTTCCATGATCTGAATCATTAATCTTCGATCCATATCCAATTGGGGTTGATCGCAATGTACAGGGTAATTCAAAATTCGATGTTAGGTTCTCCCAATTGCTGTCCAAAAAGAGAAATACATATCATCTATTTTAGCCTTCTTGGACCGGACTTCTCTTTCCACAATATCAACGCGCCGTGCGACTTTTACCCATGCATCCTTCGTTCTTACTCGTTCAGTTATTTCTTCTTTCAGCTGATCCTTGACATTTGAATTCTCAGATTCCAGCTTTAACATCTTATACTCTGCCAAAGAGTGCTTCTGTTTAAGCATCACATATCGAGTAACAGAAGCTTAAATTGTTACATTGTTTTGCTCCACGACCGCCTTCCGTTCTTCATCCAGCTCTTCTACCTAATGAATATGATTTTGCAGTTCTACATTTCGATCATAAAGTTATCCTAATAAATTCTCCACAAGTTCCTCTTCTTCCTCATGCTCAGCTGCTACCTCTGCGACTAGCTCAGGTGCAACTATTAATTCTTCACTCACCATATGAATATCTCTAATTTCTTCTTCTCCTGACATCCTACAATCAAGTTTAATAACTTAATTAGTACTCCACAATAAAAATTTTGTTATAACAAAATATTATACTCCAATATTTATTTTTTAAATGAATCTCCTCGATTCATCACTTAAAGCTCTATATGAGTTCATCTCTTGATTTTCAGATGTCATTTTCAAATACTGCCATAAAATAAGGGTTAATTGACATGCCACATATTATCCCTATATTCTGACCGATCAGTTAAATAACAAATAAACTTAGGTAGGTCATACTAGCGAAGGAATTACCCGTCTCTCCCCTCCTAGTTCTAGTCTCACATCTTAGCCAGAGATCATATCCCTAAGCTTTGATACCAACTGTGCCGCCCCCAAAATAGGTATACATCACCCATTCTGAGTCGCCAAATATTTGGTACAGAAATCAAATACAAACTTCTTTAATACAACTTTTGTGTAAAAATACGACAAAACATAGCTGAGTTTTTACATGAATATTGTCTCATAGAAAATATCTTAACTCAAATTCAATCCTCATTATATTTATTATCACACTAAGTAGTGAGGACTACTAAAATAACAATCTCGGACCGTCACTCCATTCCCCGACTAGTCCTGACTACGTTCTTATTTCCTGAAGAGAACAATGAAAGCAAAAGGGTGAGCTCAACTAGCTAGTAAGAAATATTATGACTAAGATAATACATAATAAATTATCATTAGCCTTCAACAGTGTTAAACTGATAAAATACAATAAACATTAAGTTTAACTACAGCGGAACAAGCAATCCATTAGAAGAGTCAAGCAGAGCATGATATCTACTATCTTCTATGATTTAAAAAGTTTTTCATTAACTTTATCGATGAGACTCAGCTTAATAAATAAACCACATCCTCGAATCATCCCTGCACTATGGGCCAAGGATATTTATGTAATCATCAATGGTCATGATTATACCGAATAATTCCTAGTCATAATCATACCAACAACTGTCCATCAATGCACTACGGGCCAATGAGAACTTTTACCACATTATTTGTAACATTATGGGTCAAGATTATACCGAATGATCCCTGGTTATAATCATACCAATCAACAATCCATTTATGCACGTAAGCCAAAGATGACTTTCATCACAATATAAGCATGAGGATGATGACAATGATATAAGCATTAATCAAACGAAATCAAGGATAAATATTAAAGACTTTAAATTTATCCAAAGTTTAAAAATATCCAAATTGTCAACATGATACTACTTTGTGGAGTAAAATTCAGGAATAATATTCATGTATCAAAAATAATTTGGACAGAAAAGAAAAAAAAATTGGGTGAATAGTACCCCATGAATAGTACCCTATTGTAAGACCCCGAATTTTATGAAATAAAAGTATTCAATTTTTCTATTTTAGTAAATGGTTAAATTGATAAAGTTTAAAGTTAAGGGTGACATATGAAAATTTTTCAAAGTAAGCAAGTTGTCATAAAATAATCGGTGGTAAAATACGCGTGGTTGCATAGTAGCACACGGTATTGATTATTAATGCTTACGTGAGAAGTCATTCAGTTTGATTCAATTATTGTCGATATTTGATATATTATTAAATCAATAATTGAGACGACAAAGTTATTCATATTATTAAATTGCAATATTTACAATGTCTAGAAGTTTTGTCAAGGAGAGGTTTGGTCACCTAATCAAGGCGCTAATAATAGGAGAAATCCTTATTGAAAGCCCCCTTTTCCTGGGAACAACCTGGTTGTTAAATATTGTGAGTTATAATATTAATGATGAATAAGTTCATGTTGATTAAAGATGAATTTGATAGTTTCATTGTGTTGAGATTATTTGTGTTAGTAGAAATCGACATTTATTCAGATATTAATTGATATCTGGAGGTTATGTTGTTCAATCGGGTATTCGGGACACTTTTTGTGTCGGAGTACTATTCATGAGTTACTATTCACGAGTTACTATTCATGAGTTACTATTCATGAGTTACTATTCACGAGTTACTATTCATGAGTCACTATTCATGAGTTACTATTCATGAGTTACTATTCACCCGAACAATATATTTCTTTTCGGTCCAAATTATTTTTGGGTACAATATTATTCCATGAGGAGTTGTGCTAATTTTTCAAACCGTTGGTTGAAATTATATTAGTGAATCAATATGGACCGTTGGTTTAAAGTTTTAATAATGAATCAGTATGGACCGCTGGTTTAAAGTTTTAATAGTGAATCAGTATGGACCGTTGGTTTAAAGTTTTAATAGTGAATCAAGATGGACCGTTGGTTTAAAGTTTTAATAGTGAATCGGATGGACCGTTGCTTTAAGTTTTAATATGGACCGTCTGCTTAAAAGTAAATCAATCTGACCGTTCATGAATTAGTTACTATTCACCCATTCTCCTATAAATAGAAGCTCATTCCTTCATTATTTCTTACGAATTCACTGAAACTCTTGAGAGAGAAATTATAGAGAGAAAGAAGAAGAGAAGTCAACTACCTTTCTATTTCAATATCCAGTTTCTTCTAAGGTAAGGGATATTATTTATTGAACCTGTAAGGGGTGTTATTCTTTCATATTCATGAAGAGAACTTCTGTTATTCCATTATTTATTATTCTGTTGGAATAACCTGTATGCGCGGTTTACCCTATACTTGGTGGAATAACCTATATATGTGGTTTACCCTATACTTGGTGAAATTCTTCTGTTATTCCATTATTTATTATTCTGTTGGAATAACCTGTATACGCGGCATACCCTATACTTGGTGAAATCCTTCTGTTATTCCATTCCTTATTATTATGTTGTAATAACCTGTTTATGCGAAGTACCGCATACATGGTGAAATTCTTCTATTATTCCATTCTATTTTATTATGTTGAATAACTTTGCTTATGGCTGCACCGCATACATGGTGAAATTCTTCTATTATTCTCGTTTTTATTATTATGTCGCGGAATATCCTGTTATGTGCGTAATTTCGCCGACTCGTTTCATTTATTATTCTGTTGAATAAATCAGATACGCGGATTACCGTATACCGGTGAAGTCTATTGTTATTCCATTCTTTATTATTCTCATTGAATAACTCAGATATACCTGGATTCTCAGTATACACGGTGAAGTCCATTGTTATTATTCCATTCTTTATTATTCTGTTGGAATAACCTGTATACGCGGATTACCGTATACCTGGTGATTTCTGTTGTTATTCCATTCTTTATTATTCTATTGAAATAACCTATATACGCGGATTACCGTATACCTAGTGATTTTTGTTGTTATTCCATTCTTTATTATTCGTTTAATATCCTCGCCTCGTGCGTTCTGCCGGGACTGTTCCATTATTTATTATTCTATTGAGAATAGCCTGTCGGTGCGATCTATCGCATGCATGGTGATTTCTTCTATTATTTCATTCTTTATTATTCTGTTGAAATAACCTGTCTATGTGAATTACCACATGCATGGTGAATGATCCTTTGTGTTTCATTCCTTATTAAATTGTGGAAATGATCTGTTTACGTGGATTATGATGAAAGTCATAATAAAAGCATAGGACTGATGAAAATCATGGTTATGTGTGGTATTAGTAAGTGTTATGATGAGTTATGTTGGTTATTATGGGAAAACATGAAAGTTTCTTAGAAATCACAAAGGGTTGAAAATCAGATTTTGGTAAAAACGGAACATGAAATTCAATTGACCATATCTCCTATTATATTTTGAATTTTTGAGTGTGGTCAAGTTCTAGAGTTAGATCTATGAGTTTTTTAGCATCTCCAAGTGGAATCACTGGAAAAGGTGTTGTAGATTTTCGTGTGGACTGTTTTTAGCAAAAGAGTTCAAAGCTGCGAAAGAGGAAAATGCTACTGCCCAGAAACTTTAAAGGGCTGTTTCGGCCACTTAATTTGTGAGAAAAATTCTGGCCTTTTGGGACATGAAAGTATATGGTATAAGGTACCTCCTGTCCAAAAATGAGCTCATTCCGACTTAAAATGAGCAAGTTATGACCATTTCAATATTTAGGTTTTTCTGACGAAAAATGCTATAACCGGAGTTCTATAACTCTGATGACCATGAAATTTAAACTGGAGGCCCACGTTAACATGTGTAAGATCCTGCCAAGATTTGGGAATTTCTGGAGTTAACCTTGAGGTAGCTAATTTCTTAAGGAATTAATTAGAAATTGATTTTTGAAAAATAGTAAATGAATTTTAAAAATTCCGAGAAAAATATATGTTCTTTATAGGACTATATTATGTTAAATCCCAGAAAAGAAATATTTTTGGGACTGATTTGATATTTTTCATGAAAATGGTTTAGTTACGAACATATAAGTTAAATATGTTATGTGAAGTAACAAAGTTGGAAAATAGGATTTTATGGCTTGGAAATCCTATATAAGGTATATGAAGATTTTTGATAAGGGATTTGATCATTGGTGATGAAATCTTATGAGTATAGCATTTTTGAATAACTAAATGCATTATTTGGTAAAGTGTAAACAATTGAAATAAATTGTTTATAAGTTTAAGAAGTGATTAAAATATTGTTATGATATTAATAATATTAGATTATGAGTGGTTGATAATATTTGGATAAATTTAAAGTCTTTAATATTTATCCTTGTTTTCAGTTGATTAATGTTTATATCATTGTCATCATCCTCATGCTTATTTAGTAATAAAAGTTATCTTGGCTTACGTGCAAAGATGGACTGTAGATTATTGAATTGTATATCTTTGGCTTACGTGCAAAGATGGACTGTTGGTTGTTGGTTTTATAGTTGTATATCTTTGACTTATGTGCAGAGATAGACTTGGTATGATTATGACTAGGGATTTTTCGGTATAGTCATGACCATTGATGATTTAATGAATATCCTTAGCCCGTAGTACAGGGATGATTAGAAGATGTGTCTTATTTATTAAGCTGAGTCTCAGCGATAAAAGTTGATGAAAACATTTTTTTAAATCATAGAAGATAGTAGGTTTTATTTTCTACTTGACTCTTCTAATGGATTGCTTATTCCGCTGCAGTTAAACTTGATGTCTATTGTATTTTATCAATCTAACATTGTTGAAGACTATTGATAATTTATTCTGCATTATCTTAGTCATAATATTTCTTATTGGGCTAATTGAGCTCATCCTTTCTTTCACTGTTCTCTTCAGGAAATGAGAATATAGTTTGGACGACGAGCCTGGGGAAAGGAGTGATTTTATCCGTATGATAGCATTAGTAGTCCTTACTATTCCGATTAAATAGTGTGACAATAAATGTAAAGAGGACTCCTTTGAGTTTGTATACTGTCTAGATGACAATATACGTATTAAAACTCTTAGATTATGTTTTGTCGTATTTTACACGACATTTGTATTATTAAGTTGTATTTGAATTTTGTACCATGTATTTGGCGACTCAAGATGGGTGATGAATACCTATTTTTGGGGGCGTCACACCTATGAATAGTACTTCGAGAATAGTACCTCGTGAATAATATCCCAGCATGAAAAGTGCCCTAAATACCCGAGTGAATAGTAACTGGATAAATAGTAATATGTGAATAGTAACTCGTGAATAGTACTCTGGCATAAAAAGTGCCCCGAATACCCGAGTGAATAATATTTGAGTGAATAGTAACCGAGTGAATAGTAACCCATAAATAGTAACTCATGAATAGTATTTCTGCATGAAAAGATCAATAATTATCAAGAAAGCTCAGAATAATATTTTCATGAAAAGATACTAGATGAAGCGCAAATATCAAGGATATTCTACTAATTTTACGGAGTATAGAAGCAATACTTTAACAGAATGAGTGTAGAATTAGGAATACGAAACGAAATAATATTACTCACATACTAATAATACCAACACAATGGAAATATCCCATTCATCTTTAATCAACACGAACTTATTCATCATTAATATTATAACTCACAATATTTAACAACCAGATCATTCCCAAGAAAGAGGGGGCTTTTCGATAAGGATTTCTCCCTATTGACGCGCAATTAGGTGACCAAAGAACTTTCTAGACATCGTCAATATTGCAAATAATAATATGAATAACTTTGTCGTCTCAATTATTGATTTAATAATATAAAATATTATGTAGATGATATTATGACAATAATTGAATCAATAATATGAGAGATATTATGCAGCAATTACTATAGCAATAATTAAGTATAATTGAGTGACTTCTCACGTAAGCATCAATAATCAATACCGGTGTAATGATATGAAACCACGCCAGACATCGCATTTCTTTACCACCGGGTAGTTGAATAGTTTAACTGTAAAACTTTCGCCGTTATTTTTATAAAAAAGATATTTTTGTCATTTTCTAACTACAACAAAACTTCCGTTGTGGGGTCCACCAATGATTGTGCCGTCGTATGAATATTTTCTGTTAAAACAAATATTCCCCGACCAATCAAATATTTTATAACAACTTGCTTACTTTGCAAAATTTATAAATATTTCCCACAACTATAACATTATATCATATCCACACCATAATATTTAAAAATTTATTTTGAGAAAAATTAATCTTTATTCATAAAAGTTGGGGTCTTACAACAACCATATCTTATGATAACACAAGTTTGTATGTGTTTAGACATCATGTATGATAGTGGAAACACAACCTTAAATCTCTTAGTACAATTATGTCATCCTCATTATAATGGGGTGTATTTTTGACGCTTTCACAGTCAGGTTCTACTCATCCTATTGTTGTTCACCAAAATCAATTATTAAATGACATATAAAATACGACACCACATTTTTAAGTCCTCAATACAATTATATATTGTCATGCTATTTAATAAGGTATTGAGAAACTTCAACAGTCACAGAACCTCATTCTATTCCCTTATTTTCCCTGCTCGACCCAGCTACACTCTTATTACCTGAAAGGAATTGTGAAGCAAAAGGGTGAGCACAAATAGCCCAATAAACAATATTATGACTAAGATAATGTAGAACAAATCATCCAGAGTCCTCAACAGGGAAAAATCTAATAGAATACAATAGACAACAAGTTTTAGATCAACAACTGCAGCTGAAACAACAATTCATTAGAAGAGTCAAGTAGAACATAATGTCTACTATCTCCTCCAAATTAAAAGTTCATCATTAATATTTCATCACTGTAATTAATACCCATTGTAAGACCCCGAATTTTTTTTTATAAATAAAATTGAATTTCCTCTATTCAGTATCTTGAAATATATAATAAGGAGTTAATTTGATATAATATTTTGGTTATGGGTGAAATGTACAAATTTTGCAAAATAAGCAAGTGGTTATAAAATATTCATTATTGTCTGGGAATATTCGTTTGGTCGTGGAATATTCTTTTTGTCGAGAATATCCGTACGATGGCGCAGTCATTTGTGGGCCCTATAACAGAATAACTGTTGGATGAAGAAAATGACAAGTTTGAGTTTTTATAAATAACGGCGTAATTGTTACCGTTAACACTGTTGGATTACCTGGTGGTTAAAATACAGTAATACGCGTGGTTGCACAATACCACACGGTATTGAACAATATTTTTGAATTATTGATTCTTTCGTAAGAAGGCACTACTCAATAATTGTTACAGTAATTACTGTTCAATATTTTATTTTATTGATTCAATAATTGTTGCGTTAATATTTTATATTATTGTTGCTTCAATAATTGTCACTACTCAGTATTTCCCATTATCAGATCAATAATTCATATTATTTGAATAATATTATTAGATAGCATTATTGGAAATGGTTAAGGAAGTTCTGTCTAAGGAGAGGTTTGGTCACCTAATTGTGCGCCAGTAAGGAGAAATCCTTATCAAAAAGCCCCCTCTTTCCTGGGTACAACCTGGTTGTCATAATTGTGATTCTGTAATATTATTTGTGAATAATTAAATATTGATTTATATGATAAGGAAATATTTATTTTCTGTGGACAGAAATAATGGATAGGAAAATATTTATTTTGTGTGGATATAAATGAAGGAATTAATGTTGAGGTATTTTATCAGTATTTTGTCAAAATGAAGAACAAAATATGGGATTTTCAGAAAAAATAGTTTATTACTTGATTTTGTAAAATCCATAACTCTTTGTGTATAATGAGTTAGGAGATGAACCATATATCAAAAGAAAGCCCTAGAAATAAGTTAACCATAGAAATTGGAATCACCTAAAAATTCTTTGTGGATTTTTTGTGGTGACTGTTTGAATGAAACTGGTCCAAAGGACTCATAGTCCGAAAAATCAGTGTTCTTAAGCTATATTGTGTGAGTTATAAATTTTAATTCGACCGTTGGATCGTTGTGATTTTTGGATATGTTATACATATATAAGTTGAGTATATGTCCACAAATTTTGAACCGTTAAAAATTAACGCATGATTTGTTATGAATTTTAAGAGGTAATTGATTCAGAAATTATTTTCTTTTGGTGGAGATTTCTAGAATGTGGGATCCACTTTTGGTTGTTGGGAAAAGTGGATGATTTTTGGTGGGCCCCACTTGTGGTGGCTAAAGTTTTGGTCTTGGTTGGCAACTTGGCATGCGTAGAAATTTTTTTATAATATTTTATTATTTTAGTCTTCTATGGCGTTCTAGCATTTTCCTATAAATAGGCGCTTAAGTTAGAATTGAAAATCACACCAGAAACACAATTTTTCTTTCTCTCTATATTATTAAGCGTGTTTTGTGAGTATTTGGATACTTTGAGAGTTGTTATTCAGTACAAGTTTCCTTCGGCTTTACATCCGATATTTCGATCAGAAATACTGTTATTTTGAGGTAAGGGATGTTATTTTCTTCGTAAATGTATTATTTTCTCCAATATCATTATGCTGAAATATTGATATGAATTTTATTGTGGAATTTCTACCTTTATGTGTCGGGGTTACTATTCATGTATACGGCACTATTTACGTATACGACACTATTCACAAATACGACACTATTCACCGAAAAATGAAATTTTTTCTTTTTCGTCCCAGATGTCTAATATGGTTAATATCTTTGATTGTATCCATATTTTGATCTTCATTCTTGAATTTTACTCCGTTATGGTTTATTATGGAGTGTTTTTGAAATTGGATTATCTAAAGTACGAATCTCTAATCTTTGTCCTTTTATCTTATTGGATTCGTTCTCTAAAATATTTTTCATCATCCTCAGTACTTAATGACGATACTTGAGGAATTTCTTTGGCCTGTAGTGCAAAGATGAATGATTACCTGATAAATATCTTTAGCCTGTAGTGCAAAGATGAATGATTACCTGATGAATATCTTTGGCCTGTAATGCAAAGATGAACAGGTGTTGAGATGAACATGACCAACTGGTGATACAAATGAACATCTTTGGCCCAACGTGCAAAGATGAATATTTGATACAAGATGTTTTTTGATTGATGTTACAGGGATAAAATATTAATGATGGACTTTTAAATTCATAGATGATAGTAGATTTCATTCTCTACTTAACTCTTCTAATGAATTGTTGTTTCATTGCAGCTTGTTGATCAAAACTTGTTTATACATTATATTCTATCGATTTTTCCTGCTCAAGACTAAGGATAATTTTTTGTATATTATCTTAGTCATAATATTCTTTATCGGGCTAGTTGAGCTCACCCTTTTCCTTTTGTTCCATTTTTCTTCTCGGGAGGTGAGAATTTAGCGAGAACTAAATAGGGGTATGGAGTGATGGTCCAAGGCGCTTTATAGTAATCCTCACTATTTTGTAAAATAATGTATCAATAAGTGTAATGATGACTTATTTGAGTGTGGATATTGTCTAGAAGACAATATTTGTATTTAAACTCATAGTATTTGTGTTGTCGTATTTTGCACGACAATTGTATTAATGATGTTGTAGTTGTTTCAGTACCATGTATTTGGCGACTCAGAATGGGTGATGTATACCTATTTTGGGGGCGTCACAGTTGGTATCAGAAATTAGGGATATTGTCTCTAGCGGACATCGGGGAATATAACTAGGAGGGGAGAGACGAGTAAATCCTTCGCTAGTGTGTCCTACCTAAGCTTGTTTGTTGGTCGGTCATAATATAGGGATATTATGTGATATGTTAATTTGTTAAATTAACCCTTGTTTTATGGTAGTTTTTAAGAATGGCAGCTGAGAACGTTAACAATGGATTGAATGACACTGTGGAGACACCTCTAATCACCAACTAGGATAATGTGATGTCAAGCGAAAAAGGAATTAGAGATATTCTTGTGGTGAGGGAAGAATTAATAGTTGCACCCTAGCTAGTCGCAGAGGTAGCAGCTGAGAGTGAGGAAGAAGAGGAACCTGAGGAGAATTTATTAGAAGAATTTTATGATCGAAATGTAGAATTGCAAAATAGTATTCATGAGTTAGAAGAGCAGGCTGAAGAATGGCAGGCGGTCGTGGAGCAAAAGGATGTAACAATTCAAGCTTGTGTTACCCGATATGTGATGCTTGAACAAAAGCACTCTTTGGCAGAGTATAAGATGATAAAGCTGGAATCTAAGCTGAAAAAAGAAACAACTGAACAAGTGAGAATGAGTGATGCATGGGTAAAAGCGCATTTACGCTAGCGTTGATATTGTGGAAAGAGATGTCCGATCTAAGAAGGCTAAAATAGATTATATGTATTTCTCTTTTTGGACAACAATTGAGAGAACCCAACATCGAGTTTTGAATTATCCTGTACATTGCGGTCAACCCTAATTCGATATGGATCAAGATTAATGATTCAGATCATGAAACAGAGTACGATGAAGCGATTGAGGTGGAATATGCCTATAGAAAAGTAAATTTCAACGATAGTGATGACACCAAATGTCTTTGCCCCGGCATAAGTCAAAGCCGGTATAAGGTCAGAACGAGCCAACACAGTTCGGGCTCGACTCGAAAAAAATACTGAAATAGACTCGAATTCGTTAATAATATGATCCAAATTTGAGCATTAAAAATAGTTCGAATAAAAATATGAGTAGAATCTGAGCAAGGTTATACTCGACTCGTTTAAGATTCAAACTACTCGAATTTTTTATTGTGATTCGATACATACTCGATTAATACATATTCGATTAGATGTTCGATACATTCTCTTATAATATATACAAATTTAAATCAAATTAGGATAATTAGTTATTATTTTGTTTTGTTTTTAATTTTAATTTGTGATTTTATATTTGTAAAGTGTAATAATAAATATATTTTCTCATTTTTAAGTAAAATAACAAATTTAATTTATAATTGTATTTATTATAAAACTAGTTATTATGTAGAGATTCGAATTCGAGCTTGAATTTGAAGCTCGCGAGTAGTTTGAATAAATATTCGAGTCGAGTCGGATCGAATTCGAGTAATAAATATTCGAGTCGAGTCAAATCTGAGTAGGAATTTTCAAATATAATTCGAATTCGAGTACGAGTACGAATTTATCATTTCGAGTCGAATTCGAGTAGCTCTCTGTTCGATCCGGTTCGACTTCTTTACACCCTTAGCCGGGTAGTTCAAGGGAGAGCGGTTATCATGACTTCCAAACAAGTGAGGAACCCAAATAAAATTATCACGGGTTAGTTAATCATAAATTTTTGCGAAGTCTATACCTTGTTAGATACCGGTTCTACCCATTCTTTTATTTCTTTTGCTTGTGCTCAACGTTTAAACTTGACTGGAGAAATTAGACTTTGACTTATCTATTGAAACTCCATTAGGAGAAACTTTCGTTACATCTACAGTTTATAAATCTTGCTTGATTCAAGTTGGAACCATCACATTACCTGTTGATCTTATCTCTTTAAAGATACTTGCATTTGATGTGATTTTAGGAATAGATTGGTTAACCACTTATCATGCTAAAATTGATTGTTTTCGTAAGGTTGTTAGTTTTTATATTCTTAACCAACCTATTATGCGAATTCAAGCAACCAAACCACTAAAGTCAAACACTTTCATATTAAGCCATAAATTCATTCGTTTATTGAAAAACGGATGTCAAGCTTTCTTAGCCCATGTCATGGACTTGAACAAAAATACGTCAGATTTGAATAATATTTCTGTTGTTAGTGAATTTCCTGATGTATTTCCTGAATAAACTTCTTGGCCTACCCCCAGAGTGTGATATTGAATTTTGTATCGACTTTGAACCCGGTACAAAACCCATTTCTAAAATCTCATATCCAATGGCTCCTATTGAACTTCAGGAGTTAAAAACCCAAGTACAAGAGTTAGTACCCGAGCCTCTATCTGGTGACTTCCTTTGTGGAATGCACCAAAGTCAGACTCTTCGTAGGGGACTCTATATTTGTGTGGTGGTAAAACGATAGGTGTCATTGTGACATGTTATCCAAGATTGGGATATGAATCACAGTTGAGAGCAACCGAAGTTGGTGACCAAAGTACGTAGCTTTTTCGGCTTAGCTGGTTATTATCGGAGATTCGTGGAAGGATTTTCTCGAATCACTACTCCGTTAACTTAGCTAACTCAGAAAGATACAAAATTTGAATGGAGCGAGGAATGTGAGAAAAGCTTCCAAGAACTCAAGAGGAGACTCATTTCGGCATCTGTTCTGACCATACCATCCTGGAAAAAAGAACGTGGTAGCTGACGCGTTGAGTAGAAGATCGTATGCGAGTACGAGTGCAATATTGTCGAACACAAAGACCTATTTTGTATAATTTACAAACGATAAAGATAGAGTTAAAGACTTTAGGGACCCACTTTATGATGTTAAATATACGAGTAGAATAGACTTTAATTGATAAAGTTAAAACTGCTCAAGCTACACACCGGAGCTAATGAATATAAAGAAGAAGGTGCAAGAAGGCGTTATTCTAGAATTAAGAGTCGATGAAGAGAAGAAAGCTCAAACCTTGGATTTATTTGAAATCCTCGATCGAGTAGGAACTGTGGCCTATAGACTCGCCTTAACGCTAAGTATGTCGCGTGTTCATAATGTTTTTCATGTATCGATGTTACGTAAATATTTGGACAACCCAAACCACATTATTGCGTTAGAACCAGATGAGATAGCCGAGGATTTAACGCACGAGGAGGTACCTGTCAAGATCTTGGATAGGAAAGAGCATGCCCTATGAAAAAAGGTTATACCACAAGTTAAGGCTTTGTGGAGGAACCAAGCTATTGAAGAAATGACCTGAAAGTTGGAATCAGAAATAAAAGCGAGGTATCCTCACCTTTTTGAAACACCAGGTACGTATGTCAAATTTTGAGGATAAAATTTCATAAGGAGGGGAGGTTGTAAGACCCCAAATTTTTTTTTATAAATAAAATTGAATTTCCTCTATTCATTATCTTGAAATATATAATAAGGAGTTAATTTGATATAATATTTTAGTTATGGGTGAAATGTGCAAATTTTATAAAATAAGCAAGTACTTATAAAATATTCATTATTGTCGGGGAATATTCGTTTGGTCGTGGAATATTCTTTTGTCGGGAATATCCGTCTGACCAGCCAGCAGATCATTTAGGGGCCCATAATGAATAAGCTGTTGGATGAAGAAAACGATAAGTTTGAGTTTTTATAAATAACGGCGTAATTGTTACAAGTTAACAATCGCTTGGATTACACAGTGGTTAAAATACTGATGTCGCGTGGTTGTCAAAGATGACATACGGTATTGAATAAAGATTTTGAATTATTGATTCTTTTCGTGAAAGGCACTACTCAATAATTATTACAGTAATTATTGCTCAATATTTTATTTTATTGATTCAATAATTGTTGCGTTGATATTTTATATTATTGTTGTTTCAATAATTGTCACTACTCAGTATTTCCCATTATCAGATCAATAATTCATATTATTTGAATAATATTATTAGATAGCATTATTGGCAATGGCTAAGGAAGTTCTGTCTAAGGAGAGGTTTGGTCACCTAATTGCGCGCCAGTAAGGAGAAATTCTTATCGGAAAGCCCCCTCTTTCCTAGGAACAACCTGGTTGTCATAATTGTGATTCTGTAATATTATTTGTGAATAATTAAATATTGATTTATATGATAAGAAAATATTTATTTTATGTGGACATAAATGATGGATAGGAAAATATTTATTTTGTGTGGATATAAATGAAGGAATTAATGATGAGGTATTTTATCAGTATTTTGTCGAAATGAAGAACAAAATATGGGATTTTCAGAAAAATTAGTTTATTACTTGATTTTGTAAAATCCATAACTCTTTGTGTATAATGAGTTAGAAGATGAGCCATATATCAAAAGAAAGCCCTGGAAGTAAGCTAACCGTAGAAACTGGAATTACCCAAAAATTCTTTGTGGATTTTTCATGGTGACTGTTTGAATGAAACTGGTCCAAAGGACTCATAGTCCGAAAAATCAGTGTTCTTAAGCTATATTGCGTGAGTTATAAATTTTAATTCGACCGTTGGATCGTTGTGATTTTTGGATATGTTATACATATATAAGTTGAGTATATGTCCACAAATTTTGAACCGTTAAAAATTAACGCATGATTTGTTATGAATTTTAAGAGGTGGTTGATTCAGAAATTATTTTCTTTTGGTGGAGATTTCTAAAATGTGGGACCCACTTTTGGTTGTTGGGAAAAGTGGATGATTTTTGGTGGGCCCCACTTATGGTGGCTAAAGTTTTGGTCTTGGTTGGCAACTTGGCATGCGTAGAATTTTTTTTATAATATTTTATTATTTTAGTCTTCTATGGCGTTCTAGCATTTTCCTATAAATAGGCGCTTAAGTTAGAATTAAAAATCCCACCAGAAACACAAGTTTTCTTTCTCTCTATATTATTGAGCGTATTTTGTGAGTATTTAGATACTTTGAGAGTTGTTATTCAGTGCAAGTTTCCTTCGGCTTTACATCCGATATTTCGATCAAAAATACTGTTATTTTGAGGTAAGGGATGTTATTTTCTTCGTAAATGATATTATTTTCTCCAATATCATTATGCTGAAATATTGATATGAATTTTATTGTGGAATTTCTACCTTTTTGTGATGGGGTTACTATTTATGTATACGACACTATTTACGTATACGACACTATTCACAAATACGGCACTATTCACCGAAAAATGAAATTTTCTCTTTTTCGTCTCAGATGTCTAATATGGTTACTATCTTTGATCGTATCCATGTTTTGATCTTCATTCTTGAATTTTACTCCATTATGGTTTATTATGGAGTGTTTTTGAAATTGGATTATCTAAAGTATGAATCTCTAATCTTTGTCCTTTTATCTTATTGGTTTCGTTCTTTAAAATGTTTTTCATCATCCTCAGTCCTTAATGATAATACTTGATGAATATCTTTGGCCTGTAGTGCAAATATGAATGATTACCTGATAAATATCTTTAGCCTGTAGTGCAAAGATGAATGATTACCTGATGAATATCTTTGGCCCGTAGTGCAAAGATGAACGGGTGTTGAGATGAACATGACCAACTAGTGATACAAATGAATATCTTTGGCCCATAGTGCAAAGATGAATATTTGATGCAAGATGTTTATTGATTGATGTTACAGGGATAAAATATGAATGATGGACTTTTAAATTCATAGATGATAGTATATTTCATTCTCTACTTAACTCTTCTAATGAATTGTTGTTTCCGCTACAGTTGTTGATCTACAACTTGTTGTCTATTATATTCTATCAAATTTTTTCCTGTTGAAAACTAAGGATAATTTGTTGTATATTATCTTAGTCATAATATTCTACTAATTTTAGGGAATATAGAAGCAATACTTACCATAGTAAGTTTAGATTTAAGAATATGAAAAGAAATAATATACGAAACTGCAAATGGATTTTCACCCGTCATGCGATAATCCGCGTAGATAGATCTTTTCTACAAATAAAGAATGAGTAGGAAGGGTTATTCACCATGTATGCGGTAATCCGCGTAGACAGGTTATTCCCATAGATTAAAGAATAAATACAAAAATAATATTTCTTACCATACAAAAAATAACATCCCTTACTAATACAAACAATAATATCTCTTATCATACGAAAAATAACATCCCTTACCTTAGGAGATTGGATACAACAATAGTGTAGTAGCAGAATACTCTTCTTCTTTCTCTCTTATTTTCTTTATAGTTTCTCCCTCTAGAGTTTCAGTGAATTCGTAAGAAATAATGAAGGAATGAGCTTCTATTTATAGGAAAATGAACTAAATAGTAACTAATTCACGAACGGTCCAAATTGTTTTACTATTAAAACGGACGGTCCTTATTGATTTACTATTAAAACTTCAACTGACAGTCCATATCCATTTACTATTATAACTTCAACCAGCGGTCCATATTGATTTACTATTATAACTTCAACCAACGATCCATATTTATTTACTATTATAACTTCAACCAGTAATTCATATTGATTTACTATTATAACTTCAACCAACAGTCCTAAAAATTAGTACATCTCTCCATGGAATAATAAACCAAACTTACAACAAACGCCTCATGACAAATCCATTTGTTTATATCAAAAATTGAATAAATATTTATCACAAATCATTTATCTTCAATCAACACATTTTTAATCTTTCAACAATTATTCATCGTTTAATATTATAACTCATAATATTGACAACTAGATCGTTTCCAAGAAAGAGGGGGCTTTCGGATAAGAATTTCTTCTTATTGGCGCGTAATTAAATAACTAAATCCCTTTTCTCGACAGAACTTTCTAGACATTGTCAATAATACAAATAATAATATGAATAACCGTGTCATCTCAATTATTGATTTAATAATATAAAATATTGTGAAGATGATACTGTGACAATAATTGAACAAAACTGAGTGACTTCTTACACAAGCATCAATAATCAGATATACTGTGCAATATCGTGTGTTACTGTGCAACAAAGCGTATTACTATACTTTTATCACTGGGTATTATAACAGTTTAACGCTAAAAGTATTGTCGTTATTTTTTTTATAAAAAGGTTATTTCTTTCACTTTCTATATCCGACAGTTATTCCGTTATTTGGTCCACCAATGATTGCGCCATCGTATTGATATTCCCCGACAAAAAGAATATTCCCCGACCAAACGAATATTTTATGACCACTTGCTTACTTTGCAAAATTTTCACATATCACCCTTAACTTTAACATTTTTTTTTAATTTAACCATTTACTAAATAGAATAATAATTATAAGAAAAATTGAATACTTTTATTTCATAAAATTCGGGGTCTTATAAGCATGATGTCTATTATCTTCTATGAATTAAAAGTTCATCATCATTATTTTATCCTTGTAACACCAATTAATAATTATTTCCAATCAACGAATTATCTATGAACTACGGGCCAAAGATAATCATTTGCATCACCAGTGATCATGATCATGTCAAACACCTGTCCATCTATGCACTACGGGCCAAAGATGACTTTCACCACAAATCTTTATCTATAACATTAAAGTTCATGATTATACCAATACACAATTCCAGGTTATAATTATACCAATAAACAGTCCATCTTTGCACTACGGGCCAAAGATGACTTTCACCACAATATAAATATGAGGATGATGACAATGATATAAAGAATCAATCAAGTATCAAGGATAAATATTACAGATTTATAATTCAATTTATCCAATATTTAAAAATGTCCAAATTGTCAACATAATAACTAATTGTGGAGTAAAATTTAAGAATGATATTCATGTATGAAAAATAATTTGGATAGAAAAGAAAATTAAATTCTGTTGTGAATAGTACTCATGAATAGTACCGTATGAATAATATCGTATTAATGGTACCCATGAATAGTACCGTATGAATAGTACCCATAAATTGTACCCCGACATGAAAAGATTAAAATTTAATAAGAAAATTCAGACCAATATTCCAGTGAAATAATATTAGATGAAGTGCAAACCTTAAGAAATTTCTAATCATTTCAGGAATTATAGAAGCAATAGTTACCATATTAAGTTTAAATTTAGGAATATGAAATGAAATAATATCACTTACATAATATAGAGTATGAAAGAAAATGATATCCCTTACAAGTATTAAAATAAAATAACATGTTTTACC
>CM035168.1:84992694-85165194 GCA_020205615.1 Panax quinquefolius
TAAATAATTTGTAGTATTAATATGAATTAAAATTAAATAAATTTACTCACCGTCTCTAAAAGAATGAATAAAATTCAATTTATACATATTATAAAAAATAAAAGTATAAAATAAGTTAATGTTTAGTTTTACGATCTCCAAATTGACCTCCAAAAAAAAGCCAAATATAACAGGATTTATAAGATATTCAAGTATAACTCGATTTATAATATAAGTAAATTATTATAAAATATTACTAAGATTCTTATTTTTTTTCACTCACAAATAGATTATTATATTTTATAATTGATCATCACACTATCTAATGAATAATGCTAGAGACAAAAACCTGTGTAAGAACTTTTTTTTATAAATAAAGATGAATTTTCTATAAATATTATTTTTGAATATTATGGAATAAATTTGATATAATGTTATAGTTGTGGGTAATATTTATAAATTTTGTAAAATGTAAGCAAGTTGTTATAAAATATTTGTTTGGTGGGGGAATATTCTTTTTGTCGGGGAATATTAAATGACGACGGCTCAATCATTAGTGGACCCCATTAACGGAAGTATTATTAAGTAGTTAAAAACGACAAAATTATCTTTCTATAAAAATAACTACGGAGGTGTTACCGTTAAAACCGTTGAACTACCCTTGGTAAAAAATGTACAATGAATACGCGTGGTTGCATAGTAGCACACGGTATTGATTATTGATGCTTACGTGAGAAGTCACTTAGCTATACTCAATTATTGCTACAGTAATTGCTGCATCATATCTCTTATATTATTGATTCAATTATTGTCACAAGATCATCTCAGATAATATGTTATATTATTAATTGAGACGACAAGTTATAAATGATTAATAATTGTTGAAAGATTAAAAATGTGTTGATTAAAAATAAAATGATTTGTGGTAATATTTATTCAATCCTCATGTATATAAAGAGTCTCATTATGAGACGTTTGTGGTAAGTTTGATTATTTTATGGGGGCCCATATGTCATCATCTAAGAGTCTCTTCGTCGATAGTATTTACCTTTGTGAATAGTAATTACCTTTGTGAATAGTAATTACCTTCGTCGATAGTATTTACCTTTGTGAATAAGTAATTACCTTTGTGAATAGTAATTACCTTCGTCAATAGTATTTACCTTCGTCGATAGTAATTACCCTTCCATGAAATAGTAGTAGTTGTCCCTTCAATATTACCAAGAGTCATTTTGACCCTTCAAGTAAGACCAAAGAGCCACCCTCGCTTTTTCTATAAATAAAAGCTTCATTCCTTCATTATTTCTTACGAATTCACTGAAACTCTAGAGAGAGAAACTATAGAGAGAAAGAAGAAAAGTATTCTGCTACTTCACTTTTCCAATATTCAGTTCTTCTACGGTAGGGACTATTATTTGTTGTACCCGTAAGGGGTGTTATTCTTTTGTATTCATGAAGAGAACTTCTTTCATTCCATCCTTTATTATTCTGTTGGAATAACCTGTATACGCGGACTCCCCTATACTTGGTGATTTCCTTCTGTTGTTCCATTCTTTATTATTCTGTTGGAATAACCTGTATACGTGGTTTACCCTATACTTGGTGACATTCTTCTATTATTACATTTGGAACATCCTCATCATGTGTTTTACACCTGACTCGGTTCCGTCTTTATTATTCTGCTGGAACATCCTCATCTCATGTGTTTTACACCTGACCGGTTCCGCTTTTTATCATTCATTTGGAATATCCTATCTGTGTTTTTTACACACGGATCCGGTTCCATCTTTATTATTCTGTTGGAACATCCTCGCTTGCGTGTGAATTCACACGACCGTTCCGTTATTTATTATTCTGTTGGAATAACTTTTACTGTCATGCGATCTATCGCATGCGTGGTGATTTCTTTTGTTATTCCATTCTTTATTATACCCAAATTGGTTAAAACTTTGACTTATACTCCATGAAATTAGTAGAATATCCTTGATATTTGCGTTTCATCCAAAGATCTTTTCATGGAAATATTCTTCCGATCATTCTTGAATTTTACTCTACAAAACAAGATATCTTGTTGACAATTTGGACGTTAATAATTCTGGATAAAGTAATTCTTGAACTTGTTTTATTGAATTCTTATATCATTGTCATCATCCTCATGTTTATATTATGTTGAAAGTCATCTGTGGCCTGTAGTGCATGGATGAACTTGGTATGATTATGACCAGGGATTATTCGGTGTAATCATGACCGTAATGTTACAAATGATGTGGTAAAAGTCCTCGTTGGCCATAGTGCATTGATGGACGCTTGTTGGCATGATCATGACTATTGATGAATACACGAATATCCTTGGCCCGTAGTGCATGGATAATTTGTGGTTGTGACCCGTAGTGCATTAATGAACAGTTGTTGGCATGATCATAACCATTAATGAATACACAACTATTCTTGGCCGTAGTGCATGAATAATTGTGGTCGTGATACTAAAGAATATCCTCGGTCAGAGTGCGTGGGGTGATTCGATGATGTGGAATATTTATTAAAGTTTGAGTCTCAATTTATAACAATGATGAAAACCTTTTAAATCATAAAAGATAGTAGATTTTATTCTCTACTTGACTCTTTTAATGGATTAGATGTTCATTACCGCAGCTTAAACTTGATGTCTATTGTATTTTATCGGTTTAACTCATTTGAAGACTAATGATAATTTATTCTGCATTATCTTAGTCATAATATTTTCTCTTGAGCTAGTTGAGCTCACCCTTTCTTTCACTGTTCTCTTCAGGAAATGAGAATATAGCTGGGACGAGTCGGGGAACGGAGTAATGGTCCAGATGATAGCATTAGTAGTCCTCATTATTCTTTGAAATAGTGTGATAATAATTGTAATGAGGACTCCTTTTGAGTTTGTATGATCTCTAGTAGACAATATTTTTCAAAGCTTATGTCGATTGCATACTTACGCTTATATTAGTAAGTTGTATTTAAATTACGTATACCATGTATCGACTACCCAAGATGGGTGATGTATACCTAATTTTGGGGGCGCCACAACAGTATCGAGCTTAGGGATATGATCCTGGCTAAGATGTGAGAATAGTACTAGGAGGGAGAGATCGGGGAATTTCTTTGCTAGTATGACCTACCCTAAGTTTATGTGTTATTTTTATTGGTCGGTCGTAATATAATGATAATTTGTTACATGTCAATTAACCTTTGTTTTTGTGGCGATGATCTCAAAATGACATTTGAGAATGTTGAGAATAAGAATGGAGCACGGTGATCGTTGATTCACCACATATTAATAATCGGGATAATGTGCATCGTGAAGGCGACAATCCTCATACAAAACAACAACACCGACCAAATGATGAATGATCAAATGTTCGGAGGCTTTATACGATTTATGCAACAAAGAAAGGAGCGACTCTCGCCCAAAACGTAGGTGGAAACACGGAAAACTCTCGGTCACCGCTTAAACAATTCAAGGAGCCGGGACCACCGGAGTTTAAGGAGAGCCAAAACCACTTCTCGGCGGAAGCATGGATAAAGCAGATCACCAAGATATTTGATGTCTTGGGATGCTCCGAGGAGCAAAACTTTCCTCTTCCGCCTTTATGTTGCGCGGAGAGGCAGACATCGGTGGGAATCGGTAGAAACGACTAACTCGACTTCTTGATCAAGATATCTTGGGAGAAGTTCCAAGAGTCGTTCAACGACAAATACTTTCCCGAAAGTATTCGCCACATGAAGGAGGTGGAGTTTATCAAGTTGAAACAAAACAATATGACCGTGTCGCAATACGAGAGGCAAAATTTGCGGAGTTATCACGGTTTATATCCCACTTGGTGGATAATGAAGAGAGAATGGCGCGAATGTTTTTAAGAGGTTTGAAGTCGGGAGATACGTCCAACATCTTATTTCTCATAAACTGTGTTTGTATTCGGATGTTGTAAATAGGGCTCGATTAGTAGAGCGCGATAACGAGTCAACGAACTAAAAGAGAGCGGTAACAAAATTATAATACCAAATGAGAGTAGTCATCGAAGCGGTGACAACAAGCGTGGAGGGAATCAACAGGCCAGATATGGTAACCACTTCGGTGGTAATCAGGGCCAAAACAATAAGAATAGACATTTCAAGAAAAGGAGATTCAACAATGATGGAAAGACGTCAGCACCAGCACCCGTTGTTAAGGAAGGAGAAAGACCACCTATCATATGCTTCAAATGCGGAGGAGAGGGACACATCATCCGAATCACGCCATGTCATCCAAAGCATGTTATAATTGTGGAAGAGAAGGTCACTTAGCTCGATTTTGTGCCATCAAGACAAATTCAGCTAGGATGGAGGCACCAAAGGTCATTCCCTGCAAAACCAAAGCCTAGAGTTTAAGAGAGAGCGTTTTTTTTCTCGTGACAAGGAACCCGAATAAAATTATCACGGGTAAGTTAATCATAAGCTCTTGCAAAGTCTATACTGATGATTAGATACCGCCTACCCACTCTTTTATTTCACCTAGTTGTGTTCAACGTTTAAATTTGACTCAAAGAAGTTAAACTTTGACTTATTGGTTGAAACTTCGTTAGTAGGAGCCTTCGTTACCTCTACTATTTTTAAATCTTGTTGATTCAAATAAACATTTTTACGTTACCTGTCGATCTTATCTCTTTGAAAATATTTGTCTTTGATGTGACTTTAGAAATCGATTAGTTAAATACTCATCATAATTTTGGTAAGGTTGTTAGCTTTCATACTCTTAACCAACCTGTTATGCGAATTCAAAGTAACCAACCCACTAAAGTCAATCATTGTCATATCAAGCCATAAGTAAAGAGCCCCGATCCTTTCGTTGTTGACTTCCTTGTGTGGAATGCACCGGCCGACTTTTCAGTAGCGACGTCGTGGTGAAGATGGCAAGTTGATAGGTATCATTGTGAGGTGCTATCCAAGTTAAGGGATAGAAGTCACGGTTGGTATTAATGTGACGTCTTATCCAAGTCTTGGACGAGAGTAAATAGCTTTTGAATGATATTTCTATCATTAATAAATTTCTTGGCGTATTCTTGAAGACTTCCTAGCTTTACCCTAGAACGTGAAATCGAATTTTATATTGACCCCAAAGACAAAAACCCATTTCTTAAACCTCAAATATTTCTTTACTTAAAACGAACGTAATATGCGCCAAAGATATTGACTCGAGTGTTGAAGATTATGATCATACCATCCAATACCATCCTGGAAAAGCGAACGTGGTAGTGACGCGTTGAGTGAAGATCATATCAAATACGAGTCGTTATTATCACAACGCAAAGCCCATTTTGTGTGACTTGCAAAGGATGGAGATAGAGTTAAAGACTCGTGGACGCGTGTGATGATAAGCGAGTATACGAGTAGAACCGACTTTAATCGATAAAGTTAAAGTCGCTCAAGTTGCAGACTGGAGCCGATGCGTATGAGGAAGAAAGTGCAAGAAGGTGCTATCTTTGGAAGCAAGAATCGATGAAGAAGGAATACTTGAGTCAACTCCGGACTTTGTGTTCCTAACGACCACGATTTAAAGTATAATATCATGATGGAGGCGCACAACACACCATTTGCAATCCATCTCGAGAGTACCAAATGTATCATGATATTCGTCATACATTTTGGTGGAGCAATATGAAGAGAGAGATAGCGCCGCTTTTATCTCAAGGTGTCTAACTTGTCAACGAGTTAAAGCGAGCATCAAGTACCAAAAGGTCCATCAGAACCACTTGAAATTCCGAATGGAAGTGGGAACACATTACCATGGATTTCGCACGGCCTTCCTAAGGTTTCTCAAGGCGTTGATGCGATTTGTGTCATTGTTGATAGATTGACCAAGTCCGCTCATTTCTTACCGACATCGAGAAACTTATACACTTGAACGTCTTGCTCAGTATGTACATAAACGAGATTGTAAGACTGCATGGTATCTGCGATATCCATAGTTTCCGATCGAGACCCAAGATTCACTTCACGATTTTGGGTTAGTTTGCAAAAAGCTATGGGCACAGACTTACGATTTAGCTTCGGCATATCATCCTCGAGACAGACGGACAATCGGAGAGGACTATTCAAACTCTTGAAGATCTATTAAGACTCTGTGTCCTTGATTTCAAGGGAGTTGGGACAAGTTCTTACCATTGGTGGAGTTTTCCTACAACAACAGCTTATCAAGCAAGTATTGGCATGGCTCCATTCGAGCGTTGTATGGAAGAAAGTGTCGTTCTCCAAGATCTTTGGGATGAGGTGGGTGAAGCAACGTTGTTGGGACCGGGAGTTGGTATGTATGACTACTTAAAAAAGATTCAAACGATCCGACAACGATAAAAAAACCTCACAAAATCGATAAAAGAGTTATCTTGATCTTCATCGAAAGGGACGTGGAATTCGATATAGGAGATCATGTGTTGTTAAGAGTTGCTCCATGGAAAGGAGTTACAAGATTTGGAAAGAGAGAAAACTTAATCCTCGATTCATCGGTCCATTTTAATCCTCGATCGAGTAGGAATCGTGGCCTATAGACTCGCTTTTACCGCCAAATATGTCTCGTGTTCATAACGTTTTTCACATATCCATGTTACGTAAATATGTGAAAGACCCGAACCATATTATTGAGTTAGAACCCATTTAAATAGCGGAAGATTTGACGTATGAAGAGGTTCCTGTTCAAATTTTGGATAAGAAGGAACATATTCTACGCTCCAAGGTTATACCTCAAGTCAAAGTTTTGTGGAGGAACCACGATGTTGAGGAAATGACTTGGGAGTTAGAATCAAAATGAAATCAAGGTATCCTTACCTCTTCGACATACCAGTATCGTACCCTAATTTCGAGGGCGAAAAATTTCATAAGAAGGGAGGTTGTAAGACCCCAAATTTTATAAATAAAGATGAATTTTCTATAAATATTATTTTTGAATATTATGGAATAAATTTGATATAATGTTATAGTTGTGGGTAATATTTATAAATTTTGCAAAAAGAAGCAAGTTGTTATAAAATATTTGTTTGGTCTGGGAATATTCTTTTTGTCGGGGAATATTCGTATTTACTACTCAATCATTAGTGGACCCCATTAACGGAAGTATTATCGTAGTTAGAAAAGCGACAAAATTATCTTTCTATAAAAATAACTACGAGGTGTTACCGTTAAAACTGCTGAACTACCCTATGGTAAAAGTAAAGAATGTCTGCGCGGGTTAGCGTAAGAAGCACACGGTATTGATTATTGATGCTTACGTGAGAAGTCACTTAGCTATACTCAATTATTGCTACAGTAATTGCTGCATCATATCTCTTATATTATTGATTCAATTATTATCACAGTATCATCTGTATAATATGTTATATTATTAATTGAGACGACAAGTTATAAATGATTAATAATTGTTGAAAGATTAAAAATGTGTTGATTAAAAATAAAATGATTTGTGGTAATATTTATTCAATCCTTGATGTATATAAAGAGTCTGTTATGAGACGTTTGTGGTAAGTTTGATTATTTTATGGGGGGCCCATATGTCATCATCTAAGAGTCTCTTTCATCGATAGTATTTACCTTTGTGAATAGTAATTACCTTTGTGAATAGTAATTACCTTCGTCATAGTATTTACCTTTGTGAATAGTAATTACCTTTGTGAATAGTAATTACCTTCGCCAATAGTATTTACCTTCATCGATAGTAATTACCCCTTCGCAAATAGTAGTTGTCCTTGATATTACCAAAGTCATTTTGACCATTCCGTTAAGACCAAGAGCCACCCTCGGTTTTACATAAAATAGAAAGCTCATTCCTTCATTATTTCTTACGAATTCAATTTGAAACTCTGTAGAGAAACTATAGAGAGAAAGAAGAAAAGTATTCTAACTACTTCACTTTTCCATATTCATTTCTTCTACGGTAGGGACTATTATTTGTTGTACCGTAAAGTGTTATTCTTTTGTATTCATGAAGAGAACTTCTTTCATTCCATCCTTTATTATTCTCATTGGAATAACTCAGATATCTGCGACTCCTATACTTGGTGATTTCCTTACATTTGTTCCATTCTTTATTATTACATTGGAATAACCTCATATACGTGGTTTACCCTATACTTGGTGACATTCTTCTATTATTCATTTGGAACATCCTCATCATGGTGTGTTTTACAATCGGACTGGTTCCGCTCTTTATTATTCTGTTGGAACATCCTCATCATGTGTTTTACACCGGACTGGTTCCGATTTTATCATTCTGTTGGAATATCCTATCCGCATGTTTTTACACCGATCTCGGTTCCATCTTTATTATTACTCGTTGGAACATCCTCGCTTGCGGTGTGAATTTCACCGACTGGTTCCGTTATTTATTATTCTGTTGGAATAACTCCGCATGCGGTCTATCGCATGCGTGGGTGATTTCTTTTGTTATTCCATTCTTTATTATACCCAAATTGGTTAAAACTTTGACTTATATACTCCATGAAATTAGTAGAATATCCTCGATATTTGCGTTTCATCCAAAGATCTTTTCATGAAAATATTCTTCCGATCATTCTTGAATTTTACTCTACAAAACAATATCTTGTTGACAATTTGGACGTTAATAATTCTGGATAAAGTAATTCTTGAACTTGTTTTATTGAATTCTTATATCATTGTCATCATCCTCATGTTTATATTATGTTGAAAGTCATCTACATGGCCGAGAGTAGTGCGTGGATGAACTTGGTATGATTATGACCGAGGATTATTGATTGTAATCATGAATCCGTAATGTTACAAATGATGTGGTAAAAGTCCTCGTTGGCCGTAGTGCATTGATGGACGATTGTTGGCGTGATCACGACTATCGATGAATACACGAATATCCTCGGCCAGTAGTGCATGGATAATTTATGGTTGTGACCGTAGTGCGTTGATGAACAGGTTGTTGGCATGATCATGACCATTAATGAATACACAACTATTCTTGGTCGTAGTCATGAATAATTGTGGTCGTGATACTTAAAGAATATCCTCGTCCGTAGTGCGTAAGGGTGATTCGATGATGTGGAATATTTATTAAAAGTCGAGTCTCAAATATAACAAAGATGAAAAATCTTTTAAATCATAAAAGATAGTAGATTTTATTCTCTACTTGACTCTTTTTAATGGATTAAGTATTCATTTGCAGCTTAAATTTGATGTCTATCATTGTATTTTATCGCTTTAATGATTGTTGAAGACTAATGATAATTTATTCTCGCATTATCTTAGTCATAATATTTTCTCTTCGAAATAGTTGAGCTTTCACCTTTTCTTTCATTGTTCTCTTTAGGAAATGAGAATATAAATTTGGGACGAGTCGAGGAGCGGAGTAATGGTCCGGAGGATAAGATTATTAGTAGTCCTCACTATTCTTTGAAATAGTGTGATAATAATTATAATGAGGACTCTTTTGAGTTTGTATGATCTCTAGTGAGACAATATTTGTATTCAAACTCACGCTTTATGTCGTATTGTACACGACAGTTATATTAGTAAGTTGTATTTAAATTCTGTACCATGTATCTGACTACCCAAGATGGGTGATGTATACCTAATTTTGGGGACGTCACAAAAACTATTCTTCAATGTGGCATACTCCATCTTAATAGATTGTGTGGGGCCAAAGATTATATTGAAGCAATTTATTAATCAATATGTTGAGGTAGAGTATCTAACATCTAATTTATTACCACGGTAAAAAAAAAATATTTTTACCAAATGTCCAACCGTGTGTCCGTGTTGTTGCATTCCTTTGACCAATGACTTTTGTGTGCATGTTGAAAATTAGTAAAATTGACGAAGAATCGTATAAAAAATTGGACAACAAATTTTAACAAACCCCACCCTTTTCAACTAATCCATCCTCTTTCCCTCTCTCTCAGCTTCAATGCTTGATCCTCTCAGCTGAGATCTCGTCACCCATTTTTTCTTTCAATCTGAGGTACGTACTTTTCTTTTTTATTCCTGTTGTTCTGCTTTTTCTTCGGTACATGATGATTTCTTGATTCCTCCGCATTCTGTATTTTCTGCAAAATATATTGATTACTTTGTTTGTAATTTGAAGTTCTAAATTGTGGTTTTGTAATTCCATGTTCTAATGATGTTATAATTTGATTGTTATGTGATAGCTAGAAAACTTTTAAAACATCTTGTGTTGTGGCTATAGTTTGGTACTTTTACAATAAACAAAAAAAAAAAAAAAAAAAAGAAGAAAAGAAAAAGAATTGGGAGTTTATGAACTTCACCTATTGTCAGTTTGTTCCAACTTTTTGGTTTATTAGAGTTTCCTTTTTTATACAGGCTAAGCATTTGCTTTATAGGATATTTTTTTTTTCATGTTGGCTAGCTCCCTCATGTTCTTGGAATACATGCATTAGCATTTAATCTATAAGATATTCAATAATAAGTATTTTTTTAATGTAGCTGTAATTTAAGAGAGTTATGCCTATTTTTCTCATTCTAGTACAATTTATTTGCCCCATAGGAATGGTTGGATCATGATATGTGATTTATTCTGAGGACTAAGATAGACTATGCTTAATTTTAGGGTAAATTTCACTTAACCACCTAAGGTTTACATGTTTTCCCACATGACCAACTGAGTGAACACTTAAACACTTGTACTATTGAGGCTAAGTGAAACTGTTACATTTTTCATCCAAATTGATTCTGCGTGTGTGCCATTCTCTAAATGTGCGTGAAGACCCACTAAAATTGTAAACTTTTGAAATAAATGTCCAAAATTTAAATACCGAAACCCACTATCTCTCATCATCTTCACTACTAACTCACCACCGCCACCTTCTACCACAAAACCTCCATAGCCACCAATATTTTTTTATACTATATTCAACAATGAATTCTATTTTACAATAAACTTGAAACTCAATGATAATATACCAGAGCTTGTGACCCAATTGAATCTAGAAACATGTTGAGAAATATTACAAAATCTTTGATGAGATTTTAAAATCTTTGATGAGATTTTAAAATCTTCTAAATTAAAGAATTTTCTCTCTTCTGCCATGTCTCTCTAGATGAAAATTGCATGCTACAAATTAAAATTCGACGAAAACGTGAGATTTCTTAAAACCTATTTCATGTGCAAAAGAGAAAGGGTTTCTTATCATTTTTCTTCTTCAATTTTGACCCAATTACATTTATTTTTATTTTTTTGTACATACCCAATTGCATTTTCAGCTCTATTAATATTCTACCAAAGACACATAAATGTTTGAATTTTTTGAGTTTGATTCAATGTTTATTTCTCTGCTATATTACCTTTGATATTCTTATGATTATAATTCTCCATTGAAGTCTCAAGTTTCCTTATTCATCTTTTACATTTTTAAGGAATATTATACATGAATTTTTGTGAATATTTCAGCCTCAATTTGATTTTTGAATTTGGGTGTTTTTGGTTAGTTTGAAATTCAATTGTAGGTGTTTAAAAATCATATATTAAGAAGTTGGTGTAAGGGTAATTGTAAGTGTATTCAAAGTATAATCAAGAAAGATGTGAGTTTTGTCAAAAATAAAATAAAATGTGGATTAGTGCTTACTTGAGTGTAGGTATTTGAGATTAGGGATAAGTTTCTTGGGGCAAAAATGTACTTGCAAACTTCAGTTAACGGAGTTATGATGGAAAAAGAGTTTTCACTTAGCCTCTGTAGAAAGAAATACTCAGAGTTTAGGTTTATAATTCCTTCTTAATTTCATCTCAATTACATTGGTTTATATACACAAGTATATTTATGGTAATCTCTAACTACAACTATGTATACACAATAATTATGGGACATGACTAACTATAATTATGGAAACCATATCATATCTTCTAACACTCCCCCTCAAGTTGGTGTATAGATGTCTCACATACCTAACTTGAAACATAATGGATGAAACATCTTACTACTAAGGCCCTTAGTCAAAATATCAACAAGCTGGTGCTCTGTTTTGATAAAAGCTAAGCTAATAAGACCACTAGTTAACTTTTCTTTAATGAAGTGTCTGTCAATCTCAATGTGCTTCGTTCTATTGTATTGTACTGGGTCGTTTGCAATACTAATGGCTGCATTATTATCACAAAATAACTGCATAGGCCTTTTAGTTGTAATACCCAAATCTTCTAGCAAGGTTCGAAGCCACATTAGTTCACATATACCCAAGGCTATAGCTCGATATTCGGCTTCAGCACTGGATCTTGTCACTACGTATTGTTTCTTACTGTGCCAAGTAAAGAGATTACCTCCAACAAATGAACAGTAACTCGAAGTAGAACGACGATCCTCTATAGAGCCAACTCAATCTGAGTCGGAAAATGCTTCAACCCTCGTATAACCACGTGGTGCGAATAATAAGCCTTTCCCGGGAGCAGACTTGAGATACCTCAAAATTTTGTAGATAGTTTCCATATGACAATGTCGAGGATCATGCATATACCGACTCACTATTCCCACAACATAAGATATATCAGGTCTAGTATGAGAAAGGTATATCAATCGTCCCACCAAACGTTGATATCTTTCTTTATCAACCGTAGGTCCTGTGCCACCTACTAGATGATGATTAACTTCAATAGGAGAATCAACAGGCTTACATCCCAACATGTCAGTTTTTGTTAAAAGATCAAGTACATATTTCCTTTGAGATAGAAAAATTCCACTAGAAGATCTTGCACCTTCAATACTAAGGAAATATTTCAAAGGACCAAGATCTTTGATCTAAAACTCTTTGGCCAGACTTGCTTTGAGATTAACTATCTCTTCTCTATCATTCTCTGTCACCACAATGCCATCAACATAATCAATAAGAATGGTAGTCTTACCTTTTATTTGTTTGACAAATAAAGTACGATCTGCTCGACTCTGCTTGTACTCAAATCTTATCATTGCTTTGTGGAATCAACCAAACTAGACTCTGGGTGATTGCTTCAAACTATATAAAGCCTTTCGCAGCTTACAAACCTTACCCTTGGTGGCAGATGAAGCAAAACCAAGGGGTATTTTCATGTATACTTCCTCCTCTAAGTCACCATGAAGGAACACATATTTCACATCCAATTGCTGAAGATCCCAGCCGAAGTTTGCTGCACATGAGATTATGGTACGAACAGAGTTCATCTTTGCCACAGGAGCAAATGTCTCCTGGTAATCAATCCCATGGGTCTGAGTATACTCTTTTGCAACTAATCTGGCTTTGAGTCTCTTAACTGTCTTATCTGGCTTCTGTTTGACTGTATATACCCATTTGCAACCAACTGGTTTTTTCTCGTAAGGAAGCGTAACTAGTTCCCATGTATTATTTTTTTTTAGGGCATTCATCTCTTCTATCATAGTCTGTTTCCAATTTTCATCACTAATTGCTTCTCTCCACCCCTGATGAATAAATATGGAGGACAAAGTAGTGGTAGGATGCAATTAATTTATTATAGGCTATGAAATTAGAGATAGGATGTTGAGTACAAGATCTAACTCCTTTTCTAAGAGTAATAGGAAGGTCAGTATCATCAGAAGAAAATGTAAGATAATGATTCTCACCATTAGCTTTATCAAGACTAGGTTCTGAGCAGGGATGGTGTAGTGGTGCAGAAACGGTAATCTTATTCTTCCCTCTTCGAACATAGGTCTTCAACTCAGGCTCATTCATACAGCACTTTCGACTCCACTCCTCAGAATCGCGACTCCCCCTTTGTAGATGTATCAGAAACAACAACAGGAGCAGGAGAGGAATTTATAGGATAAGATGATATAATATAACTTGTAATACTAGTTTCAAGAGGAAACTTTTCATCAATAACATCCTCTCCTCAGGAGAAGGGGAAGAAGAATAAAAAGGTTCTGATTCCCAAAAAGTTATATCCCGAGTGACAAATACTTTGTTTGAAGGAGGATGAAAACATTTATAATCCTTTTGGGTTGGAGAATAACCAATGAAAACACACCTAAGAGTCTTGGGATCCAATTTTTCCCGAGTGGGAGATTTATCATGAATATAGCACACACAGCTAAAAACTAGAGGTGAAGAAGAGAGACTTGTCATGTGTTGGAGAAAAGAGATGAGAATTTTGTTTGAAGGAAGGCGGTCTATAAGAAATGTAGCAGTCAGAACATCTCCCCATAGAAATTTAGGTGTGTTCATAGTGAACATAAGAGTGCGGGCTACCTCTAGTAAGTGTCAATTTTCCTTTCCGCCACTCTATTTTGTTATGGAGTTTTGACACAGGAGGTTTAAAGAATGATGCCATGCTGAGAGAGATGAGATGCGAAGACATTATTGTTACTATATTCACGACCATTATCACTATGGAGAATTTTGACTTTAGCGTCAAATTGGGTTTGAATTATTTTATGAAATTCTTGAAAACAATCAAACACTATTTTTGGAATGCATAAGATAAATCCAAGTGACACGAGAATGACAATCAATAAAGCTAACAAACCATCTAAAATCAGAACGGGAAAAAACCCGAGAGGGTCCCCACTCATCAGTATGTATAATAGCAAAAGACTCAGAATGTCGACCGTTAATAACGGAATAAGTAGAACGTTTGTGTTTACCCAATTCACATGGTTCACACAAAAACTGAGTTTTATTACATTGCTTAACTAAAGATGGAAATAAAGACTCTAATACTGAAAAAGAAGGATGTCTCAAACGTCGATGCCATTGATGAAGAGATGTCTGGCTGGAGTCATAAGTAGAGTGAAGAGCCTGAGTAGAGAACATGTTAGAGGGAGCATTTAAATAATAGAGACCACCAACTGCACTACCACTGCCAATCTTCTATCCCGTCACCAAGTCCTGAAAAATACAATGAGTTAAGAAAAAAGTCATTGAACAGATTTAGAAATACGTTGGACATATAATAAATTTGCAGTAAATGAAGGAATATGAAGAACAAATGATAATGTTAATGAAGGAGTACAAACTACAGAACCACTCTCATAGATAGAAGAAAGGGAACCATCAGCTACTTGAACCTTGTCTTTTCTAGAGTAAGGCGTATGAAGTAAAGAGGTTGGAGGACCCGGTCATATGCTCGGAAGCACTTGTGTCTATGATCCAACTAGGTCAAGTTGATGAAACATGAAAAGCATAAGAATGTATACTTGACTGAGCATAATGAGAAGAAGTAAATTTGGAACAGAATTTTCGAAATGCTGAGATTTCCTCTGGAGTGAGTGCAGTAGTAGTTTCTGAAGTACTGTATGCATCAATAAGAAGTGGTGTAGTAGACATATAGGCCTGGGATCCACGTCCACGACCAGACTGACCTCCACGCTCTTTAGGATGCCCATGAAGCTTTAAAAAGCGATCCTTGGTATGATTCTTTCCCCACAGTATTCGAGGAACTCCTTCTCAACATGAGACTGAATGGAGAAGCTATGCTTAGGATACGAAGCAACAATGGCTGATCGGTCAACAGGATTTAAATTTAGAACCATCACCCGACGTCTACTTTCCTCTTGCTGGACTCTAGCATGAGCCTCTCGCAGTGATGGAAAAGGTGTCTGACCAATCAACTATGCTCGAACTTGATCATACTCATACTCTATGTTCAAACCAGCTAAGAAATCAACAACTCGATTTTCACTAACAAACTTTTGATAAGCTGTTGCATCTTTCGTACATTTGGCTGAAAAAACCCGGTAATAATCAAGCTCCTGCCAAAAAGGATTAATCTCCGCAAAATACTGTGCCACAGTCTTCTCCCCTTGACCCAACTCACAGATTCTTTTACGAATGTCATATGCCTTAGACATATCACCAGAAACAGAGAAAGTTTGAGAGATAGCCTCCCAAAGCCCATAGGCAATTTTTAAAAACATGTAACTACTCCGCATACTCGGTTCCATTGATGAATTGTTGCATACGATTAGCCTCAATTGACATACAATACGCTTGAGACTATGCCAAATAGTTGGTTCCATCCAGTTTGAAGGGGCTGAGAACCAATGCTAAATTAAGGGTATGGCTTCTAATGGCTTGTTGTCCCATACTACTGTTATGAACCCCACTACTAACACTACTTTGTTCCGCCATATAATAGGTAGATACAATATATACCAAGGAGAATAAACTTTCCAAAGTATATCAACTAATTGTACTACACTTTAAAACCCAAATTTATGCCAAAGAAACGGTGGGAATCTCAAATTATAATAATGTCTTGCCGATGATGATCGACGAACAATGTTTTTTCTAAAAAAAGGACCAAGCTCGATATCATAAATCGAGTCGTTTTTTTTCATAACCTCAAAAATGGGGACCAAACTTGAAATGGATATCATGTAGAAAGGAATACTCAGAGTTTAGGTTTATAATTCCTTCTTAATTTTATCTCAATTACATTGGTTTATATACACAAGTATATTTATGGTAATCTCTAATTACAGCTGTGTATACACAATAATTATGGGATATGACTAACTATAATTATGGAAACCATATCATATCTTCTAACAGCCTTAATAGTACACGTGTTTAAATGTCGATTTTTGAAACTTTAAGTGGTCATGTGGGTAAACCTATAAACCTCAGGTGGTTAAATGAAATTTACCCTTAATTTTATTGCTCATTCTATTGTATTTCATTCATGTCATGTATTTTAGTTTGAATTCATAATTCTCCTCCCTCTATATATTTGTACACACACAAAGACATATTTGATATGGTTAAGTTTTCCAGGGTCCTCCATAAAAGATGCAAGATACCTTATATGCCATATACTGATTACTTAAAATCCCCAGCTGGTTTGTTGATTCTTTGTCAAACTCTGTTGGTTAAACCGAAGCATATAAGAGCTTCACGTTTACTTGCATTTGGCTTTCAATTATTGTGCAATTTATATATTCTAATTTCTGAATTTTTATATGTTTATATACTTACATATATGTTTATGGGAAAAATGAGGTTGCGGTAATCACAACTAGTTGATTGTGTCAATGGCTGCAAAATTAAGCAGTTTTCTTTGATGAAATTGGTGAAATGACAAAACTGCTACAATGAAATCTCCAAACTTACGCCGTTATCCCATATATATATATATATATTTACATTTTTTTCCAGGGGTCTTGAAGATTTGAGACATTTATTTTTCTTTTTCCTAAACAGTTCTTGGATTGCTAAGTTCTTTTCTAGATTGAAAGAAAGAGGGCGCAACTAAGAACATTTTTTTGAGCAACAATCGCTCTGGATGACTTTTTCCGTGCTAATCAGTTCTATGTGAGGTTATTTTAAATCCTTCATTTATGCAGATTGTCAGTTGAAGGTGCGTCACTATTTCTTATCATTATTTTGTTTGGATATACATGCTTATAGTCATGAATGTATTTGATATTTTTGATTTGGAAGAATCTTCTGTAAGAAACATTTTGTTTTACTAATTTAGTTTGAGAACTGAGGAATAGTAATATGATTATGTATGGCTATGGTTGAGGAGTGAATTTGTTGGTTGTTGATCTGAATGCCCATTATTAAGTGGTTTGAGGCTAATCCTGATTTCCCACATTTTAAAGCTTTTTGCAGATGTTGTTACTTTTCTTGCATTGCTATGTTAATACTTTTTCCATTGCAAATTGCTTTAATATCAATTTGAAAGTGCCACAGATTCCTCTTTTCCTCCCTAATTTATATCTAATACTCTGTGTTGCAACTTATCACCTTATGGTGGTTGAACTATTCTGCTAGAGAAACAACTTAAAAAAATTTGGTGCATCTTAATCAGTTGTATTATGTTGCATGATTTTTATTGTTTCTAGAGGTAAGGAGTAAGTCAATATCTTTGATGATGATTTTTTGGTCAACTTTGGGTCAGTTACCACATACAGTAACAACTACCAAGTATGTGCAAGTCAGGGTTAAAGCCACCTCTTCAGAACTGGGCATAGGGAAGAGAATTCATATTAAATGATATAAGTATAATATTTATATGCTAAAAGATATCTTCGGGTATAGAGCTAACAGGCGGAGAGAACTTAAATTAAATGACAGATGAATACTAGTTTAGTACCCATTTGTCGTATGCTACAAACAGTTTCGCTTCCCCTATGCATCAATTGGAAAAGGAATATAATTTATAGTTGTTAACAAAGACATGTAGACTTTGACATTAACATCCATGGTATATAGTTCGTTTCCGCTGCTTAAGTTGGTGATTTATTTTGCAGGTAAAAGCTTGCTTAGCCACGAGCAAATAACATTTTCCATAATGGGTTGGCTTAGCAAAATTTTTAAAGGCTCAAGTCATAATGAATCAGAAGGGCAATATGATTGGGGATATGGCACAAATTCAGTCGAGAATTATCCTTCTACTTCATGGGTAACTATTCCTTCTAACTCTGGACATGCTTTAGTATTATTTACTTATGAGCCACTGTATGGATGTGCTGTAATGATCGAGAATGTAGCATATCCTTGTAATTAAGGTTATTAATATTTATTGAATAATATATATATTTTTATGGAAATGTTTGTGTTTCATGTGGTTAAAGGTTGATTTTTGACCGAGATTACGTGTTATGTGATTAATAACCGAATGTGTGTTGTTATAACCGAAAACCGAATTTACACGGTTTAGAATATCCGATTAACCGAACTAATTATTATTTATTCAGGTTAATAACCGAATTTCATAAAATGCAGGATATTTTGTGTGGTAACAAAGATCATAAATAGATAAATAAAAATGAAAATCAGTACAATTAAGCAGCAAACATGAAAAAATGAAGGTTCATTTTGACATGAAAATAAAATGTTCCATAAGAAAAAATGCTAAATCACTATTCATAAAATGCAAAATCGCAAAAGCTGAAAAAACACTTTCACTTTTTTTTGTACTTTTCTCTCGAGCTAATTACGAATCATATGCGTTTATATGGAAAAGGGAGACGTAATCTCCAATAAAAATATTTTTATCAGAAAAGACGTAGAAACACTATTCACGCTAAAAGCGTATTTTCGTATTTTCGAATTTTCGACTTACGACATAGCATTTGTTTGGAAAATGGGGATGAAAAGCGAAATCGAAATTTCGATATGAGAAAGTCAATATTTTGACGAAACGTAAAAGTTAGAAACTTAACTAGAAAACGAAACTAATTTTTAAGTAACCAAGTCAAGTGAAGTCTAGGGTTTGAAATGGTTTGGCTAGGGTTAGAATTGCTGGACTTAGGGTTGAGCGAAGGCTCAAGTTTAGGGTTAAAACCTAATGCTTGGAGCCAAAGTAAATGGAGGACATGTGTCACTCAGTGTGAATTGAGCTTAAGGTTAAATGAACTTGGAAAAGTGAAGAAAGGTTTATGGATAAGTGCCACTTGTTGGGCAATTGGCACATAGGATAAAAGAGAGCAAAAAGCAAAAGGAGTGAGTCATAGAGGGGTAGTACTAGGCCATAGGGCTTTGGGGGGACAATAGGAGATGGAAAACTTCTATAAATGGAAAGTTTAACGCAAGAGCAAGCAAGCAATTAATGTATGGTTTCCTTTATTCATTTTGTTTAAGCCAAAGAATGCCTCAAGCAATTATTCGGTCCCTTTAACCTTACATGTGTTAGCTTAACCTTAGAGGATGGTTAGGTTAGTTGGTGGGAGATTAGCTAGACTAATCATCCAACCACTTAGCCATTTCTCCATTCTTCATTTTAGAGTAAGAGAGAAAAAGAGAGAAAAGAGAAAAGGAAGAGAAAGAAAAGCAAGAACTTGAGGAGTAAGGTAGAGTGATCATCAAGTAAGACAAGCATGATCAAGAAGAAAGAGAACATCAAAGGTAAGAAACCCTAGAACCCTATCTAATACATCTTATTTCTTTTAAAAGATTTCTAGTATGTTAAGAAGTGCCTTGTTGGTGGATGTTGTTATTAATAATGAAAGATCATGAAGGATCTTGGAGTGATAAGGCTGTATATGGTTTAAATATGTTAAACTGCTTGTTAAATTACATGAAAGTGGAATCAAAAATGAAAATACAAACCTGTGCGTTAAGGAATGAAAGAATGAACTAAAGGGGCTGTTTTGGGACTCTTTTTGTGTGGGGTTCCAATTGTAAAAATTAAGTTCTAGGGTGTTGTGTTATGCTCCTAGGAGTTCCGATCACCACCCAATTGGAACGGAAGTAAAAGCTTGTGTAATGAAGTTATGGCGATTTTTTTTTTTGTAAAACTAGTCAAAACCTAAAAAACGTAGTGTGACCCCTGATTTTCGAGCATATTTCTGTACCGATTGGGTTGCTGGAATTTTTTTCTATTTTGGGGATAATGTAGTACGTAAAACAAGTAGTCCGTAGATGTAAGATTGATCTCATTCTGTGTTTGGAGGTGGGAGTTGTGCCCCTCGGAAGGAGGCTAGTCAAATATGCCAAAATCAGATAGTTAGGCGTCAGTGGTTTTTGGGGCCACTGTTTTGGCCTAAAAAAGGGTTTGGAAAAAAATTCCACTCGAGAGATTTTTAGCAAATGTTACAAGGAAGAAAATGACTCGTGAACAAACTAATTCCTACTTATAACGACCAGGTTATGAGGTTCGGAAGGTAGGGAGTCAAAATAGTCAAACAGAGGCGGGCAGCACATGCTGGGCGCGTAGCGGGGCGCTGGGGCCTCGCTGCTGGGCTGTCAGGGCGTGTGGTTGGGCACGGGCGTGTTGTGGGCTATTTTTGGACGTCATGCAATGCCAAGTGACGTGATGCACGTCGGGGCGTGTCGTGGGACGCTGAGTGACGTGGTGCACATTGGGGCGTGTTGGGCGACGTTGAGCAGCGGCGTGCGTGTCGGGCGTGCCACGGGCATGTAGCCGTGCCGTGTCGCAACGACATGCGATATTTTTGACACTGTTCTAAAATATTCCAACTTATAAAATAATAATAATAATAATAATAATAATAAATATTATAAACTGACTAATAAGGGATATAAACTATCCTAGGGAGTCGTTAAGAGGGTTGTGGCGTTCCCGAACGCCGCAACGCCGGAAGACGTTTTAAGTAGATTTTCGCGTTATTTAATTTATAAAACGCAAACAACATAAAATGAGTAATAATGCAATGTAAACCAATATGTGGAATTTTTATGTGACTAATTGGTATATTATTATTAATTAAACGTGTAGGATAATTGAAGGGCATTATTAAAGTAATTATTAAAACGCTTCAGGCAAGTATTCTTAAACTCTTTTGTGAGTTTTACTTCTATAAAATCTATTGCTTTGCAAATTTTTCAGCTTCATTTAAAAGATCGTATTAAAATGTTGATTTACGCAATATTTATATATATTGTGAAAAATCTAAACTTGTGCAATAAAATTTATAATTGCACAAGTTATTCAGTATGCTAAAATTTCATCCTTATAATAAATTCAAAGTTCGGTATTATATGAATTATTATATCATTATGTCAATGCCTTGTTGTTTCGGCTAGACACATGATAAGATATAATTTAAATTTATTAAATTCTTAAATGCTTTCCAAACCAAATTTAATTGGTGAGGACTCTAACTTAAGTCTGAGATGAACAACCATATTATTAGAGAAATTTTTGGTCGAAATTCTGACTGGCCTTCGCGGTGTAAATGTAAACGCAAATAGTCGTTTAAAAGAAATAGGTTGTGCACAACATAAGTACAATAGGTTGACCCCTTAGCGTACTTAGAAAGGACGGTTTACAGATGAATTTCTGTTAAACTTTTTATGAAAAGGAAAAATGTTTAAGGTCGTTTGACCGCTCAGTATGTAGTTTCAAGAATGTTAAATAAAAATGGAATTTATTATCATTATTCCTATTTATTCGAGATAGTTTCACAACTATTGTTCAGTTATTGAAAGGAAAATATGATTCTTGATTTTATTGTTATTTCATATGTTATACTTGCTGAGCTTTTTAGATCATCCTTACATTATGATAAATGTTTTCAGCTAAGCTCGAGTGGGGCGAGAGTTTGGGTAAGAAAGACAAAAGAAAAGAAAAATTTTCCGAGTAAAAGATGTTACTTAATAGTTTAGATTATGGATGATATTTATTAAGTAGAAAGATGCAATATTTATTATATTATGATGCTTCCAAACTTGTAAATGTCATAGAACCTGGGAAGTTAGAGAAATAGTTTGTAATAATTTAGTAATTATCTTTTTGTCTTTATGATTATGCCTAGTGGATAGTACAACGATGCACCATTGTTGGGGTTTAAAGGTACTCGGAATTGAGGGCGTCATATGTGCTATATTGTTTTCTCATAGTTTACTCCAGTGAGGGTCGTAATTTCACTCTTCAAGTTAATCAAAGACGCTAATGTGACATTTTGAGCATTTTTTGCATTACTATGCTATGGTGTTTATATTCTACCATATATCCCTTTTTGCCCTTACATTAGAATTTTTTTATTATTTTAATCAAAATTTTATGGTAATCTTCTTTATTGGGGAACCTGGATGTAGGATGCATGGTCAAAGACTGAAGATATTGATCGTGCTATTGCATTATCCCTGTCAGAAGAAGATAAGAAAGGGAAAATTGTGATTGGTGCGTAATTTTACTTTTCTAATTATACAATCTGAGCAAGGAAGTTAGTTTGAAGTAGAAACTGCCTATCATCTATGTGTTAACTTGTTGATACTTTCTGCGTAAGGCTACATCTCTCATACTACTTCCAATAAGTTATAGCATAGTAACTTATAAAAGAGTAAATAAAATTCAGTATTAGTAAGAGACAATTTGTGAAATAGATGCGAGTCCTTTTGTTATCCATGTTTTTCATGTGTTTATACAACTTGCTACTGATCCAACTTTTTGGGCAGATGATGAATCCCAACTGAAAGAAGATGAACAACTTGCTAGAGCTCTACAAGAAAGCTTGAACATCGAGTCTCCACCTCCGATTGGAAACAGAAATGGAATTGTAAGCGGAAATGGAAATGGAAATTTTTATCAACCTATACCTTTCCCTTATTTCACTAGCTTCAGGTACAAGAGCTTATTATGTCAATTATAATTTTTGTCTTAATTTTTGGTGGCAACATTTTCAAGGGAAAACTTTGCTAAAAGAATCTTGTTTTCCTTTACTCTCCCTCATTTTTCTCACATTTGCAATCGGAATTGATCAATTTTAATTGTTTATGGTAACTTAGTTAGCAACTTTAATTCCTTTGATATGAGAAATAAATAGCCTCATGCTGGGGTGAGCTGGGACTATAAAGTTAAGAGTTTAAAATTTTGGCCTAAGCCCTAAAGCAGCCCATGATTATCCGGTTCTCAAGAAGCCCAAACTTAGAAGAACAAAATACATATAATTCACCACTCTTTTTACTATTCCAAGTTTTTTTGATAAGTCAAGCTTTTTGCATTTTAAGATGGTCTTTTAGTTTAGCTTAGACATGATCCAAATCAATAACATGTGTAAATTTGTCCTACCAGTCTTTATGATTATTGCATAGTCAGCTCTCTCTTCTGAACATCTATTAGAGTCCTCCCAGTGGATAGAAATGGCCTCCCAAGAATAAGGAATGTTTTTGTCTTCCTCATAGTCTAAAATGATAAAATCGGTTGGGAAGATGAACTTATCCACCTTTACAAGGATGTCCTCCACAATTCCTCTTGGATAAGTAACCGACCTATCTGCAAGATGAAGAGATATGTTTGTAGGCTTTGGTGCTGGCAGACCCAACTGTGTATAGACTGATAATGGCATAAGATTTATGCTAGCACCCAAGTCGCACAAACACTTGCTAAATGACATGCTACCAATCGAGTAAGGTATGGTGAAACTGCTAGGATCCTTCAACTTAGGAGGTAGCTGTCTTTGTAGTACTGCACTCCTCAGTCAAGGCTACTATCTCAAAATCTTCTAATTTCTTCTTTCTGGACAGAATACCCTTCATGAATTTGGCATAGCTCGACATCTTTTCTAAAGCCTCTGCAAATGGTATGTTAATCTGTAGCTTCTTGAATACTTCGAGGAATTTGGCAAATTGTTTGTCTAATTTCTGCTTTTGAAGCCTTTGTGGATACGGAACTTGTGAAAACACTCTTGGTCTAGGAGCAACATGTGTTTTCTCAATGGTTTCTGTCTGTTCTAACTCTGGTTCCACATTGCCTTCTTTTTCCCTAGAATTTTCATTTTTCGAATCGATGCGGCGCAACTCTGTTGCCTCCTTTGTATTTCAGTATGCAATCGCTTTCTTTGTCATCAGTTTGTTTTCCACTTCTGAGTGTTATTGCTTGACATTGCTCCTTCTCTTCTCTCCTTGGGTTAGCTTCCGTGTTACTAGGAAGAGATTCTTGAGGTCTATTTGATAACATGTTAGCCGTTCGCCCACTTGATTCTCCAAATTCTTGATAGCCGCATCTTGGCTTTTTAGCATCACCTCATTGTTGGTCATGTATTTTGCCAAAAGCTCTTCCAAGTCTGGCTTTCTTTCTGGTTATGAAGGTTGTGCTGCATGTTGTTGTTGGTGGTTTTGGAACCCCGGGGGATAGTTTCGTCTTGGAGCTTGTTGATGGTTTTGGTTGTTGCTCCATGAAAAGTTGGTGTGGTTTCTAGCTCCAGCATTGTAAGTGTTTTGGTATGGATTTGGCGCTCTTCGGTAGCTACCCACAAACTGGACCGCCTTAGGGTTGATGGCACATTGATCGGTGGTATGTGCTCCCACACATTGCTCAAAAACAAAGGCTAATTGCTTTACTTTTGCCTTTGCAAGGGAATCAATTTTCTTTGACATAGATGACAACTGAGCTGCTAGAGCCGTGATTGCATCCAATTCTAATACTCCAGCTACTTTCTGCTGATTCAATCTAGAAGTTGGCCATTGGTACTTGTTTGTTGCCATGTTCTCTATCAACTCATATGCATCTTCATAATTCTTGGTCATGAATGCCCCTCAAGAAGCTGCATCAATGCTAGTCCGAATGTGACTACCTAACCCATTGTAAAATGTATTCAATTACATCCATGGTGAGGACATCTTCTTAGCAAATCTTTGTATTTCTCCCACGCTTCATACAATGACTCACCATGTTGTTACTCAAAAGTAGAAATTGTATTTCTCATCTTGGAAGTCTTTGCGGGGCGGCTAAAATTTTGCCAAAAATTTCTGTACCAGGTCTTGCCAAGTAGTAATGGACCCCGGTGGTAATGAGTGAAGTCAACTCCTTGCTTTGTCTCTCAATGTGAATGGAAAGAGTTCGAGTCTCACTGCATCATCCGTTACCCCCATTAAACTTGAAAGTATCACAAATCTCAATGAAGCTCAAGAAATGCTCATTCGGGTCATCATTAGCCAAACTCCCAAACTGAACCGAGTTTTGCACCATTTGTATTGTCGGTTTGATTTCAAAAGAATTTGCGGCTATTGCATGCCTCGTGATACTAGATTGCAATTCATTTATCCGTGGCGTTGCATAGTCTCTCAATGTTTTCTGCTCTTCTGCCGCCATGACTACCGGTGTTTCAGTTTCCTCTTGAATATCTGTAGTGCCCTTACTCAATCGCCGAACCCTTCCGTTAATGTTGTCCTTGATAGGAAACAAAGTAGGCTTCTTAGACCGAGTTTGCATACACTATTCGAGAGTGCCTGAAATAAAAGAAAATATAAACAGAAATAAGATGAGACAAATTTGTTTAACTAAGACCAATCTAATTTAAATTGATGACGAAAGTGCTAAAAACAAGCAATAATTCCCCGGCAACGGCGCCAAAAACTTGTTGGCTTGTTTCGGTATTAATCAAAGCAACACACGCAAGTGCACGCGGTCAACAAGTAATATAGAGTGAGTAGAGTATCGTTCCCACAAGGAATAATGATTTGTATTTTATCTAACATGCATCAATTTTGTAATTATCTCGGTCTACTTAAACAGATGAACAATTTACATTTTATCTAAAACTGCTGAATAACATAAGGCAACTAAATAACACGTAATTTTAATCAGACAAGGGAGATATGAGATTATAATTTCACTTGATGCGTCATCCAAATTACTACACTTCCCATTAAGCTTAATTGATTACTTTGGATTGCTAGTCGAGAACACGAAAGTAAATTATGGCAATCTCTCGATGTACCATACCAATATCACAATGAATCTACAAATGATAGAATAACTGTGAACACCCACATTAATTAACTCACTATATCTCTATGTGACTTAGAATTAGTTAGGGTTTAAGTTCAAGCTCTCAAATGACTACGAGCGGTACTTTGGTATATCTCTATCTTTAGCACGAATTATAGAATCTAACACCATGTAGAATCATAAACACAAACTATTATGGTCAGATCTGAACTCATAATTCATTTCTCAATTTCACATGAGTTATCCTGATAATTGGTGATCAAGCAATTAGACAATTAGAACAAACCATAGTAGACAATCCATACATAATCAATCAAATCTCAACAAAGAAGCATAACAATCTGAATTAAGCACTAAGATTCATTATAATCCCAAATAGAAATTTGTTCATAATAGAATCAAATCCAGTATCCACATTAGTTTATACATTGAAAGCCAAAAATGAGAAGAAAGAGAATCTAGGGAATGGGAGTTGCAAATCTGATTTCTCCTCTCTAATTCTGAACCTTCAATGTTGTGCAAATGCTTCAAACTCCCAAATCCAGCCCTAATTAAGCTAATCTAGAAGTTCAAAATGAAAATCTACTATAGATTCAAAGTAGAGAGAATAGTATATACAAGGTTCTCTCTCTATCCTCTATATTACCCTAAAAGGCAATAAAAACGTCCTAATATCAGCTTCCTAACTTGCAATGACCCCCTCTTCAAGAAAGAATTCGATTGGCCACTTAAATGAAAAGTCAAGACATCGGTCTTGAAATCTTAAACCGTTGTCTTTCCCCAAGCAACAAAACACAAATGCGATTCAACTAAGTGGATTTATGCTTTAATCACAACGAATCGGTAGATAGTCGCTTAAATTCCAAAAGGGCGTCGGCATCGAGTTTCCAACCAAGGCAAGGGCTTTGCAAATCAAAATATGGGTTCACTTCTTATCCAGTAGCAACCAATAAACTTGCTATAATGCGATCTTCATCTATGCTTTTGATGCTTTAACTCAAGATGCATTTAAGCTCCTATACACTTCAATCATACTCTTGTTCCCACTTTCTCACCTTAGTCACTTTTGCTCCCCATACCATGTCCCATGTTTGGCATGCCGGTTTGTCCTCCATTTCTGAATGATGCCACCGAGCGAGTTTATGAATGTGAAACCTACAAAAAGAGAAGAAATACATGAAAAGTAACTAAAACAACTGAGATTAAACAACGATTATATTAAGTTTGTATCCAATAAGTAGGTCTAAAACCTACTTATCAACTACCTCGAGTAAGTGCCGATTTTTTCTTTATGCCACCCCATTTTGTTCTGCAATTTTGACACAGAAGGTTTGAAGTATGATGCCATGCTGAGAGAAATAGGATGCAAAAGCATTATTATTACTATATTCACGACCATTATCACTATGGAGAATTTTGACTTTAGTTTCAAATTGAGTTTGGATCATTTTATGAAATTCCTGAAAACAGTCAAACACCTCATTTTTGGAAAAGCTAAATCCAAGTTACACGAGAATAACAATCAATAAAAGTAACAAACAACCCAAAAGGGTCCCCAACACATCAGTTTGTATAACAACAAAAGATTCAAAATGCCGATTTTTAATAGCAGAATAAATAAAACGTCCATGTTTACCCAATTCACACGGTTAACACTGCTTAATTAAAGATGGAAATAAAGACTCTAATACTGATAAAGGGGAATGTCCCAGACGTCGATGCCATTGATGAAGAGAAGTCAGACTAGAGTTAGTAGTAGATTGAAAAGCTTGAGTAGTAGTCCTATCTGTAATTAGAGGCGTGTTAGACGAGGAAACATCTAATAATATAGACCACTAACTGCACTACCACTGCCAATTTTCTGCCCTGTCACTAAGTCCTGAAAAACGTAATGAGTTGGGAAAAAAGTGACTGAGCAGTGTAAGGATTTAGTAAGACGTTAGATAAATAATAAGTTTGCGGTAAATAAAGGAATATGAAGAATAAATGATAATGTTAATAAAGAAGTACAAACTACTGAACCACTCCGGAGATAGGAGAAAGGGAACTATCAGCTACTCGAACCTTGTCTTTCCCAGAACAAGGCGTGTATGTGGTAAAGAGATTGGAGAACTCAGTCATATACTCGTAAGAACCTGTGTTAATGATCCAACTAGAGCAAGTTGATGATACATTAAGAGCACAAGAGTGTATACCTGACTGTGCATAAGAAGAAATAAATTTGGAACAGAGTTTCCGGAGAACTGAGATTTCCTTGGGAGTGAGAGCAGTAGTAGCGTCTGAAGTTCTGGATGCATCAACATGAGGTGTTGTAGTGGGCATATGAGCATGAGAACCACATCCACGACCACGACCTCCACGACCTTTAGAGCGTCCATTATGCTTAAAACAACGATCCTGGTATGGTTCTTTACCCCATAGTAGTCACATTCGTGGGACTCCTTCTCGTTCGAGTGTGTGACTGTAGACTGGATGGAGAAGCTAGGCTTAGGGTAAAAAACAACCATGGTTGATCAGTCAACATGATTTAGATTTAGAACCATAACCCGACGTCTGCTTTCTTCCTATTGGACTAGGGCATGAGCTTCTTGCAGTGATGGAAATAGTATCTGACCAATCAACAGTGCTCGAGCTTGATCATACTCTATGTTCAAACCAACCAAAAAAATCACAACTCTATCTTCACTAACAAACTTTTGATAAGCTGCTGCATCTTCCGCACATTTGGCTGAAAAAGCCCGATAATGATCAAACTCCTGCCAAAGTGCATTAATCTCTGCAAAATACTAAGCCACGGTCTTCCCCTCTTGAACCACCTCACGGATTCTTTTACGAATGTCATATACTTTAGACATATCACCAGAAATAGAGAAAGTTTGAGAGAAAGCCTCCCAAAACTCATATGCAGTGCCTAAAAACATGTAACTGCTCCTCATACTAGGTTCCATTGAATTAAAAATTCATGTCTTCACCATAGAAGTATCAGATTTCCACTCCTCTTGAGCCATATCAACTTTTTCAGGCATAGTAGTTGTTCCATTGATAAAATGTTGCATACAATTGGCCTCAATTGACATACGGCACGCTTGAGACTAAACCAATAGTTGGTTCCATCCAGTTTGAAAGGGCTTAGAACCAATGCTGAATTAAGAGTATGGTTTCTAACAACTTATCCCATGTTACTGTTATGAACCCCACTGCTAGCACCACTTTGTTAAATCCTCAATATAACAGGAAGGTGTAATATATATTTGAGGAAGATAAGCTTTCCCAAGGATAGCAAATAATTGCACTACACTTGGAAACAAAATTTATGCAGAAGAAGTAATAGGAATCACAGTAGTAACAAAAAAAAATTGAAGCTACATACGAAAGTAACTGGTGTAAAAAAGATTAGAAAAACCTGAACCAAACACAATACTACTGTAGATAGCCAGAGGAGAGAGGGGCGAACATCATGGAAGTGACCGCTTCGGTAGAAGTTCATCAGAAAAGTTTCACGCGCCGGATAAAGGTGGCGCGTGGCGTCATCCCTCCACGAGTGAGGTGACGCGTGGAGGCACGTGCGGTGGTGGGTCAAAAATCTGAAATCTCTGTGATGATAGCTTGACAATGGGTAACCCAATTATGATCTTAATTTTTCATACAGATTTGTTCAACTAGCTTTCTGAGAGGAAATAAGAATTGCAGCGGAAAAAGTAAATAAGAAGGCTAGTTTTCTTATAAGAATAAGGAACGTAGCTCTGATACCATGTAAAAAGGAAGAAACTGATTTTGGGTTATTATTTCCATGTAAAAAGGAAGAAATCCCTAATTTACAATGAATGTACACACTAATTATGGGATAAGATTTTAAGGGTTATTATTTCTTGATACATCTGCTCTTAATTACATCGACTTATATATACAAGTTTCACAATTTAGAAATCCCTAATTTACAGCTATGGTAATCCCTAATTTACAGTAATGTATACACACTAATTATGGGATAAGATTAACTACAATTATGGGATAAGTTTGTATCTTCTAGTAGTTTTCTTTAATTTCTTTTGGGAGGACTTCTTGTCCTCATCATGCATTGTAATTTTCTCCTCTAATCAATAAAAATTCTTCTTTTATCTAAACAAATAATGTTTAACAGGGGACTGTATATGATGGATATCTATGATAGGACATACGGAAAAAAATCAGCTTCTTGTCCCCACTAGTACATTTATTTTTTATAGAAATAAAACAACTTTTTTTGTTTGTCTGTTTTGGAATTTGGAGTAAAACAGTGTGTTGAAATGGTGTTTTACATGTAAATTTTGATACCGGAAGAAGCCCATGCCCAACCAAGACCCACGGGCCTCACAATATCGTCGACCCATCAAAACCGATTAAACATTCGTAACTCACTTAGACATGCTTTGTTGATTGAATTTAATTTTAAGACCCTGTTTTCTTTGAAAAAAAAAAGATTTAAGCAAAAGTCTGTTTCAACTTTCAACCTTATGCGCTCTAAGTCTATACATCAACAGTATCCTTTTGGATATCAGATTTACTAGCTCTCATTATTATTGAAGATGTCCAAAAGTGCATGTGACTACAAAACATTTATTCAGAAACATGTTTAAACATTGGTTTGTTAATTTTAAATGTGGTAGGATATGTGCTGGTTGTAATGTTGAGATTGGCCATGGGCGATTTTTGAGTTGCATGGGTGCAGTTTGGCATCCAGAATGTTTCCGATGCCATGCTTGTAACCAACCAATATCTGATTACGAGGTACTAACTTCTTTTGTCAGACTTCTAAAATCTACTTGCGAGCTGATTCTTTGACTTGCACAGGTTCTTACTACTTTTTCTCTCTCTCTCACAAAGACCATCCCCTTTGTAAAAAAAGCCCATTTGGAGATCAAACACCAACTCGAAGGAATGGCAATGACCAATGTGAACTCATGTTTATAACTTCGACCTTAGTCAATAAATTGGCGATCCTTTTCCTAATTCATATTGCTGTGTTTATACAGCAACGATGATGTCATAGTATAATAATGATTAGATCTAACATTGTAATGTTCATATGTTACGGGAACCACAAGTAAAACACCCTTTTGTAGGATGGAGGTGGTGTATATAAATGCAGTATATTGGGTAATTTTTCTTTTCTTTTTGCTCTTGCAGTTTTCTATGTCTGGGAGTTACCCTTATCACAAATCTTGCTACAAGGAACATTATCACCCAAAGTGCGATGTTTGCAAACACTTTGTAAGTATCTCTTGGTATAAAAAAAAGAATCTTACTATTATCATGCGCGTGCCTAGAATATTGTTTACTGATTTTATCTTGAAAATGTGTGTTCTATCCTGATGTAAATTGACTGCCAACCTAAGCCTTTTCTGAAGCTTGAATTTGATGATTATTAGCCATATACCGTAATGAAGAAAAGGAGTTCAGCAACTGTTTTTTTTTTTTGGGTTTTTCTTTTTCCAAGTGACAACTGAATGCTGATTTTGTTTGTGTTAACAAACCTAAAAATATATAGAATGACAGATGCATTTAAATATCATATCATGGCGACCTATATTACTATTGTAATTAGTATTATGCATTATAAATAAGTTTGTGCTTTGGCATGGACTCATATAGCATATCAGTATATCACATGAGCGGCTGTTGACTAATTAAGCACAAAAATGAAGATGGTGAAAAGTTAATGTGTTTCATATTCTTCTACACTCATGAAATCGCATGCTGTTTCATTGGACTTTCTTCAAGTTTCTGTTTCCCCCGGTGGTGCATATCATCTTCTAGTTAGTCTTCATTCTATTAATAATTTTTGAACTGACAAGTGCATATTAACATAAGTTTATTCATCCTATTTTAGATATTTAGTAATTCTATTCTTGTTGTTCCTTAAAACGCATAAAATCCTTCTACAGATTCCAACAAATGCTGCTGGTCTTATTGAATATAGGGCACATCCTTTTTGGGCCCAAAAATACTGTCCTTTTCATGAGCATGACGGAACTCCTCGCTGTTGTAGCTGTGAGCGTATGGAGGTCAGTTTGAATTAATTACACATTGTCATGCTTCCCAAATATATCCAGCTTACATGTTTTTTGTTCAATGTTGGTTGATGAATATTTCTCTCGTCAATGCAGCCACGGGACACAAAATACGTTGCGCTTGATGATGGTCGGAAGCTTTGCCTGGAGTGCCTGGATTCTGCAATCATGGATACCGACCAGTGTCAACCACTATATCTTGATATTCAAGAGTTTTATGAAGGTTTAAATATGAAGGTGGAACAGCAAGTTCCATTGCTTTTGGTTGAGAGACAAGCACTTAATGAAGCCATGGATGGGGAGAAGAATGTAAGGGATTATGGTTGACACTGTCTCATAAGTTATAAGTTTTTGTTTATTTTTATCTGTGGCGGGCTGTCTTTTGAAGGAGAATAAGTTAACTTTGGATTTTCTTTTTTGACCAGGGTCATCATCACATGCCCGAGACTAGAGGACTATGCCTTTCTGAAGAACAAACAGTCAGCACGGTTAGGACTTTGAAAATCCTTTACTTGTTTCTTTGTCCTTCTCATTCTTAAATTTCATTCAAGAAGATTTATATTTACTTTCGCAAATACCAGATTTTGAGGCGACCTAAAATAGGGGCAGGGAATCAAGTCACCGACATGAGAACAGAGCCTTATAAGCTGACTCGTCGTTGTGAGGTGACAGCAATTCTCATTTTATATGGCCTTCCAAGGTATCGTTTCTCTCTCTCCCTACCCATTTAGCATGTCACAACTCACAATAGGAAAATTTCTCTGTGTATTAATGTATGATGTCATAATCCCTCCTATCATGTGAATATGTGATGCACATTAGCGAACACAATGATTCCAACAAGCTTTAAACATGAGCAGACCATTTTTGTAGCACTGTTACTGGTCAGGATCAATAGTTTAATGCATATCTCGTGTATACCTTTACGATTGAGACAGTTTTGGGGAGAGTGACAAGCTTTGAATGGGAAGGGGGTTAAATACACTTATTCTCACTCTACTAGGGGACGGTTTACAAATGCATTACTGAAGTGAATTTTTTTACGGTCAACTCATTGAACTATAACTTTTTTACAAAAATTGAAATTTCCATCTAAAAGTGTTAAAAGTTAACGGAATGTTTATGTGGCACAACGTCAGATGCTTAGATGGACACGTCAGATGCTTAGGTGGATATTCAAAAATTAAAAAACACAACAATTGTCAATTCTATAACAAATAGTTAACCAAAATATAGATCAAATTAATGTACATAACAAATAATTAAATAAATTAATAATAAATACATTAATGTATAATTTTTACAAATATATTTATATAAATTAATGAAGAAATATATTTTTTAATTTTAAATCTTTTAAAAATATAAAATTATCTAATATTTTGAAATGGAGTCATCCATAATCACCACTATCATCCATAACCAGCACCGTCAACAACCCAATGGTAAAATAAACACCACCATCAACCAAGGATTCCGATGGTAAAATAAATTGCAGAACAAAGTATTAGTGAAATTAGGACAACCGAGGTCATGTGAATTTATTAAAAAACCAAATATTCAATCATGGAGGCATCTATTTGGGGAAACTGAAGGGTTCTGGTTCAACAATTAGTTTATTATCTAGGTCTTTAGGTCGGGATATTCAATCATGGAGGCATCTATTTGGGAGCCGAAGGGTTTGATGGTGGGGATAGTAAGCAACAGTGCGTCCTTCTTCATCATTGAAAATTGAGATCTTTCATGGTGGTGGTTGTGTGGAGCTTGGTTGTTGGGATATAGAAGTCTCTTGGTGTAAGAAGAAATTAGTAGAAAAATGGAAGTTGGTGTTGTTCTGCGGTTTGGTGTGTTGATAGAGAGGACGAAGGATAGAGAAAGGCTGAGATGTGCTTTGAATATTTAGTTTTTTTTAATTTTATTTTTCACATGGCAAGTCAACTTGACAGTTTTATCTGAACATATTATTGCGTAGTTCAATGAGTTAATTGTAAAATAATTGACAGGATCAAATGTAAAGTCAAATTTTTAAAAAAAATGACTAAGTTATAAATAACCCCCGAGCCAATTTTTTTATATATTTTCATGTACTTTCGACACACACACACACACACACACACACACATATATATATATTATACTACAATGACAATATAATAAATAATAAAATATGGTATATATACACTATATTGACTCATAATAGACTTTTTTAATCACAACTGCTCATAAGTAATTAATTCATTAATTATTTTTAAAAATAATATAAATTAGATTATTATTTAGTTTAAAATATTATAGAGAGATATACATATATTTAGAGGATATGAGTCATATATAGTTAAAATTTGATTGACAAGTTATAAATTTTCAATTTGACCCCAGTATAGTATAAAATTTATAAAATTTTAGTGGGGTCAATTTATATATAATACTTCAAATTTTAAAATTTACCTTAAATTATAAAGTAATTATTTTTTTTTTCAGTGGAATCAATTGACCACATTAATATACTATGTGGTTTACCCCATATATATATATATATATATATATATATGTATGTATGTTATACTTTTTAGATTTAACCGTAGTTTTAAACAATAGACTAAAATACGCTTCACATACAGGTTGCTGACTGGATCAATCCTAGCTCATGAGATGATGCACGCATGGCTGCGACTTAGAGGTGCTGTACTATGCTGTGTCATATCTTGCTAATGTGCATTGCATAAACCAGTGAATAGTATCATCTGAATTCAATACTTACAGCCTATATATTAGTCTGTTTGTTTCCCTCGCCAATTATAAATATGGCCGCGTCTAAATTTAAGAAAGCCATCATTCATTACTTGATTTTTTTGTGATGACTTTATTATACATAAAGGTTGAAATGTACTGTAACAACTCGGGTCAAATCTCAAGTCTTAATCGAATCAAATCCATCCAAACAAGGCCTTAAACCACTAGCTTAATAGTATCTTCTTGGGTTATCTTAGCCAACCACAAGTTCACTCAAAAGGTCTCATGATTGAAAGTACTATTGTTAGCAACTTAATTCCTTAAATAAATTTTTTCCACATGTTTCGATGTGGGACTGGGGTGTTTCATGTATGACCATTCCCAATTTGGCAATCACTTTAACTCAAGGTTTTGAAGTTTTTGAAATGCTGATGTATTTTTCTTTTTGTGAAAGGTTATCGAACTCTCAGTCAAGATGTCGAAGAAGGTATCTGTCAGGTGCTAGCTCACATGTGGTTAGAATCCCAGATAATTTCTGTATCAGGTAGTAATGTTGCGTCAACCTCTTCCTCCGCTTTCACACCATCAAAGAATGGGACAAGGTCTCCTTTCGAGAAAAAGCTTGGGGAGTTTTTCAAACACCAGATTGAATCAGATACGTCACCAATATATGGAAATGGTTTCAGAGCTGGCCATCAGGCAGTGCTTAAATACGGTCTTCAAAGGACCCTGGACCACATTCGGTTTACGGGATGTTTTCCTTACTAAATTCTTGGCCAGCATATGAATAGTTTTTTCCAGTCTGACAGAGTATGCTTAGCTTCTTCACGAGCACCTTAGGGCAGCATATAGAAATTATACCACGATACAGTGAGAAAACCTCTAATTACATAACCTCGTTAATTTGTTCCCCTTATGTACTTCTCTTTGATATATAATAAAATCAATGTTCATTTTACTTTTTGTTCTCACAATATTATCTTAATTTTGAATTTAGCTTAAATATGCATATTTCTTTGGTTTCAGTGCTCAGCTGCTGAGCCATGGATCTTCAGCTGTTGTATTATTAGAGATATATAACAACTGAGATATATTATTGTAAATGTATGATTTTCAAGCAACGCTCTGATTCACATGGAAGAAGTCTTCAACTTTTATTACTAACGGTGAATATTTCCAAGAAATAATAATGGTTTACAACCCGATTGACACGATCCTGATCGGGATCGCATCGAATAACAATAACTCAATTCAAGTCCCAAGGGTTTATCAAGTGATTTTAAGAAATTGGGTTGAAGTTTATTCAAGGATGCTTAAAACGGAGCTCAATTCAAGCGAACCGCGAGGAGAGGATAAATTATATGATTTGCGTCTTCTAAATTCAACATATTCAGCAAGACCAAATCAAGGCAAGCCAAGTCATCAAACTCGTGTTCATTTATGTCACCTGATTCTTAACAAGACTACGTTTCAGTTCATGGAGGGATTAACATTCACGCGACTATATGATTTTCCAAGCAAGAGAAGGAGCTCACCAACAATCAAGAGGCAACACAAGTTTGACATGCACAGAATAAGGGGGAATGATTCAAACGACACGATGAGGCATTCATTATGGATAATTCTAAATTCGTTAACTTGGTTCAAGAGATTAGTCCAAGTTTAATGTTCCAAGCCATGTCAAGAATAGCACGCCACACGCCTAGCACGGCGTATGCTAGCGCGGGGGCTCAAGCAACCAGGCGCCACAACACTCCATCCTAGCACCACAGCGCTCTCTCTGTTTAAACCAGAGCAGCAACGCTCAATCATAGTGCCGCAACGCTATATCTCTATTGAGCATCGCCGCATCGCTATGGTTGAATCCGAAATTTTCTTAGCTGATTTTTTGCACGGATTTTTAGTTAGGTTTTCTTCCAAGTCAATTGTTATTTCCTTATAGGATTAGGGTTACTTTTTACTAGTATAAATATGGTGCAAGACTGATGTAAACAATAATGTTTTATTCAATTAATACATTCCTTGTGAGTTTTCTCATCTTTTGGTTCTTTAAGAATTCCTAAGCTAGTTCTTAGTTTTCTTGAGATTCAATTTGACTTAACATACAACAATTCATAGTTGTGTGTGGCATTTTCTACCGCATCAATCGTCGATTGTTCCAAGGTTCCTGTTTCCATATAAGTATGGGATCAAAGTGTCGTTGGAGTCCATTCAACGCAACGTTTCTTACACTATCGATTGTATCGAGATTCTCGTCTCCATATAGACAAAGGGTTTAGGTGTCGAGCGTGTTCCGATTGCTAGAAACGATCCCAGCGACAACCACCTCATGCAAGCATGCCGTGGAGTCTATCACTTATAAAGTGTAAGGTGCCTTTATTTACTTCTTGTATTGGAAATCTATAAGCTGAAATATAATATCATGACATAAAGTATCTAATTACTGTAAGAAGCAATAAGAAGTGAAGGGTGAAGATTATTGTCTTAAAAACTTGTAGTTGGTTTATAGTATGGAGATGGAGGCTGTTGCTCTACTTATTTGTAAGCTGAAAGTCTGCCTTATAATTTGTTCAAAGTTCTCACCTTCTCGAACTCCAATATGTGAAATTTCTACTAATCCTGTATGCTGTGAACCATAGGATTCAGATACCTGAGAATTTTTGTTAGCAGTGATTTATTTGAAGTTATTTAGACAAGGCATAGAGCTGAAAGGAGCTTTTGGTAGTTCCCTCTGCAGATGAAGATTTTTGTCTTGAGAGTTGAATAATAGGAAGGGAAGACTAAGAATGAAAGTTGTAAACTTGCTGACCCTCTAATTCTATTTCTTGCAGATGCTATGAGTTTAACTGTATTTACTTTGTTATCATTTTGAAATCCCTGCACGGCCAAGGATGGAACCAGTCACCTTCACTCATTGAGACAATGTAAGTAATCTCTAATATCTTTGTGTCTTCTTTTCTCTGTATCTCTATATTTGTGTGTGAAAAAGCCTGCGTGTTGGTTGGGTCCATTGGTTGGACCACTCAATTTGGGGGGTACTCTGTCGTTACCCATATTTCCACTAGTGAAGATTGGATTTTGAACAGATAACTGACCTACAATAAGAATAACATATTGAGCACTATAATCACTTAAAAATTTTTGCTTTTTGATATATTTACAAAATAATTATATATGTGATTGCTTCTAGTTCTTCGCCTCGTGTGATGCAGGGACTGGAAAACTAAAGGAAGTCGCTTCTGTTTTCTTCAAGCATTCTACAGAAAAGTTGTGAACTTTGTAAGTCAACTTGAATTTTCGCCAGACTTGACACTACCTCACTCGTACTCGGTCTGCTTACTGGATCCCTTCTCAAGCAGGTAAGACTTAATTTTATCACCCTTAATGCATATTCCATTCCCCCATTTTCTGTCAGCATAGGATCAATGAAGCAACTAAGCTCAATTTCTGCATTTTCTCCCCCTGCGGCAGAGGCAATAGCTGCTGAAAGTAGTACTTCTCGACCTTCCTGTATAACTACTGCATCTTTTCCTGTGAACAGTTCCAACACCACCACGCCAAAGGCGTAGACATCAATTGAAGTAGTCATCAACCCTGTCTCCATAAACTCAGGTGCCATGTAACCTCTGGTGCCCAGAACCCTCGTTGTCAGGACACTACCTTAAGTTCCCTTCATTGCTGTTCTTGCGTAACTGAAATTTGAAATCTTCGCTCTTAGATTGCTGTCTAGGAGAATATTTCTGCTCTTGATATCCATGTGCACGTATGCTGGTTTAGTGAAGTTATGAAGATAGTGGAGTCCATTGGCGACATCCAGGGCAATCTGAATCCTCTTGATCCAGCAGCTGTCAGATTCTTTGGACCTCTCCTTGCAAAGCCATTTTCTTAAAGAACCATTCTTCATGTACTCATAAACAAGGTAGAAACAGTCATGATTTTTGCACAAACCATGGAGCTTGATCAAATTGAAGTGATTGATCTTGTTCAGCATGTTCACCTCGTTGGACACATCTAAGCTCATCTTTTTAATTGCTAGAATTTCCCAACCAAACACTCTCCTATACACAGAATTCCTCACCTTACTTCTGTAAGAAAAACTATTTGTAGCTTTCTTCAGTTCCTCAAAGCTAAAAACAAGGACTTGTTGAAAACTAGCCATCCCAACAAGAATGTCTTCTTGCAACTCCCCTTCTGTTTTTTCATTTCCATTACTCTGGGAAATTCCTTTCCCTATCTTATTACAATGACAAAGGGTGGTGGTTAGAATAAAAAACATCAGAAAGCAACTTGTTGCAGCTGCGACACCCACATATAACTTCCCTTTCAATTTCTTCTTCCCAACACTAGAAGTAGGTGGAGGTGAAATGCTAGGTTGTTGTGGATTATGGTTTGTGAACTCGAAGGTTCAGTTGGCATAGGAATTAGAATGGTTGTGAAAGGAAAAAAAGTTGGATTTCCTTTCAAAAACCCATTTGCATCAAGTATGCCTTTCCCACTTGCATTAAATCTCTCACCTATATGCATAATATTATCATCTCTGTTAATCGAGTAAGTAAATATCTTGTCCCATTTGCAGCCCGTCTCTTTGTAGCGCAAGCACAGCGAAGCGGGACTTGCAGCTGAAGGCCAGGATACAAACCAAACTCACTGCAAGGATTTGCACGCTTAAGGGAATCACACGTTGGCAATCCTTGGTACATGTCATTCACTGCTATTAAATATGTTTCATGAACTGCTTCAATAATAAACGTGGTGTTGGCTTGATAGTACTGACCTGAGCAAGAACAGTTCATTGGAACAATAACCTCCTTGTCTAAAGGGAATACCGAAATTCCTGTGCCATTGTTAAATCGAGCAAGCTCTGTTGGATCCGAAGAAGTGAGAGTTGAAATGGTGGAAACTGAATCATAAGGAGGCCAGGCCAACACTTGAACAGCAGAAAGGCTATGGCAATTGAGGTATATCTCCGGTTTTGTTTCGGCACTGTTATTGCAACTAAATATTGAATTTCCGGAGTATTCTTGTTGAGCTTTGATGCATAAAATAAGAAAACTGAGAGCGAAGAAACTGAGGTGAACCCAATTCATATCAAGACTTTTCTTGGAGAAATGAAATGTTTATCTGGGACTTGCATTTACAGTATCACTTCAAGGAAAAGACATAATATATTTCCAAAAAATACATGCATCATCATCTTATAAAAATCAATCACACCATTACCATCGAGATCAAACACTCGAATCATGGCCTCACCCGATTTCCCATGACCCCCAAGCTTATTCAAAACAAGTTGCAATCCTCTAGGTGTAATGCAACCACACCCTGGCCTGCGCCCACCTCAAATGATCATCACTACTAATTATAACATCTCCATTCTCATCTCATGGGATATGAAAAATAATGATCATCACTACTAAGTTCAGTGATTTTGAGCCAAGCTAAGGAGACATATATGATGAGGTTTTGGTGCAAGTTGTAAGAAGTAAGGGTATGAAAACTTGTATATATGGAGTGAGATTTGGTGCAATTTACATGGGAATGAATAAAAAGCTACTTGGAAAAGGAGAGTCATGGATATAATTAATTGTGAATAAAATAAATCCTAATATATAAAATTAATAATCAATTACAAGAGATGTATTCAACTAAATAACTAAAAAATATTTGAAACATTATAAGAAAAAAATATTAAGACCCTTAACAAAAAAAAAAAAAACAAACATCCATTAAGTAACTCAATTTAATATACATTTATATACAAATATTAAATGATTACTTGTCAAACTTATAATAGTTAAATTTACAAATGTTAAAGATCTCAAATAGACATTTTATCATTTAAATATAATGTAACAAATGCAAGAATCCATCGTATCATCATGATTAATAATACTTTTTATATAATCTAAATACTAAAATAATCTTATCAATCAAAATCACATGAATTTATGTTTAACTTTAAATACTATAAAATTCCATAATAAGTATTTTTTAAACTTAAATCACACATACCAATACACAAATTAAAATGACAAAATATTTTATATTGCTTTTTTCAAGTCGTTTTAATTGTAGTGATAATAGAGATGCAAATAAATACCATCAACATGGAAAATATTAAAAAAAATTGTATTAGAGTTCTAACACATCACTTATTTTGAAAAAAAATATTAAACCTAAAAAAACACTTATTGTGGGACGGAAGTACTATATTTTTTTTATAAAAAAATGGACATAGAAGTATAAAACACTATTACTCCCAATTGAAAAATGGAGTTTATAAATTCCCCAAACACGTAAAAGAAGAGCGGAGGAAACTAATTCCCGCCATGAAAATTCCTCTGCAAGATTTTCCCCATAGCCAGACATACCCTCAGAGCAACTCCTTCTAATGGCCAGCAACAACGAAGAAGACGAATTCCATGAATCTCCCAAAGCTCAGGTACACTCATCGACTTTTCTCTCTCCTCCACCACCGAAACTCAATCCACGCATCACCATTCCTTCAATGGAAGCTCAGAGACGAATACAAGCTAACCCGACCCGAATTATGCGACCGCATTTGCCGCCTCCTCATCCTCCACCGATACGCCGCCATAAAGGACCTTTCTTTTGATTTCTCAGACGAGCTCGTCGATTCCGTCCTTCGGAAACTGAAATTGAACCCTAATTCTTCTCTTTACTTTTTCGAATTAGCTTTGAAGCAGAAAAAGTTTCGGCCTAACATAAGGTCTTACTGTAAAATAGTTCACATTTTAGCAAAAGCTCGAATGTTTGATGAAACAAGAGCTTATTTGGGTCAGTTAGTTGGGTTTTGTAATAATAAGCATTCGAGTTTGTTAATTTGGGATGAGTTAGTTAGGGTTTATAGGGAATTTGCTTTTTCGCCTACTGTTTTTGATATGATTTTGAAGGTGTATGCTGAGAAGGGGTTGACTAAGGGTGCATTGTACGTGTTTGATAATATGGGTAAATATGGTCGTGTGCCCAGCTTGCGGTCATGTAATAGTTTGTTGAGTAGTTTGGTTAGGAATGGTGAAAGCCATATAGTTTTTTGTGTTTATGACCAGATGAATAGAGTTGGGATAGTTCCTGATGTGTGTACTTGTACAATAATGGTTAATGCGTACTGTAAGGCCGGTAGAATGGGTAAAGCTGTGGAATTTTTGAAAGAAATGGAAAATTTGGGTGTTGAGCCGAATGTGGTGACTTACCATAGTTTGATCAATGGGTATGTTGAGGTAGGGGATGTAAAAGGAGCTGAAGGAGTGTTTAGGTTGATGAATGGAAATGGTGTTGCAAAGAATGTGGTTACGTATACATTGCTGATCAAGTGTTATTGCAAAGAAGGCAAGATGGAAGAAGCAGAGAAGGTGCTTGAGGTATGAAGGAGGACCCGTTATTGGCTGTGGATGAGCGTGCTTATGGTGTAATAATTGATGGGTTTTGTCTACTTGGAAAAATGGATGATGCTGTTAGGATTTGGGATGAAATGTTGGAGTTTGGATTGAAGATAAATATGTTTATTTGCAACTCTATGATCAATGGTTATTGTAAACTTGGTCAAATTCTGAAAGCTGAGGAAGTTGTCAGGAGCATAGCCAGATGGAATTTAAAGCCAGATTTGTATAGCTATAATACATTACTGGATGGGTATTGCAGGGAAGGTCATACGAATGAAGCATTCAAGCTTTCTGAAAAGATGCTCCATGATGGCATAGATCTGACTGTTGTAACTTATAATACTCTTCTAAAAGGTTTGTGTCGAAATGGCGCCTTCAATGATGCTTTGCACCTTTGGTCTTTGATGCTAAAAAGAGGGGTGGCTCCTGATGTGGTGGGGTACAGTACCTTGCTTGACGGACTTTTTAAGATGGGGGATTTTGAGAAAGCTTTAGTTCTGTGGAAGCATTTTCTAGCGAAGAGCTTTAAAAAAAGTAGATTTGCTTTCAATATAATGCTGAATGGATTGTGTAAGATGGGGAAGATGGTTGAAGCAGAGCAGATATTTCAGACGATGAAGAAAGCTGGCTGCTCACCTGATGGCATCACATATAGGACCCTTGCTGATGGTTATTGTAAAGCCGGGGATGTCGAACAAGCTTTTAAAGTTAAGGATGTCATGGAAAGGGAAGCTATTCCTGCTTCTACTGAAATTTATAATTCACTTATAACTGGACTTTTTAGGGATAGGAAGTTGAGCAAAGTGACAGATCTACTAGCTGAGATGAATTGTAGGGGATTAACCCCAAATGTTGTAACCTATGGAGCCCTAATTGCTGGTTGGTGCAAGGCTGGGATGCTGGATAAAGCATTTACTGCATACTTTGAGATGACCGAAAAGGGTTTGGCTCCCAATATAATTATATATAGTGCAATTCTCAGTGGGTTATACAGGCTTGGCAGGGCTGATGAAGCAAATGTGTTGCTGCAGAAGATAATGGATTTTGATCTTCTTCAAGGCCATAAATGTTTTGACATATTAACCAAGTGTGACATGAAAAACCTAGATGCTCAGAGAATTGCAAATTCCCTTGATGAAAGTGCTAAAACTTCTCTTCTGCCCAACTATGTTGTGTATAATATAGCTCTTGCAGCATTATGCAAATTCGGAAAGGTTGATGATGCAAGAACACTTATCTCTTCTTTGTCTCTAAGAGGCTTTGTTCTTGATAATTTCTCCTACTGTACCCTAATCCATGGGTTTTCAGCTGCTGGTAATGTTAATGAAGCTTTTAACTTGCGTGATGAGATGCTGAAAAAGGGTGTTGTTCCAAACATCTCTACATACAATGCTCTTATAAATGGCCTATGTAAATCGGGAAACCTTGATCGAGCACTTAAGCTTTTCCATAAGCTTCAGTTAAAAGGTGTATCTCCTAATGCCATCACCTATAATACGTTGATTCATGAATATTGTAAGGCTGGAAGAACTGGTGAAGCCCTTAAACTGAAAGAGAAAATGATAGAAGAAGGGATTTCTCCTTCTGTTGTTACCTACACAGCTTTAGTAAATGGTCTTCGTAAGGAAGGTAACATGGGAGAAGCACTGAAGCTTTTGGATCATATGATGAAAGCAAGTTTAGATCCTCATATCAATAAATACTGCTCAATGGCTCAAGGTTACATTAAATGTGGAGACATACAGAAGATCTCCAATCTTGATGACATTATGCATGTCAAGAGTATTTCTTCTGGTGTTTCTTTACATGAAAATCTCAAATTAGCTGAATTCACAAACTATGGAGGAACTCCTGATGCATGGAACATGTCTGAAGCTGTGTGTTGATGAGGTTGGAACTACAAAAAATTGTGATGAAGGAATGCTCTTTTGATGCATCTATTTGAATTTGGGAGTATGTTGGCTACTGAGCAATCACAAACTCAGTATTTTTGAGGTTTCAATCCCTTGTTAAGATGAACCATATATGTTTTGGTTCCATCTAGAAAGGCACTGGTAAACTGTACCGCAGATAATGATTGGCTTTCTTTATGCCGACACCTTGAGTTCTACAGAGCAGGAAGTGATTGCTTAGTTTATATTTCTCAGCAAACAAAATACTTACATAGACCATAATCTTTTTCATCTTAACCAACTATGAGCTACTCAAGTTTCAAATTTCCTCATCTGAAAGGTCCAATAGCACACTTTGGTAATTTTTTGCTGCATTAGTTCTCAACTTTTGATTATACTCAACTTATACTGAATTACTGATAAATTAATGCTTGGTCTAGTAGATGCATGCTTCTTTTTTTAGCTGTTTTTTCCCACTTCTCAATTTGGAGATATATTTACCATCCATGCCTTAAATAAAATTGTGCACTTTGTATTTATGCTTGCATTTTCAGCAAATGCTGCATGTGTGTGCTGGCTGTTCTCCAAATGTGAAATTAACGTAGCTAATAGTAGCTACTCCAGGGTGCTTCATTTTGTAAAATTAAGTAAGTTGACGATGTGCTTTTGCTCTTCTGCTTTAAAGTTTAAGATTTGTCTTATGCATTTGAACTTCAAGTTGTTTTGTTTCAAGATTCATAAGATCTAATAGTCAGAAATTTTTCATTAGTTCTGCAAAAGTTTGCGTATAAAGTCATTGTAATAAGATTGTCTGACAAAGAACCTGAGCATAAATTATATCAATTCCTAATTTAAGGCAATAAAGATGTATAATTGAATGCAATCATTATCATATGAGACTGGGGTTTTTTAAAAAAAAATTATTTATCAGACTCGGACATCTTAGAACTTTCACAGATCAACCTGCTTAATCTTTCTAGATTATTCGTGGGACCAGTAAAGGATCAGTTGAAACTAAAGGCTTTCTAACAATATTGGGCAATATTTTGAGTTTGAGTTTTTTTTTCTTGGCTATTTAATTAAAACAGAGCATTGTAGATACATGAGATGTGGCTTTCATTTTTAAGACTTAAGAGGTTGGAGGACAAGACTCCTTTAAGGCCTCACAACTCGAGAAAGTGACAAAACCTTAAAATAGAACAGACTGGGATTGGAGACCCTCTAAATGCTCATTGTCTTAGCCCACAATGACTCCAAATGGTGATCCTATCCGGCTATCCCACAACAATGAGACGGAAAGGAGCAACCTTAAAATTTACACAAATTCCTTCGTTGAAAATAGGACTAAATTGATCGACATAAATTTATTGAAACTGGAGCAGATTTTTGGGCATCTTTGATCAGAAGACTTTGAAATTATTAGCAGTCTTTTTGATCTTAATTACTTAACTCAAAATTACCAGAACAGAATTAAGCAGAAGATTCTGGACATGTTTTATTGACACAGTTTTATCATTGATGGGAGCGGATCTCAATTCACGATGAGAGGAAATCCATAAATAAACTTTAATTTTCTCTTTGTGACTTGGCCAAAATGAACTGAGATCTTTGATATGCTTGGAACTTTAGCAAGAACTTCGGAGATGATGACAGTAAAATTTCCAGATTTAATATTATGTAGTTCCTTGTTGAAGCATTTCAAATTTTAATCTAGCTCAATCTTGTTGCAAATACCCATACCATCCATGATGTTTAAGTTTTATTGGATAAGATCTTCTGTCTACTTTATTTATTTTTTAATGTTAAGATCTATCCTCGTTTCTATCCTTCTAAACTATAATTGTCTACTCCTATATACATCATTTCCCTTCCCTTTGGAGGATTTGCAGTTATTACTTGGGTTTAGTATTGAGGTTATATGGGAATCCTTTCATACTTGTGGTAATCCCAATCTTAGGCATATTAAGCACTGCAGCTGACCCTTGTTTACCTGTAATCCTCCATTATTAGGCTTATTTTAGCTCTGCATGTGGATGTAGCCTAGCCTTGTGGTTGGGGATATATCTAGGCTTTTACAGTGCCAAACTGCCAATTAAACTTTCATTGTTACATTAACTCTTTCTTACAGTTGTGATGTATTGCTCTTATTGCAGATTCTTGTTTTTCACATTTGTTTTCTCCTGTGATAAATCTTCCTTGTAAGGTGTATGCCAGACTTCGGAACAACTGACTATCCATTATGACCCAAGCCCAAGGCTTGTAAATTATATAACCCAACCTAGCAAGATATATTCTCAACCTGGGCCAGCTGCAGGACCTTTTGATGCTCATCATGGCATTGTAAGCAGCATGAAAGTGTATAAAAGGTAATTTGGAGCTTTTTGCTGTTAGTTATTTGTAGGATAAATGCTGAAGAAAATGTAGAAGCAGAATTAATATCAGAAGATGAACCCCGCCACTGTTGTGTTGAGTAATAGTAAATGTTGGTTCCATGATAAGAATTTTTCTAATAAAAATTTAGAAAAGTAAATTAAAATTTTATTTGCATAATTCACGTTTAGATATGAATCTTTACTTAAAAGAGTTAAACTTGTGTTACTGTTATGATTTACTTGGGAAAATTGGATGTATACCTGCATATTACAGTTTCGTAGCTTCTATTGATCTGCTGACCACAACTTGGGTTTTGAAGTAATCAATTAATTAATACTCAAAAGCAATCGAACATGATTATATAAGCCTCCATTCTTGACCTGAACTTAATTGTTTAGCCATGCTTAATACATGGAAAAACCTAGTACGTACTTCAATTCCTTTGTTTTCTACTTGTCATTGTTACCCCCTCCCCTGTTTTTGCTTTATTATTAGGCTATGAGTTTCTAATCGGTTGTAATTTATAAATTAGTTAGTGAACTGCTTACTGAAGGATACCCTGAAAAGTTTGACCAGAGTAGATTAGCATAGACCATGCCTATTCTGTATAGTGGATATTTAATATTGTATTACAACTCTTTGTTTTCTTTCAATTATTTTGCCTCCTAGAGATATTTTTTTTTAAAAAAAATTAAATAATAAAAATTCCCTTCTAGAGAGTGATATGCTTAATCTCCGCTTGCTTAATTAAAGGGCATATATGATGTTCCAGGTTTAATCTATCCGTTTCAAAATTATTATATATTATTTTTTATTCGTTTTTAGAGATTTTTTTTATATTATAAAGTGACATGAAGTTATGTAGCAAATATAAAGGCTAAATTTGAAAAAATAAATTTTCTTTAAAACTATTTGTTTATCAAATATATATCTAATTTTGAAAAGAAACGAAAGGAATGAGGATTGGGTTAGGTCTGTTTATTGGTAATTGAATGTGAGGTGCAAGCCAGTGATGAGGGTACTAGAAGCTGTCAGAAAAGTTTTTCATGTTTCATGTGTTTTGTCCAAAAATAAAATTACACATAACACAGTTGGGTGTAAATCTGGCCAAATCTAATCACTATGAGTGTGTTGTATTCCAAAAGTAGTCAGTTTCCTAAAATTAGACTCACTGTCCACGTATGATGTTATGGTTTTGAATAAAGAAAGATGTGATACCTTTTCCATAAAACAAAAAAATGATTAGTACCCGTACCCGTACCCGTACCCGTACCTGTTATTGTTCTTTCTCTTATTTTGTGTTGGTCTTTTTTCTGCCATGACATGTATGGGACAAGCAACACATTTATTTGCATTTATATCCCTTTCTTTCTTATTTCATTTTCTTTAATTGGTGCAACTACCTAGGCCTAGACTAACACGGCAGTATGGCAAGTAACACAAGGGCAAGGGAGTTGTTATTACCAGTAGGGGCATGCATGGGTGGTTGCATGTGTAGTAATGTAATTCATATTATTATATAAATCAAACTTTAAGAGAGAGTTGGGAGTATAAAAAAATAAAATATATATACATACAAGTCTTTCTTTCATTAAAGATTTGAAGATAAAATTCACCTTCTTAACTCAAGCAAGCTAAGCTAAGCAGGTGAGTTCTGATTTGAAGTTTGTGTTGGGGGTATTTTGTTGAAGTATGATGATTTAATTAAGGAGTTTAAACTGAAGAATTATTAATAGGCTGGGTAGGGATATTAAACTGGGTTGTTATTGTTTATTTTTAGAATAATAATAATAATAATAATAATAATAATAATAATAATAATAATAATACTATGTTTGTGGTATATGACAGGCCTGGCGAGGCGAGGCGATGGATGGATCGATTTATAGTTTAGTAAAGAAAGAAGAATGGACAAAATATGAAGTCATGATTCGATGTAAATGGTTGGTTTGTTAGGTGATTTAACATGATGCTATTTTGTTAATTAAATTAAATTAGTTAAAATGTCACTTTGACCTTCAAAGTCAACGTAGGAATGGGAGGAGTATAATATTAGCCCTAGCCCAACCAGTTGAGTTTGAGAATCACGATCAGATCAAATCAAATCAACCGAGTCAATAGCATAGGATCTGTTCCTCTAAATAATAATAATAATAATAATTGGATACCAATTTCTTGCATTTCGGTACTTTAAAAATTCCTCTTTCATCCAAGTAAAATAAATATCCAGGAAGTTGTTCTCAAGTCAGTCGATATCTCAACCAACGCATAGTTGTAGGGAAAGATAGTGCCTGCCTGCCAAGAAACATGTTAAGAGAATCAATATTTGAGGCGGTTCGGTTTAATTTGTCGACATATATAGAATAGAAATAGAAATAGAAATGAATTGTAGTAGTATATTGGAGTACTATTTAAATCTTCTTATATTGAAACTATCATACGTATGTATGTATGTATGTATATACATCCGGCCCTTAAACTTGAGTGATAAGGGTAAAATAGTGCAGGCATCATAATACGTTCTTCTACATTAGCCACCACCAAAGTCGTCCACTACTACTACTACTACTACTACTACTACTACTACATCATCATTTCTCCTCTTTATTTCTTTCTACCAAACAAATGAATATAAATTTTAGTCCCTCCATTTTAAAATTATAAAAATTCAAAATTCAATCATAATAAATTTTTTATTTGGATCTTGCAAAAACTAATTACTGTAATTTTATTAGTATTACATTTTAAATATTTATAATTATATTAATTTAAATTAAATTAAATGAATGCATACACAGTATTTATGTATGTATGTTGAGATATAAAATTCTACATCGGTCAATTATATATATAATTCTCAAGTAGTTTTAAGTTAGAAGCTTCAGTATCAGGGCTCAAAAGTTGATTTTGAGTAAACTTTAATTAAAAACATATATTAATAATTAATTGACGACAAAGAGTTAAAAACTAATGGGAATATACAATGCGTACGCAGGCAGGCAGGCAGGCAGGCGTATAATGGCGAGTATGTAAAGTTAATTCATGTGATGTTTGTGTGGATGCATGTGTGACTATTTCCATTTTCACCAACACTCTTATTCTACCTACTACTTTGTAGGAGTATTATTCTTATTCTTTTAACGTTACTATGTATACTTGCGCCACTTCATAAATAAATAATGGCACCCACCCCACCCCACCCCACCCCACCCACACACACCTTGAATTTTCATAAGTTATGTTGGTGATTTTTTTTTTAAGCATTATAGTATTTATGTCCATGAATTTTAGAGAGAGTAGTATGTACGATGAGTTGGTGGACTTATTAAATTGGAAGATTGGGTACAAATAAATACTACTACTAGCAAGGTACCAAATGTCCTGGCATGTCCTGTGTACCTAAGGGAAGGGCCGTAGGGCGTAGATATCCGTACCTGTCGGCCGTCCGGTATTTGTCCCAAATTTGTGCCAGAAAAATTAAGGGGGTGATTTTTTTTTTTCTACATATTATTAGGACAAAAAGGTGGGCCCAGAAATAAGGACTTTTCTTCCGTACAAGTAGTTTTCACTTGTTAAATGCGGAGGCCTCGTGGTTCAACTTTCAACTGGAACTGGTGACTCTCTAAACCGATTAAATACATTTTTTTTCGCTCTATTCGAATTTGGTTTACAAATACATCACTGAACTGATTTTTTTTTACGATCAACTCATTAAACTACACATTATTTACAAAAAGTGATAAAATCGTCAATGTCCATTAACCATTTAACAGAAAACTCACGTGGCAACATGTGGCAATATATAATTAAAATATGTGGCAATATACTTACAATTTTACTTAAAATTAAAAGATATATTTTTGAAGGAAATTTTATTTATATTACTTATATAAAAATGTAAAAATTTTATATAAAATATAAAATATAAAATATAAAATTTATATAAAATATAAAATATATAATATAAAAATGTAAAATATTTTATATATTTTTTATATTTGAAAAAAATATTATATTTATATTTTTAAAAGATATATTTTTTGTAGAAAGGGTCTTTCCTTTCCTGTTATATTTTATATTTTTAAAAGATATATTTTTTGCAGAACATGAAATCCTCTCACACTCGTATGATAGCTAGCAGCACACACAGATCAACAAAGAAAATTCAAACATATTTTTTTTTTAATTTAATAAAAATATATAATATATCGAGATCTTGCTGCTTTCAATCATCCCCAATTGACTCCGATCGATCTATTTCGCAGCTCCGATCACATTTTATTCATCCATTTTCGAATTGCATTGAGTTCGTCGGAGATGCTCTAGAAAGGGTTTTTTTGGATCTGCAGGTTGTTCATCGGATGAGAGAGAAACATTATTCTTATGTTTCAGAAATGGAAAGAATTGATGGGATGGAGTGCCATAAGAAGAAATTAGTAGAAAGAAAATAGAAGTTGGTGTTGTTGTTGCCGATTTTGGTGTGTTGATGATGATTTGGGGCTAAGTTGTGAAGGATAGAGAGAGGATGAGAGAGAGACGAAGGATAGAGAAAGGTTGAGATGTTGATTTGAATATTTAGTTTTTTTTTTAATTTTATTTTCCACATGGCAAGTCAACTTGACAAACACATGACATGGACACCACATCCCAATCACGTGCCTTAATTCTGTTAAAAATCAACTTATTTAACGGAAAATGTAACGGATTGTAAAAAAATTGTAGTTCAATGAATTAATTGTAAAAAAATGCATTTCAGTGATGTATTTGTAAATCAACTCCTAGTAGAGTGACAAAAAGTATATTTAACCCCTCTCTAAACCATAGACTTTCTTGCTTTCCTGCACCGACATTCTTTTTTTTTTTATTATTTTTTATATACCCTTCTTACCCCTATAATTTATAGGATTAATTCAGATTAAAAATCCTTATAAAAATAAATTATATAAATGTCAGATTGATTTAAAAAAATGTAGGACTTTATCCAATTCTGGAAGAAGGTTTAATAACATTGCTAAATTTATATAATTTTTATTTTTTATTTTTAATTTTTTCAAAAGATTAAATTGGTAATACACGATTATGTCACTAGTTAATTTGATTGCTAACTTTGGAACTCCTAAAATCTCAAACCATAATTAAGATAAATATCAAAATAAGTTAGTAGTTCTCATATTTATTTTAAACTTATAACTTCATTATGCTATTTATTTATTTTATTTTTTAATCCAACACTATTATATATTGAAAAAACAACATCATGTTGTAAAAGATAAAAAGATTACCATAGAAATAATTTGGTAATAGATAATCAAGAAGATAGCAAATCGTAACACAACTAGTGAACACCGTACCATAAATACTCTTAAAAATAATCATATTCTAAAATTACAGTAGAATATATAATTTGCAAGTAGGATAATATTTTTTTTAATTTGAGTTCTATATTCTAAACTTATCAGTAAAAAGAAAAAAAGAAAAACACTTGCACCTTTTTTTTTTCCTTTCCCGATTTGGTTCTAATATTGAATTGAAAAAGAGGATGGAGGATATATATATTGAGAAGCGAGGATCAGTCATCATATCTTATTCTTTATCTGCTTCACCCCCCTTTAGCGACGGACCGTGACGGTTTGAATCATACAATAAATCGTCATACTTTAACGACGTTATATGTTGTCCGTCGCTAAAAGTATGAAACGACGGTTGTAAGACCAACTAAACGTCGTGAATTCCGGCTCAAAAGGGGGTGAGCACGAGTGAGTAAGATAAAGAATATCTGATCATCGCTTCTCTATATATATACTAGTCCCGTCCCAGCCTCCCAGAGATTGTATTGTATGACGGTGAGATTTATCTCAAACTTTGAACTACCCGAGATAATTTATTGAGTGAGCGGAAAATTTAAAATCATTTGTATTTTATTAGATATATATATATATATATATATATATATATATATATGAATAAAAATCATCTTAGATCAATTTAAGATAAATTATTTTAGTTCATTTTCAATAAAACATCATTTGATCTTCAACTTAATAATTTGACTATCTGAATGTAACGAACATGTAAAAATATGAGATTATGTAAAATTTTGTTTGGTTTGAGGTTATAGATTAACAATTTTATAACAATAAAAGTTACTAAATTATGAGATGTCGAAATATATACTTGTATACATATTATTTACAGTATTATTAAAATAATATTTTAATGTCTAAATCAAACAAAATTTTACATAATCTTATATTTTTACATGTTCATTATATCCGTAAGGTTAAATTATTTAGTTGACGATCAAATATATAGCTGGTAGTGATTATTTAATACTGTTAACACCAAATTCTGTACACCTGACGAAATTACCAAAATAGCAGGCCAAAATTGTGACGCCCCCAAAATAGGTCCATTCCATCCAACCCATTTTGAGTCGTCAATAACATGGTACAGAAACAACTACAACTTCATTATTACAATTGTTGTGCAAAATACGACAACACATATACTGTGAGTTTAAATACAAATATTATCTTCTAGACAATATCCACACTCAAATAAGTCCTCATTATTGATACACTATTTACAAAATAGTGAGGACTACTAAAACAATTGTCTTGAACCATCACTCCACACCCCGACTAGTTCCCGCTATATTCTCGCCTCCTGAGAAGAAAATAGAATAAAAAAGAAAAGGGTGAACTCAACTAGCCCAGTAAAGGATATTATGACTAAGATAATGTACAACAAATTATCCTTAGTCTTCAACAGGGAAAAATTTGATAGAATACAATAGACAACAAGTTTTAGATCAACAACTGCAGCGAAAACAACAATTCATTAGGGGAGTTAAGTAGAGAATGAAATCTACTAACATCTATGAATTTAAAAGTCCATCATCAATATTTTATCCCTGTAACATAAATTAATATTCGTCTTGAATCAAATATTCATCTTTGCACTACAGGCCAAAGATATTCATCAGTCGATCATGTTCATCTCAACACCTGTTCATCTTTGCACTACGGGCCAAAGATATTCATCAGTTGGTCATGTTCATCTCAACACCTGTACATCTTTGCACTACGGGCCAAAGATATTTATAAGAAAATCAACCAACTTTGTACTACTGGCCAAAGATATTCAGTAATGTCATCATTTAGGACTGAGGATGATGAAAAATGTTTTAAAGAAAACGAATCCAGCGAAACAAAAGAATAAATATTAATGATTCGTACTTTAGACAATCCAAGTTTAAAAATACTCCATAATAAACTATTGTGGAGCAGAATTCAAAAATGAAGATCAAAACATAGATCCAATCAAAGATAGAAACCATAATAGATAATCTTGGACACAGAAAATAAAATTTAATTTTTTTTGTGAATAGTGTCATATTCGTGAATAGTGCCGTATACGTGAATAGTGTCGTATACGTGAATAGTAAATCTGACACTAAAAGATAGAAATTTCACAAGAAAAATCATCATGCTTCGTGAATAGTACTCTTGAATAGTAACTCGTGAATAGTAACTCATGAATAGTATCTCATGAATAGTAACTCATGAATAGTAACTCCTGAATAGTAATTCATGAATAGTAACTCGTGAATATTAACCCCGACATGAAAAGATAAGAATTTCATAAGAACAATCTTACCAATATTCCAAAATAATGATATTGAAAGAAATAATATCATTTTTAAAAAAAATAACATCCCTTACCCCAAAAAAGCAAAGACTTACGATTGGAATCTTTGGATATAGTCTTTGAAGGAACTTGCACCAGATAGCAACACTCAAAGTATCAAAATACTCACAAGAATACGCTCGACAATATAGAGAGAGAAGTAGAGAGAAAACTTCAGTTTCTGGTGTGATTTTCAATTCTATCCTAAGCATTTATAAGAAAATGCTTAAAACACCAAAACAAAAAATTGAATATAATAATATATTTATAACCAAATTTTTCTTAGCCCACTACATCAAAAACACATTTTCCACAAAAATACACCAAAAATGAAAAACATGTTTAAAACAATTTTTTGTTACAAAATCAATTCAGACTCAATAATCCGGAACTTCAATAATTCATAATAAATATCCCTTTTATCAGAAAAATTTGAACCTTATATCCATTCCATAGGAAATTTAATTCTCTACAACTTTGCAGAAGAATTTTTTTCCAAATTCCAAACAGAAATTGACCGAAATCCACATACGGATGATTTTACAGGCTATAATCAAATTTTAGTCAAAAATTGTGTCCACCAACATATAAAACATGTGTTAAACATTTTTTTGTAACACACAAAACATGTGTTAAACATTTTTTGTAACACAAATACTCTTTATCCTCATTTATTCATATATCTGACATTTATTGTAAAAATATCCCCATTATTATATTATTAAAATATAATAATATATCTAAATGAATTATTTTATCAGAAAAGATAAAATATCAATTTTCAACAATTGTCACATTAAAAATTTTCTCCATCTATATCCACATAAAATGAATATTTTTCTTATCATATAAATCAATAATTAATTATTCACAAATAATATTACAGAATGACAATACTGACAACCAGGCCGTTCCCAGGAAAGAGGGGTTTTTCCAATAAGGATTTCTCCCTACTGGCGCGCAATTAGGTGACCAAACCTCTCCTTAGACAGAACTTTTTAGACATTGCCAATAATGTTATCTAATAATATTATTCCAATAATATGAATTATTGATCTGATAATGAAAAATATCGTCGTAATGACAATTATTGTATGACAATAATATAAAATATCAACGTAGCAATTATTGAATCAATAAAATAAAATTTTAAATAAGAATTATCGTGTAACAATTATTGAGTAGTGCCTTCACGTAAGAATCAATAATTGGTGCAATACCGCAAATCATCTTGTCAACAACGCCAGACATCGTATTTTAACCAATTTAGGGTATTCTAACAAGATTAATCAGTAATAACTACACCGTTATTTATAAACAACTTATAGTTGTCGTTTCTTCATCTAATCGCTTTTCACATGGGGCCAACACAAGGTCGCACTGCAGTCGCATTTAATATTCCCCGACAACAAGAATATTCCACGACCAAATGAATATTCTCCGACAACAATGAATATTTTATAACCACTTGCTTATTTAAAATATTTGCGCATTTTACCCATAACTAACCACATTAATCAAATCAACCCTTACTATTTCAACATAATAAATAAAAGAAATTCCATTTTATTTAAAAAAAAAATCGGGGTCTTACAATCTCCCCTCCTTATGAAATTTCGTCCTCGAAATTGACGTACGTACCTGGTGTTTCGAAAAGGTTAGGATACCTCGCTTTCATTTTTGTTTCCAATTCCCAGGTCATTTCTTCAATAGCATGGTTCCTCCACAAAACTTTGACTTGTGGTATGACCTTTGTGCGTAGGACATGTTCCATTCTATCCAAGATCTTGACAGGTACCTCCTCGTACGTTAAATCTACGCCTATTTCGTCTGGTTCTAACTCAATAACGTGGTTCGAGTTGTTCACATATTTTCGTAACATTGATACGTGAAAAACGTTATGAACACGCGACATACTTGGTTGTAAAACGAGTCTATTGGCCACAGTTCCTACTCGATCGAGAATTTTAAATGGACTAATAAATCGAAGGTTTGAACTTTCCTCACATCGCTGATTCTCGCTTTTGGAATAACAACTTCTTGCATCTTCTTCTTCATATTCATCAGCTCCAGGTCTGTAGCTTAAGCGATTTTAACTATCGATTAAAGTCGATTCTACTCGTATATCATAACGTGGGTTCCTAGAGTCTTTAACTCTATCTCTATCATTTATAAGTTATACAAAATGAGTTTTGACAATATCGCACTCGTAATCGTATACGATCTTCTACTCAACACGTCAGCTACCACATTCGCTTTTCCAGGATGGTATGGTCAGAACATGTGCCGAAATGAGTCTCCTCTTGAGTTCTTCGAAGCTCTTCCCACATTCCTTTCTCCATTCGAATTTTGTATCTCTACGAGTCAGCTGAGTTAATGGAGTAGCGATTTGAGAAAATCTTTCCACGAATCTCTGATAATAACCAACTAAGCCTAGAAAGCTACGTATTTCGATTACTAACTTAGGTTTCTCTCAACTGTGACTCATATCCCAATCTTGGATAGCACATCACAATGGCACCTATCAGTTTACTACCACACGAATATGGTGTACCCTGCAGAGAGTCTGGCTTCGGTGCATTCCACAAAGGTAGTCACCAGATAGAGGCTCGGGTATCAACTTCTATAGTTGGGTTTTTAACTTCTGAAGTTCAATAGGAGCCATTCGATATGAGATTTTAGAAATGGGTTTTGTATCGGGTTCAAAGTCGACACAAAATTCAATATCACGCTCTGGGAGTAGGCCAGGAAATTCTTCAGGAAATACGTCAGGAAATTCACTAACAACAGAAATATCATTCAAATTTAATGTATTTTTGTTCAAGTCCATAACATGGGCTAAGAAAACTTGACATCCATTTTTCAATAAACGAATGACTTTATGGCTTGATATGAAAATGTTTGACTTCAATGGTTTGGTTGCTTGAATTCGAATAACATGTTGCTTAGGAATATGAAAACTAACAACCTTACGAAAGTAATCAATTTTGGTATGATGAGTAGTCAACCAATCAATCCTTAAAATCACATCAAAAGCAAGAATCTTTAAAGAAATAAGGTCAACAGGTAATGTGATGGTGCCAACTTGGATCAAACAAGATTTATAAACAGTGGATGTAATGAAAGTTTCTCCTAAGGGAGTCTCCACAGATAAGTCAAAGTCTAATTTCTCCAGAGTCAAGTTTAAACGTTGAGCGCAAGCAAGAGAGATAAAAGAATGGGTAGAACTGGTATCTAATAAGGTATAGATTTCGTAAGAATTTATAATTAACTAACCCGTGCTAACTTTATTTGGTTTCCTCGCATTCTTACCAGTCACGACAAACGCTCTTCTAGGAACCGTTGACTTTGACTTTTCTGGGACAGCCTTTTGAGTCACAATCCCCGCTGGACTGGGTTTCGCTATCATACAATCTCGAGCGATATGACCTTCTTTTCCACAATTATAACATACCTTGGAAGGCTGTGAACATTTTGGGCTTATATGTCCCTCCTCTTCGCATCTGTAGCATCTAACTGACGGTCGTTCTCCTCCCCTAGAATTTGTTGTTGGTGCTGGTGTTGCTGCCGACGTCTTCCCGTCATCGTTAAATCTTCTCTTCTTAAAATTTCCACCTGAATTATTTTTTCTATTATCTTGGCCATGATTACCACCAAAAGTGGTTACCATTTACGGCATGATAATTTCCTCCACGATGGTTATCATTGTTCCGATGACCGTTGCCATCGGTACGATTATTATCATCGAGTTGTAGGTCGTTATTCTTCTATTGAGCTGACTCTTTATCGCGCTCCAATAACTGAGCCCTATTCACAACATCTGAATATAAAGAAAATTTATGAGAAATGAGATACTGACGTATGTCGGGTTTTAAACCTCTCAGAAACATCCGCGTCATACGTTCCTCATTCTCCACCAAATGAGGCGCAAACCTGGATAACTCCGCGAACTTCGCCTCGTACTGGGACACCGTCATGTTGTTTTGTTCTAGTCTAATGAACTCCACTTCCTTCATATGACGAATACTTTCAGGAAAGTACTTGTCATTGAATGGTTTCTGAAACGTTTCCCAAGATATATTAAGTGCGGCTGGATGGGTACGCTTCACAGATTCCCACCAGTAATCTGCCTCATTACGGAACATAAAAATGGCGAATGGAACCTTCTGTTCATCCGTGCATCCCAAGACATCAAATATCTTGGTAATTTGCTCGACCCACATCTTCGCCTTAATCGGATCTGGCTTTCCCCAGAATTCTGGTGGTCCCAACTCTTTGAACTGCTTGGCTGTGAAAAACCGTGTGTTGCTATCATTTCCACCTATATTTTGTACACGAGTCTCCCTCGTCTGATTTTTCATGAACTGCAAAAAGCTTCTAAACATCCCATCGTTCATCGTCTGATCAGTGGTGTTGTTTACAGGAGGAACATTTCCATCCTGTTGCACGTTCTCCTGATTAGTGAGTAAAGGAGTCTCTACGGTCTCGTTTACTCCACTGTTAACATTCTCAGTTGCCATTCTTAAATACTGCCATAAAACAAGGGTTAATTAAATAAATAAATTAACATACCACATAATATTCCTATACTCTGACCAACCAACAAATAAGCTTAGGTAGGACATACTAGCGAAGGATTTACTCGTCTCTCCCCTCCTAGTTCTATTCCCCGATCTCCGCTAGAGATCATATCCCTAAGCTCTGATACTAACTGTGACACCCCCAAAATAGGTCCATTCCATCCAACCCATTTTGAGTCGTCAATAACATGGTACAAAAACAACTACAACTTCATTATTACAATTGTCGTGCAAAATACGATAACACATATACTGTGAGTTTAAATACAAATATTGTCTTCTAGAAAATATCCACACTCAAATAAGTCCTCATTATTGATACACTATTTTTCAAAATAGTGAGGACTACTAAAACAACTGTCTTAAACCATCACTACACACCCCGACTAGTTCCCGCTATATTCTCGCCTCCTGAGAAGAAAATGAAACAAAAAGGAAAAGGGTGAGCTCAACTAGCCCAGTAAAGGATATTATGACTAAGATAATGTACAACAAATTATCCTTAGTCTTCAATAGGGAAAAATCTGATAGAATACAATAGACAACAAGTTTTAGATCAACAACTGCAGCGGAAACAACAATTCATTAGGAGAGTTAAGTAGAGAATGAAGTCTACTAACATCTATGAATTTAAAAGTCCATCATCAATATTTTATCCCTGTAACATAAATCAATATTCATCTTGAATCAAATATTCATCTTTGCACTACAGGCCAAAGATATTCATTAGTCGGCCATGTTCATCTCAACACTGCTTCATCTTTGCACTACGGGCAAAGATATTCATCATTAATCATGTTCATCTCAACACTGTACATCTTTGCACTACGGCCAAAGATATTCATAAGAAAATCAACCATCTTTGCACTACTGGCCAAAGATATTCAGTAATGTCATCATTTAGGACTGAGGATGATGAAAAATGTTTTAAAGAAAACGAATCCAGCGAAACAAAAGAACAAATATTAAGGATTCGTACTTTAGACAATCCAAGTTCAAAAATACTCCATAATAAACTATTGTGGAACAGAATTCAAAAATGAAGATCAAAACATAGATCCAATCAAAGATAGAAACCATAATAGATAATCTTGGACACAGTAAAGAAAATTTAATTTTTTTTTGTGAATAGTGTCATATTCGTGAATAGTGCCGTACACGTGAATAGTAAATCTGACACTAAAAGATAGAAATTTTACAAAAAAAATCATCATGCTTCGTGAATAGTACTCATGAATAGTAACTCATGAATAGTAACTCATGAATAGTAACTCATGAATAGTAACTCGTGAATAGTAACCCCGACATGAAAAGATAAGAATTTTACTAGAATAATCTTACCAATATTCTGGCATAATGATATTGAAAGAAATAATATCATTTTTAAAAAAAATAACATCCCTTACCTCAAAAATACAGTCCTTCCGATTGAATACTCGGATATAATCTTCAAGAGAACTTGCAGACCAGATATAGAACACATCGAAAATCTGATCAAGATTTCCGACTAGAATCGGATATAGTCTTTGAAGGAAACTTGCACCGTATAGCAACACTAAAAGTATCAAAATACTCACAAGAATACGCTCGACAATATAGAGAGAGAAATAGAGAGAAAACTTCTGTTTCTGGTGTGATTTTTAATTCTAACCTAAGCACCCTATTTATAAGAAAATGCTTAGAACACCAAAACAGAAAATTGAATATAATAATATATTTATAACCAAATTTTCCTTAGCCCACCACATCAAAAACACATTTTCCACACAAATGCACCAAAAATTAAAAACATGTTTAAAACAATTTTTTGTTACAAAATCAATTCAAACTCAATAATCCAGAACTTCAATAATTCATAATAAATAGCCCTTTTATCAGAAAAATTCGAACCTTATGTCCATTCCATAGAAAATTTAGTTCTCTACAACTTTACAGAAGAAAGTTTTTCCAAATTCCAAACAGAAATTGACCGAAATTCACATACGGATGATTTTACAGGCTATAATCAAATTTTAGTCAAAAATCGTGTCCACCAACATACAAAACATGTGTTAAATATTTTTTGTAACACACAAAACATGTGTTAAATATTTTTTGTAACACAAATACTCTTCCTCCTCATTTATTCATATATCCGACATTTATTGTAAAAATATCCCCATTATTATATTATTAAAATATAATAATATATCTAAATGAATTATTTTATCGAAAAAATAAAATATCAATTTTCAACAATTGTCACATTAAAATTTTCTCCATCTATATCCACATAAAATGAATATTTTCTTTATCATATAAATCAATAATTAATTATTCACAAATAATATTACGTAATCACAATAATCGATAACCAAGCCGCTCCTGGAAAGAGGGGTTTTCCAATAAGGATTTCTCCTCATCGTGGCAATTAGGTGAGCAAACCTCTCCTTACACGTAACTTTCTAGACATTGCCAATAATGTTATCTAATAATATTATTCCAATAATATGAATTATTGATCCGATAATGAAAATATCGCATGTAGTGACAATTATTGAAACAACAACAATATAAAATATCAACGTAGCAATTATTGAATCAATAAAATAAAATATTGAACAGTAATTACTGTAACAATTATTGAGTAATGTCTTCCTACGTAAGAATCAATAATTGGTGCAATGCCGGTAAATATTCTTTATTTTAACCACCGGGTATTCCAACAAAGATAACAGAATAACTACGCCAGTTATTTATAAATAACTTATTCTTGCTGCTTTCTTCATCCAATCACTTTCCGTATGGGGCCCACACACATTAAGGTCATACTGCATTGCATTTAATATTCTACGACCAAATGAATATTCTCCGACAACAATGAATATTTTATAACCACTTGCTTATTTGAAATATTTGCGCATTTTACCAATAACTAACCACATTAATCAAATCAACCCTTACTATTTCAAAATAATAAATAGAGGAAATTTAATTTCATTTATAATAAGTTGGGGTCTTACAGATATTCACCAGTTGATCATGTTCATCTTAACACCTGTTCATCTTTGCACTACGGGCCAAAGATATTCATAAGAAAATCAACCATCTTTGCACTACAGGCCAAAGAAATTCATTAATATCATCATTTAGGACTGAGGATGATGAAAAATATTTTAAAAAAAATGAATCCAGTGAGACAAAAGAACAAATATTAAGGATTCGTACTTTAGACAATCCAAGTTCAAAAATACTCCATAATAAACTATTGTTGAGCAGAATTGAAAAAATGAAGATCAAAACATAGATCCAATCAAAGATAGGAACCATAATAGACAATCTTGGACACAGAAAAGAAAATTTAATTTTTCTGTGAATATTGTCGTATTCGTAAATAGTACCGTATATGTGAATAGTGTCGTATACGTGAATAGTAACTCCGGCACTAAAAGATAGAAATTTAACAAGAAAAATCATCATGCTTCGTGAATAGTAACTCGTGAATAGTAACTCATGAATAATAACTCATGAATAGTAACTCGTGAATAGTAACTCGTGAATAGTAACTTCGACATGAAAAGAACGAAATTTCACAAGAAAAATCTTACCAATATTCCGGCATAATGATATTGAAAAAAATAATATCATTTCTAAAAAAAATAACATCCCTTACCTCGAAAAGACAGTACTTCTGACCGGAATACTGGATATAGTTCTGAAGGTAACTTGCACCGTATAGCAACACTCAAAGTATTATAATACTCACAAAAATACGCTCGATAATATAGAGAGAGAAGTAGAGAGAAAATTTCAGTTTCTGGTGTGATTTTCAATTCTAACCTGAGCACCTTATTTATAGGAAAATGCTTAGAACACCAAAGTAGAAAATTGAATACAATAATATATTTATAACCAAATTTTCCTTAGCCCACCACATCAAAAACACATTTTCCACACAAATGCACCAAAAATGAAAAAACATGTTTTAAACAATTTTTGTAACAAAATCAATTCAGACTCAATAATCCGAAACTTCAATAATTCATAATAAATAGCCCTTTTATCAAAAAAATTCAAATCTTATGTCCATTCCATAGGAAATTTAATTCTCTACAATTTTACAGAAGAAAGTTTTTCCAAATTCCAAACAGAAATTGACCGAAATCCACATACGAATAATTTTACAAGCTATAATCAAATTTTAGTCAAAAATTGTGTCCACCAACATGTTTAACATATGTTAAATATTTTTTGTAACACACAAAATATGTGTTAAACATTTAATGTAACAAAAATATTCTTCCTCCTCATTTATTCATATATCACACATTTATTGTAAAAATATCATCATTATTATATTAAAATATAATAATATATTTAAATGAATTATTTTATCGAGAAAAGATAAAATATCAATTTTCAACAATTGTCACATTAAAAATTTTCTCCATCTATATCCAGATAAAATGAATATTTTCCTTATCATATAAATCAATAATTAATTATTCACAAATAATATTATAGAATCACAATCTCGACAACCAGTCATTCCTTAGGAAAGAGGGGCTTTCCGATAAGGATTTCTCTCATATCGGGCGCCGCAATTAGGTGACCAAACCCCTCTTAGATGTAACTTTCTAGACATTGCCAATAATGTTATCTAATAATATTATTCCAATAATATGAATTATTGATCCGATAATAAAAATATCAGGCAATGACAATTATTGAAATAACAATAATATAAAATATCAACGTAGCAATTATTGAATCAATAAAATAAAATATTGAATAAGAATTCATCGTAACAATTATTGAGTAATGTCTTCCTACGTAAGAATCAATAATTGGTGCAATCGATCAATGCCGCAGTTATTCTTGTATTTTAACCACCGGGTATTCCAACAAAGATTAATTGAATAACTTCACTGCCAGTTATTTATAAACAACTTATACTTGTCATTTTCTTCATCCAATCTCTTTTTCGTTATGGGGCCCACAAAAGTTCTACCGCCAGTATTTAATATTCCCCGACAGCAAGAATATTTCACTACCAAACGAATATTCCCCGATAACAATGAATATTTTATAACCACTTGCTTTAAAAAAATATTTGCGCATTTTACCCATAACTAACCACATTAATCAAATCAACCCTTACAATTTCAAAATAATAAACAAAGGAAATTCCATTTTATTTAAAAAAAATTGGGGTCTTACAACCTCCCCTCCTCATGAAATTTCATCCTCAAAATTGATGTACGTACCTGGTGTTTTGAAAAGGTGAGGATACCTCGCTTTCATTTCCGTTTCCAACTCCCCAGGTCATTTCTTCAATAACATGATTTCTGCACAAAACCTTAACTTGTGGTATGACCTTTGTGCGTAAGACATGCTCCTTCCTATCCAAGATCTTGACAGGTACCTCCTCATACGTTAAGTCTTCGGCTATCTCGTCCGGTTCTAACTCAATAACGTGGTTCGGGTCGTCCACATATTTACGTAACATCGGTACGTGAAAAACGTTATAAACACGCAACATACTTGGTAGTAAAGCGAGTCTATAGGCCACAGTTCTTACTTGATCGAGGATTTCAAATGGACTAATAAATCGAAGGTTTGAGCTTTCCTCACATCGCCAATTCTCGCTTTTGGAATAACAACTTCTTGCATCTTCTTCTTCTTCTTCATATTCATCAGCTCCGGTGTGTAGCTTGAGCGGTTTTAACTATCGATTAAATTCGATTCTACTCGTATATCATCACGTGGGTCCCTAGAGTCTTTAACTCTATCTCTATCATTTGTAAGTTATACGAAATGGGTCTTTGTATTCGACAATATCGCACTCGTACTCGTATACGATCTTCTACTCAACGCGTCAGCTACCACGTTCGCTTTTCCAGAATGGTATGGTCAGAACATGTGCCGAAATGTGTCCCCTCTTGAGTTCTTCGAAGCTCTTCCCAAATTCCTTGCTCCATTCGAATTTTGTATCTCTACGAGTCAGCTGCGTTAATGGTGTAGCGATTCAAGAAAATCTTTCCACGAATCTCCAATAATAACCAACTAAGCCTAGAAAGCTACGTATTTCGATTACTGACTTAGGTTGTTCTCAACTGTGACTCATATCCCAATCTTGGATAGCACGTCACAATGGCACCTATCAATTTACTACCGCACGAATATGGCGTCTCCTACGGAGAGTTTGGCTTCGGTGTATTCCACAAAGGAAGTCACTATATAGAGGCTCAGGTACCAACTTCTATAGTTGGGTTTTTAACTCATGAAGTTCAATAGGAGCTATTCAATATGAGATTTTAGAAATGGGTTTTGTACCGGGTTTAAAGTCGATACAAAATTCAATATCATGCTCTGGGGCTAGGCCAAGAAATTCTTCAGAAAATACGTCAGGAAATTTACTAACAACAGAAATATCATTTAAATCTGACGTATTTTTGTTCAAGTCCATGACATGGCTAAGAAAGCTTGACATCCGTTTTTCAATAAATGAATGGCTTTATGGCTTGATATGAAAGAGTTTGACTTCAATGGTTTGGTTGCTTGAATTTGAATAACAGGTTGCTTAGGAATATGAAAACTAACAACCTTACGAAAGCAATCAATTTTGGCATGATGAGTAGTTAACCAATAAATCCCTAAAATCACATCAAAAGCAAGTATCTTTAAAGAGATAAGATCAACAGGTAATGTGATGGTGCCAACTTGGATCAAACAAGATTTATAAACAGTGGATGTAACGAAAGTTTCTCCTAACGGAGTCTCCACAGATAAGTTGTGACGCCCCCAAAATAGGTCCACACGACCCATTCTGAGTCGCCAGATATCACACTATAAAAATCAAATACAAACTTCATTTATAAAACTATTGAACTGTCGTACAGAATACGACCACAGTTAAGCTGTGAGTTTTAATACAATATTGTCTCGTAGACAGTATCCAAACCCTAATTGTTACAATGCCATATAAAAATACAGCAACAAATATTTTAAGATCCAAAGAAGAACGAGAAGATTACTATCCTATTCATTCTAATGAGGTGCACTTTTGACGCTTTCAAAGTCGGGTTCTCATCACCCTATTGTTGTTCGCCAAAATCAATTATTAAGTGACGTATAAAATACGACACACACATCTTAGGTCCTCAATACAATTATCTGTTGCAAGTCATGACGTTTTATAATGTATTGAGAAACTTTGACAGTCTCGGACCATCACACTATTTCCCTGTTATTCCCCGCTCGACCCAGCTACACTCTTATTACCTGAAAGGAATTGTGAAGCAAAAGGTTGAGAACTAGCCCAGTAAAGAATATCATAACTAAAGATAATGAAATTATCAATAGCTTTTGTCAATAATAAATCAGAGATTTAGAACATATGGTAGATAATAAAACTTTTTAACCATAGTTGCAGCGGAATCAACAATCCATTAGAAGAGTCAAATAGAACATAATGTCTACTATCTCCCCCAAATTAAAAAATCCATTGTTAATATTTCATTCCTGTAATACTCATCAACAGTTCTTCGTTGTACCCAAGACAAAGAGAATTTTCATCACCTGTCTTCACCTGAACCACTAAAGATTATAATTAAGTTCACAATTCATATTTATAATCATGTAAATCAATAGTTTCTCCTTGCCACAAAGGATTAATAGAATGTTTACTCAGTATCCTTACCCCAAGGCTAAAGATATTCAAATTTAATAACAATGATCATACTAATCGATTGTCATCTTTTTGCACTACGGGCAAAGATATTCAACTATAAAACCAATGGTCATGATCATACCAATCAATTGTTCCGCCAAAGGCACTACTACCAAAGACATTCAACTCGTTAACTAATGGTCATGATCCTCGCTAATCACATCATTGAATTATCCATGCACTACGACCAAGGATATTCGTTAAGATCACTAGTGGTCATGATCATGTCATACACCTGTCCATCTTCGCACTACGGGTCAAAGCTATGAAACAACAGATCATCTTTGCATTACAGGCCAAAGATATTCAATAACATATCATCTTTGCACTACAGGCCAAAGACATACAACTGTAAATCCAATAACCAACAATATAATAAAGAATGAAATAATAAAAGAATTTCACCATGTATGCCGTACTTCTCATAGACAGGTTATTCCAACATAATAATAAAGAATGGAATAATAAAAGAATTTCACCATGTATGCAAGATTTTTGGCGATGTATACGTTATTCCAACATAATAATAAAGAATGGAATAATGTAAGAATTTCACCATGCTTGCGTAATCCGCATGACAGACAAGTTATTCCAATGAGAATAATAAATAATAGAATCGTCAAAGTAAATTGCATGCATACGATATTCCAAATGTAATAATAAAGAACGAAATAATAAATAATGGAACTGTGTCCCATGAAAAGCATTGCAGACGTGATATTCGACAGAAATAATAAATGCGGAATAATAAAGATGAATCCAGGTCCGACGTAAAGCACAGACAGGATATTCCAACAGAATAATAAATAACGGAACCAGGTCCGGCGTAAAACACAGACAGGATATTCTAACAGAATAATAAAGAATGGAATACAGAAGAATTTCACAAAGTATAGGGTAGCTTCACAGATATCTGAGTTATTCCAATGTAATAATAAAGATGGAATAACAGAAGTTCTCTTCATGAATACAAAAGAAATAATACCCCTTACGGGTACAACAAATAATATCCCTTACTATAACAATATCCCTTTACCTTAAAAAGAAGAGTATTTTGACGGGTAGGGCGAAAATATACTTGAAGAAAACTTGTACTATCTTCTACGCTAAAAGCTTTCTTAAACTCTAAAGAAATACGCTCTAGATTACAGAAGAAGAACTCTCTCTATAGTTTCTCTCTCTAGAGTTTCAGTGAATTCGTAAGAAATAATGAAAGAATGAGCTTCTATTTATAGAAGAATAGAATGAATAGTAACCAATCCATTAACGGTCCAGATTGATTTACTTTAATCGGACGGTCCATATTTAAAGCAAAATCTTTTAAATAAAATATAATATATTCTATTTATAGAATGACTTTAATAAAGTATTCTGTTTTATATAAAAAGATTTTACTATGCAAAACACTATGCAGGCACTATGCAAACACTATATGCATAATAAAATATAATATATTCTATTTATAGAATAACTTTAATAAAGTATTCATTTTATATAAAAAAATTTACTATGTAAAACACTATGCATAATAGAATATAATATATTTTATTTATAGAATTACTTTATAAAAGTATTCTGCTTTTATATAAAAAAGATTTTACTATGCAAAACACTATGCACAATAGAATATAATATATTCTATTTATAGAATAACTTTATAAAAGTATTCATGCTTTATATAAAAAGCTTTTTCTCATTATAATTTCAACCAACTATTCTAAAAATTAGTATATCTCTGGACGCCCCAAAATTAGGTATACATCACCCATCTTGGGTAGTCGATACATGGTACGTAATTTAAATACAACTTACTAATATAACTGTCGTATATAATACGACATAAACCGTGAGTTTGAATACAAATATTGTCTACTAGATATTATACAAACTCAAAAGGAGTCCTCATTACAATTATTATCACACTATTTCACGTAATAGCGAGGACTACTAATGCTATCCTCTCGACCATTACTCCGCTCTCCGACTCGTCCCCAAATATGTTCTCAATTCCTCGAAGATAACAAATGAAAGAAAGGGTGAGCTCAACTAGCCCAATAAGAAATATTATGACTAAGATAATGCGTAATAAATTATCAATAGCCTTCAACATTGTTAAACCGATAAAATATAATAAACATCAAGTTTAATCATAAATGAACAAGCAATCCATTAAAAGAGTCAAGTAGAAAATAAAATCTACTATCTTTTATAATTTAAAAGGTTTTTCATCATCATTATAAATTTAGACTCGACTTTTAATAAGTAATCCACATCATCGAATCACCCCGCACTACTACCAAGGATATTCTTTAGTATCACGACCATAATTATTCCCACGCACTACGCCCAAGAATAGTTGTGTATTCATTAATGGTCATGATCATGCCAACAATCGCTCATCAATGCACTACTACCATCGAGGACTTTTACCACATCATTTGTAACATTACTACTATGATTACAATCAATAATCCCCGGTCATAATCATACCAAGTCCATCCATGCTCTACAAAAGCCACGTATTGACTTTAAAAAAAAATAACATGAGGATGATGACAATGATATAAGAATTCAATAAAACAAGTTCAAGAATTAAGTTATTCAGAACTAATAACATCCAAACTGTCAACATGATATCGCTTTGTAGAGTAAAATTCAAGAATGATCGTAAGAATATTTCCATGAAAAGATATCGGATGAAACGCAAATATCAAGGATATTCTACTAATTTCATGGAGTATAGAAGTCAAAGTTTTAACCAACCGGGTATAATAAAGAATGGAATAACAAAAGAAATCACCATGCATGCGATTGCAAGATGTATGTGTTATTCCAATGTAATAATAATAATGTAACCAAAGTCGTGTGAAATTCACAATCGATAGATGTTCCAATGTAATAATAAAGATGGAACCAGCATCCTGTAAAAACACACGTATAGGATATTCCAACAGAATGATAAAGATTTTAACCAGTCCCAGGTGTAAAACACACGCATGTGATGTTCCAACAGAATAATAAAGATTTTAACCAGTCCGTCCTGTAAAACACATGCATGTGATGTTCCAACGTAATAATAATAAAGACGGAACCAGTCCTGTAAAATACACGCATGTGATGTTCCAAATGTAATAATAGAAGAATGGAATAAAAGAAGAAGATCACCAAGTATAGGGGATTCACAGATACAAAGTTATTCCAATGTAATAAATAAGAATGGAATAACAAAAGAAGTTCTCTTCATGAATACAAAAGAATAACACCCTTACGGTACAAATAAATAATATTCCCTACCTTAGAAGAACCTAATATTGGCAAAGTGAAGTAGCGTAATACTTTTCTTCTTTCTCTCTATAGTTTCTCTCTGTAGTTTCAAAGAATTCAGTAAGAAAATAATGAAGGAATGAGCTTCTATTTATAGGAAAATAGAATGCATAGTAATTAATCCATGAACTATCCGATTGATTTACTTTAATCCGACGGTCCATATTTAAAGCAAAATCTTTTAAATAAAATATAATATATTCTATTTATATAAAAACATTTTACTATGCAAACACTATGCAATACTATGCAAAATCTACTATGCAAAACACTATGCAAAAAACACTATGCAATATAAAATATAATATATTTTATTTATGTAATAACTTTAATAAAGTATTCTGCTTTTATATAAAAGATGTTTCGCTTTTATTACGTTAATAATACGAATAAAACAAAACGTCATTATCGCTATAATAATTCATATTATTAATCGGCAATAATGGAATCAAACCGAGTGACTTCTCACATAAGCATCAATAATCAATATCGTGTGCTACTATGCAACCACACGTATTCATCGTACTTTTTACTACCGAAGTAGTTCAACAAAGATCAACCAGTAAAACTTCCTTCCGTTATTTCAATAAAATATTTTTGTCGCTTTCTCAATCCGACAATAATTTCATTAGGGGTCCACCAATGATTGAGCTGCAGACGTACTAATATTCCTCGCTAAACCGAATATTCCCCACCAATCGAATATAATATAACCACTTGCATACTTTTACAAAATTTATAAATATTACCCACAACTATAACATTATATCAAATTATTCCATAATATTCAAAATAATATTTATAGAAAATTCATCTTTATTTATAAAAGTCGGGTCTTACAACCTCCCTTCTTATGAAATTTCCCTCTCGAAATTAGGGTACGACGTACTGGTATGTCGAAGAGGTAAGGATACCTTGATTTCATTTCGATTCTAACTCCCAAGTCATTTCTCAACATCGTGGTTCCTCCACAAAACTTTGACTTGAGGTATAACTCTTGAGCGTAGAATATGTTCCTTCTTATCAAAAATTTGAACAGAACCTCTTCATACGCCAAATCTTCCGCTATTTCGTCCGATTCTAACTCAATAATATGGTTCGGTCTTTCACATATTTACGTAATATGGATATGTGAAAACGCTATGAACACGAGACATATTTGGCACAGAAAGCGAGTCTATAGGCCACGCCCTACCGATCGAGGATTAAAATGGACCGATGAATCGAGGATTAAGTTTTTCTCTTTCCAAATCTTGTAACTCCTTTCCATGGAGCAACTCTTAACAACACATGATCTCCTATATCGAATTCCACGCCCTTTCGATGAAGATCAAAGATAACTCTTTTGTCGATTTTGTGAGGTTTTTATACATTGTTTGGATCGTTTGAATCTTTTCCGTAGTCATACGCATCAACTCCGGCCCCAACAACGCTGCTTCACCCACCTCATCCCAAAGATACCGGAGAACGACACTTTCTTCCATACAACGCTCGAATGGAGCCATGCCAATACTTACTTGATAACTCGTTGTTGTAGGAAAACTCCACCAATGGTAAGAACTTGTCCCAACTCCCTCAAATCAAGGACACGTAGTCTTAATAGATCTTCAAGAGTTTGAATAGTCCTCCGATCGTCCGTCCCGTCTGAGGATGATATGCCGAAGCTAAATCGTAAGTCTGTGCCCATAGCTTTTTGCAAACTAACCCAAAATCGTGAAGTGAATCTTGGGTCTCGATCGTAAACTATGGATATCGGCATACCATGCAGCCTTACAATCTCGCTTATGTACATACGAAGCAAGACGCTCAAGTGTATAAGTTTCAGATTTGTAGAAGAAATGAGCGATTTGGTCAATCTATCAACAATGACCCAAATCGCATCAATGCCTTGAGAAACCTTAGGAAGACCGTAGAACGAAATCCATGGTAATGTGCTCCCACTTCCATTCTCGAATTTCAAGTGGTCAGAATGGACCTTTTGGTACTTGATGCTCCGCTTAACTCGCTTGACAAGTTAGACACCTTGAGATAAATGCCAGTATCTCTCTCTTCATATTGCTCCACCAAAATGTATGACGAATATCACGATACATTTTGGTACTCCCAGTGATGGATTGCAAATGGTGTGTCAGGAGCCTCCATCATGATATTATACTTTTAAATCGTGGTCGTTAGAACACAAAGTATGGAGTTGACTCAAATTATTCCTTCTTCATCGATTCTTGCTTCCCAAGATAGCACCCTCTCGCACTTTCTTCCTCATACGCATCGCCTCCGTGTCCAGTAGCTTGAGCAGCTTTTAACTTTATCGATTAAAGTCTGCTTCTACTCAGATATTCGCTATCATCACACGCGTCCCCTCGAGTCTTTAACTCTATCTCCATCCTTTGCAAGTCACACAAAATGGGCCTTCATACTGACAATAACGCACTCGCATTTCAGATATGATCTTCTACTCAACGCGTCGCCTACCACGCTCGCTTTTCCGTGATGGTATTGATGGTACGATCATAATCTTTCAATAGTTCAAGCCAACGCCGTTGTCGCATGTCGAGTTCCTTTTGAGTGAAGAAATATTTGAGGCTTTTTATGATCCGTAAAGATTTCCACTTTCTCCCCATACAAGTAATGCCTCCAAATTTTAAGTGCAAAGACAACAACCGCCAACTCCGGATCATGTGCCAAGGATAATTCCTCTCATATTCTTTGAGTTATCGCGAGGCATAGGCTATAACTTTTCCATGTTGCATGAGAACACATCCCAACCCTTTGCTTCAAGCATCATCAGAGATGACAAATCCCTCCGAGCCGATGGTATTGTCGTAACAGTCTTTAAATAAGTCTCCTCTCGAGTTCTTGAAAACTCTTCTCACATTCTTCGCTCCAACCGAACTTTGTATCTTTTCGAGTCAATCGAAATCAATGGAGTAGCGATTCGAGAAAATCCTTCCACGAATCTCCGATAATAACCAAATAAACCGAGATAAGAACGTACTTGGCCATCGATTTAGGTTGTTCCCACTTTGAATAGCTTCAATCTTTGGCACGGTCAATGATATTCCACGACTTGATACCACGCGCCCAAGGAATGCTACTTCTTCAAGCCGTAACTCGCATTTCTTCAACTTGGCATAAAGCTTATATTCACGAAGCTTTTGGAGTGTCGCCTCAAGTGTTGCTCATGATCTTCACGGCTTTTGGAATAAATAAGGATGTCATCAATAAAGACGACCACAAAGTGATCTAAATATTCCTCAATACTTCGATTCATCATATCCATGAAGGCAAAGAGGAGCATTAGTCAATCCAAAGGACATGACTAGAATTCATAATGCCCGCATCGAAGTTCCGGAAGCCGCCTTGAATGTCACGGCTCTAATCTTCAATCGGTGATATTCCTAATGAAGATCAATCTTTGAAAAGAATTTGGCTCCTTGCAACCGGGTCAAACAGTCATCAATACGCGGCAATGGATACCTATTTTTGATGGTGACATGATTCAACTCCCGATAATCAATACAAAGTCGCATACTCCCATCTTTCTTCTTCACGAATAGTAATGAGCACCCCAAGGAGAAGTACTAGGACGAATAAAGCCAATGTCTAACAATTCCTCGCAGCTTGGGTCTTTAACTCCTGAAGTTCAATAGAGCCATTCGACATGGGCTTTTGGAAATAGGTTTTGTACCGGGTTCAAGGTCGATACAAAATTCAATTTCACGCCTGGGGTAGGCCGTAAGTTCTTCTGGGAATACGTCAGAAATTTATTAACAATAGAAATATCGCTTCAAAACTAACGATTTTTGTTTAAATCTATGACATGAGCTAAGAAAGCTTGACATCCGCTTTTTCAATAAACGAATAGCTTTATGGCTTGAGATGACCGTGATTGATTTTAATGGTTTGGTCGTTTGAATTCAAGATAATAGGTTGATTAGAATATGAAAGCTAACAACCTTATGAAAATAATCAATTTTTGCATGATAAGTAGTTAACCAATCAATCCCTAAAATCACGCCAAATGCAAGTATTTTTAATGAAATAAGATCGATGTGTAATGTGAGGGTACCGATTTGAACCAAACAAGACTTATAAAACAAAGGATGTAATGAAGGTTTCTTCCAACGGAGTTTCCACAGATAAGTCAAAGTCTAATTTCTCCTGAGTCAAATTTAATCGATGAGCGCAAGTAGGAGAAATAAAAGAATGGGTAGAACCCAGATCAAATAAAGTATAGACTTCATTAGAGTTTATGATAAGCTTACCCGTGATGACCTCATTCGGGTTCCTCGCTTCTCGGGAGGTCACAACAAACGCCTCCCTCAGACTACTACGGCTTTGACTTTTCCGGACTACCTTTGGTGCCTCCATCCTAGTTGAATTTGTCTTCTGTGAACGACAAAAATCGAGCTAAGTGGCCTTCTTCCACAATTATAACATGCTTTGACGGCATGGCACAGCTTCGGATCGATGTGTCCCTCTTCTCCGCATTTGAAGCATATGATAGTGGTCTTTCTCCTTCCTTAACAACGGGTGTTTGGTGCCGACGCTCTTTCCATCATTGTTGAATCTTCATTTCTTGAAATGTCCATTCTTATTATTTTGGCCTCGATTACCACCGGTGGTTACCGTGATTCGCCCGTTGATTCCTCCACGCTTGTTGTCACCGCTTCGATGACTACTCACCGGTATTATAATTTTGTCGGCGCTTCTTTTTAGTTACGCTTGACTCGTTATCGCGCTCCACTAATCGAGCCCTATTTACAACATCCGAATACAAACACGCTTTATGAGAAATAAGATGTTGACGTATCTCCGACTTCAAACCTCTTAAAAACATTCGTGCCATTCTCTCTTCATTATCCACCAAGTGGGACGAAACCGTGATAACTCCGCAAATTTTGCCTCGTATTATGACAAATCATATATTGTTTTGTTCCAACTTGATAAACTCCACCTCCTTCATGTGGCGAATACTTTCGTGAAAGTATTTGTCGCTGAATGTTCTCTGAACTTCTCCCAAGATATCTTCAAGACAAAGAGTTGAGTACGCTTTTACCGATTCCCACCAAGAATCTCTCTCCACGCAATATAAAGGCGTAAAGGAACCTTTTGCTCCTCGGAGAATCCCAAGACATCAAATATCTTGGTAATCTGCTTTATCCATGCTTCCGCCAAGTGGTTTTGCTTCTCCTTAAACTCCGGTGGGTCCCAGCTCCTTGAATTGTTTAGCGGTGACCGCCCGAGAGTTTTCGTGTTTCACCCACGCTTTTGATGAGTCGCTCTCACTTTCGTTGTTGCGATAAATTGCATAAAGCCTCCGAACATTTGATCATTCATCATTTGGTCAAGTGTTATTGTTTGCATGAGGATTGTCGCCTTCCGATGCACATTATCCCGATTATTGATATGTGGTGAATCAACGATCGCTTATGCTCCATTGCTATTCTCAACATTCTCGATGTCATTTTCAGATATCGCCACAAAACAAAAGATTAATTGACATGTAACAATTATCTTTATATTCTCGACCAACCAATAAAATAAAGACATAAACTTAGTAGGTCATACTAACGAAGGTATTCCCCCTGCCTCCCCTCCTAGTACTATTCTCACATCTTAGCCAGGATCATATCCCTAAGCTCGATACCAACCGTGACGCCCCCAAAATTAGGTATACATCACCCATCTTGGGTAGTCGACACATGGTATGTAATTTAAATACAACTTACTAATATAACTGTCGTAATACAATACGACATAAATCGTGAGTTTGAATACAAATATTGTCTACTAGATATTATACAAACTCAAAAGGAGTCCTCATTACAATTATTATCACACTATTTCACGTAATAGTGAGGACTACTAATGCTATCCTCTCGACCATTACTCCGCTCCCCGACTCGTCTCAGCTATGTTCTCATTTCAAGATAATGAAAAAAAGAAAGGGTGAGCTCAACTAGCCCAAAGAAGAAATATTATGACTAAGATAATGCGTAATAAATTATCAATAGCCTTCAACATTGTTAAACCGATAAAATATAATAAACATCAAGTTTAATCTGCAATGAATAAGCAATCCATTAAAAGAGTCAAGTAGAAAATAAAATCTACTATCTTTTATGATTTAAAAGGTTTTTCATCATCGTTATAGCCGAGACTCACTTTTAATAAATAATCCACATCATCGAATCACCCCATCACTACTACCCAAGGATATTCTTTAAGATCACGACCACAATTATTCCCGCACTACGCTACGTTAATAGTTGTGTTTTCATTAATGGTCATGATCATGCCAACAATCGTCCATCAATGCACTACTACTAATCGAGGACTTTTTACCACATCATTTGTAACATTACTACCATGATTACACCGAATAATCCTCGGTCATAATCATACCAAGTCCATCCATGCTCTACAAAGCCACGTATGACTTTAAAAAAAAAAAATACGAGGATGATGACAATGATATAAGAATTCAATAAAACAAGTTCAAGAATTAAGTTATTCAGGAACTAATAACATCCAAACTATCAACATGATACTACTTTGTAGAGTAAAATTCAAGAATGATCAGAAGAATATTTCCATGAAAAGATACTGGATGAAACGCAAATATCAAGGATATTCTACTAATTTCATGGAGTATAGAAGTCAAAGTTTTAACCAACCGGGTATAATAAAGAAGGGAATAACAAAAGAAATCACCATGCATGCGGTATTTCGATGTAGACAAAGTTATTCCAATGTAATAATAATAACGGAACCAACTGTCGTGAAATTCACACCGATAGGATGTTCCAATGTAATAATAAAGATGGAACCAGATCCTGTGTAAAAACACATGAGGATATTCCAATGTAATGATAAAGATTTTAACCAGTCCTGGTGTAAAACACATGCATGTGATGTTCCAACAGTAATAATAAAGATTTTAACCAGTCCCAAATGTAAAACACACATGATGTGATGTTCCAACAGTATAATAATAAAGATTTTAACCAGTCCTGTGTAACACACGCATGTGATGTTCCAAATGTAATAATAAAGAATGGAATAAAAGAAGAAGATCACCAAGTATAGGGGATTCTCACAGATACTGAGTTATTCCAATGTAATAAATAAGAATGGAATAACAAAAGAAGTTCTCTTCATGAATACAAAGAATAACACCCTTCTTACGAAGTACAACAAATAATATTCCTACCTTAGAAGAACCTAATATTGGCAAAGTGAAGTAGCGAGAATACTTTTCTTCTTTCTCTCTATAGTTTCTCTCTAGAGTTTCAAAGAATTAAGTAAAAAATAATGAAGGAATGAGCTTCTATTTATAGGAAAATAGAATGCATAGTAATTAATCCATGAACTATCCGATTGATTTACTTTAATCAAAGGTCCATATTTAAAAGCAAAATCTTTTAAATAAAATATAATATATTCTATTTATATAAAACATTTTACTATGCAAACACTATGCAACACTATGCAAAACACTATGCAAAAACACTATGCAATATAAAATATAATATATTTTATTTATAGAATAACTTTAATAAAGTATTCATTTATATATAAAATGTTTACGCTTTATTACGTTAATAATACGAATAAAACAAAACGTCATTATCGCTATAATAATTCATATTATTAATCGACAATAATGGAATCAAACCGAGTGACTTCTCACATAAGCATCAATAATCAATACCGCAATGCTTACTATGCAACCACACGTGTACATCGTATTTTTACTACTGAGTAGTTCAACAAGATCAACGGTAAAACTTCCGCCGTTATTTCAATAAAATATTTTTGTCGCTTTCTCAATCCGACAATAATTACATTAATAGGGTCCACCAATGATTGAGTAGTTATGCAATATTTCCTCGCTAAACCGAATATTCCCCACCAATCGAATATAATATAACCACTTGCATACTTTGCAAAATTTATAAATATTACCCACAACTATAACATTATATCAAATTATTCCATAATATTCAAAAATAATATTTATAGAAAATTCATCTTTATTTATAAAAGCTGGGGTCTTACAATATCTCTTCATGGAATAATATTGTACCCAAAAATGATTTGGACCGAAAATAAATATATTGTTCGGGTGAATAGTAACTCGTGAATAGTAACTCATGAATAGTAACTCGTGAATAGTAACTCGTGAATAGTAACTCGTGAATAGTACTCTGACACAAAAAGTGCCCCAAATACCCAAGTGAATAATACTAGAGTGAATAGTAACTGGGTATTTTATGACAACTTGTCTACTTTGAAAAATTTTCACATATCACCCTTAACTTTAACCTTTTATCAATTTAACCATTTACTAAAATAAAAAATTAAATACTTTTATTTCATAAAATTAGGGGTCTCACATAAGTCAAAGTCTAATTTCTCCGGAGTCAAGTTTAAACGTTGAGCGCAAGCAAGAGAGATAAAAGAATGGGTAGAATCGATATCTAATAAGGTATAGACTTCTCAAGAATTTATAATTAACTAACCCGTGCTAATTTCGTTCGGGTTACTCGCTTTTTGAGAAGTTACAAAAAACGCTCTTCTAGGAACCGCCGACTTTGACTTGTCCGTATCCGCCTCTGGTGCCACCGTCCTAGCTGGACTTGATTTCGATACCGGATAAAATTGAGCTATGTGACCATCTTTTCCACAACTAAAACATACCTTGGAAGGTTGTGAACAGTTTGGGCTTATATGTCCCTCCTCTCCGCATCTGTAGCATCTAACTAGCAGTCGTTCTCCTCCCCTAGAATTTGTTGCTGGTGCTAGTGCTGCTGCCGACGTCTTCCCGTCATCGTTATATCTTCTCTTCTTGAAATTTCCACTTGAATTATTTCTTCTATTATCTTGGCCATGATTACCACCGAAGTGGTTACCATTTCTGGCATGATAATTTCCTCCACGATGGTTATCATTATCCCGATGGCCGTTGCCACCGGTACAATTATTACCGTGTTGCTGGTCGCCTGGTTGAACAAACTCATTATCTCCCTCTAATAATTGAGCTCTGTTTACAACATCTAAATATAGAGAAAATTTATGAGAAATGAGATATTGACGTATGTCGGGTTTCAAACCTCTCAAAAACATCCGCGTCATACGATCCTCATTCTCTACCAAATGAGGTGCAAACCTGGATAACTCCGCGAACTTTGCCTTGTACTGGGATATCGTCATGTTGTTCTGTTCTAGTCTAATAAACTCTACCACCTTCATATGACGAATACTTTCAGGAAAGTACTTGTCATTGAATAGTTTTTGAAACGTTTCCCAAGACATGTTGAGTGCAATTTAGATGGAGTGCGCCATAGATTCCCACCAAGATGTCGCCTTTATTACGGAAAATAAAAATGGCGAATGGAACCTTCTATTCGTCCGTGCATCCCAAGACATCAAATATCTTGGTAATTTGCTTGACCCACGTCTCCACCTTAATCGGATCCGGCTTTCCCCATAATTCTGGTGGTCCCAATTCTTTGAACTGCTTGGCTGTGACAAACCGTGCGTTGCTTTCATTTCCACCTGTATTTTGAACACGAGTCTTCCTCTTCTGATTTTGCATGAACTGTAAAAAGTTTCTAAACATCCCATCGTTCATCGTCTGATCAGTGGTGTTGTTTACAGGAGGAACATTACCATCCTATTGCGCGTTCTCCTGATTAGTGAGTAAAAGAGTCTCTACGGTCTCGTTTACTCCACTGTTAACATTCTCAATTGCCATTCTTAAATACTGTCATAAAATAAGGGTTAATTAAACAAATTAACATACCACATAATATTCCTATACTCTGACCAACCAACAAATAAGCTTAGGTAGGACATACTAGCGAAGGATTTATTCGTCTCTCCCCTCCTAGTTCTATTCCCCGATCTCCGCCAGAGATCATATCCCTAAGCTCTGATACCAACTGTGACGCCCCCAAAATAGGTCCATTCAATCCAACCCATTCTGAGTTGCCAAATACATGATACAGAAACAACTACAACTTTATTAATACAATTGTCGTGCAAAATATGACAACACATAAACTGCAAGTTTAAATACAAATATTGTCATCTAGACAATATTCACACCCAAATAAGTCCTCATACAATTATTGATACACTATTTTACAAAATGGTGAGGACTATTAAAACAACTGTCTTGAACCATCACTCCACACCCCAACTAGGTCCCGCTATATTCTCGCCTCCTAAGAAGAAAAATGGAACAAAAAGGAAAAGGGTGAGCTCAACTAGCCCAGTAAAGGATATTATGACTAAGATAATGTACAACAAATTATCGTTAGTCCTCAACAGAGAAAAATCTGATAGAATACAATTGACAACAAGTTTTAGATCAACAACTGCAGCGGAAACAACAATTCATTAGAAGAGTTAAGTAGAGAATGAAATCTACTAACATTTATGAATTTAAAAGTCCATCATCAATATTTTATCCCTGTAACATAAATCAATATTCATCTTGAATCAAATATTCATCTTTGCACTACAGGCCAAAGATATTCATCAGTAAATCATTCATCTTTGCACTACAGGCCAAAGATATTCATCAGTTGATCATGTTCATCTCAACACCTGTTCATCTTTGCATTACGGGCCAAAGATATTCATAAGAAAATCAACCATCTTTGCACTACAGGCCAAAGAAATTCAGTAATATCATCATTTAGGACTGAGGATGATGAAAAATATTTTAAAGAAAACGAATCCAGTGAGACAAAAGAACAAATATTAAGGATTCGTACTTTAGACAATCCAAGTTCAAAAATACTCCATAATAAACTATTGTGGAGCAGAATTCAAAAAATGAAGATCAAAACATAGATCCAATCAAAGATAGAACCAAAATAGACAATCTTGGACACGTAAAAGAAAATTTAATTTTTTCTCGTGAATAGTGTAAATGATCGTGAATAATTAATCGTATATGTGAATAGTGTCGTATACGTGAATAGTAACTTCAGCACTAAAAGATAGAGATTTCACAAGAAAAGTCATCATGTTTTGTGAATAGTACTCGTGAATAGTAACTCGTGAATAGTAACTCATAAATAGTAACTCGTGAATAGTAACCCATGAATAGTAACTCCGACATGAAAAGAACGGAATTTCACAAGAAAAATCTTACCAATATTCCTGCATAATGATAGAAAGAAATAATATCATTTCTAAAAAAATAACATCTCTTACCTCGGAAAGACAGTACTTCTGACTGGAATACTGGATATAGTTCTGAAGGCAACTTGCACCGTATAGCAACACTCAAAGTATCAAAATACTCACAAAAATACGCTCGATAATATAGAGAGAAAAGTAGAGAGAAAACTTAAGTTTCTGGGGTGATTTTCAATTCTAACCTAAGCACCCTATTTATAGGAAAATGCTTAGAACACCAAAGTAGAAAATTAAATATAATAATATATTTATAACCAAATTTTCCTTAGCCCACCACATCAAAAACATATTTTCCACACAAATGCACCAAAAATGAAAAAACATGTTTTAAACAATTTTTGTTATAAAATCAATTCAGACTCAATAATCCGGAACTTCAATAATTCATAATAAATAGCCCTTTTATCAGAAAAATTCAAATCTTATGTCCATTCCTTAAGAAATTTAATTCTCTACAACTTTGCAGAAGAAAATTTTTCCAAATTCCAAACAGAAATTGATAGAAATCCACATACGGATGATTTTACATGCTATAATCAAATTTTAGTCAAAAATTGTGTCCACCAACCTGTTTAACATATGTTAAACATTTTTTGTAACACACAAAACATGTGTTAAACATTTAATGCAACAAAAATACTCTTCCTCCTCATTTATTCATATATCACACATTTATTGTAAATATATCATCATTATTATATTAAAATATAATAATATATTTAAATGAATTATTTTATCAGAAAAGATAAAATATCAATTTTTAACAATTGTCACATTAAAAATTTTCTCCATCTATATCCACATAAAATGAATATTTTTCTTAACATATAAATCAATAATTAATTATTCATAAATAATATTACGTAATCACAATCATCGACAACCGGTAGCTCCTGGGGAAGAGAGGGGCTTTCAATAGGGATTTCTCCTTCCTGACGCGCAATTAGGTGACCAAACATCTCCTTAGACAAAACTTTCTAGATATTGCCAATAATGTTATCTAATAATATTATTCCAATAATATGAATTATTGATCTGATAATGAAAAATACTGTGCAGTGACAATTATTGAAACAACAATAATATAAAATATCAACGTAGCAATTATTGAATCAATAAAATAAAATATTGAGCAAGAATTACTTGTAACAATTATTGAGTAGTGCCTTCTTACGTAAGAATCAATAATTAGTGCAATCTGGTATGCTGCTCTTGTGCAACAACGCGTACATCGTTGTTTTTTAACCACCGGGTATTCCAACGATATATAATCAGTAATAACTACTGTTATTTATAAACAACTTATACTTGTCGTTTTCTTCATCCAATCGCTTTCACATGGGGCCCACATAAGGTCAAGGCCTTGTTTAATTTAATATTCCCTGACAAAGAAGAATATTCCACGACCAAACGAATATTCCCCGACAACAATGAATATTTTATAACCACTTGCTTTAAAAAACTATTTGCGCATTTTACCCATAACTAACCACATTAATCAAACAACCCTTACTATTTCAAAATAATAAATAAAGGAAATTCCATTTTATTTAAAAAAAAATCGGGGTCTTACAAATATCCACTATCAATTGAGTCCTCATAGACAGTATACAAACTCAAATTCAGTTCTCATTACATTTATTATCACACTATTTAACAGAATAGTGAGGACTACTAATGTTACTATCTGGACCGTCACTCCATTCCCCGACTAGTCCCTTCGTTCTCATTTCTCAAGAAAAAAAAGGTGAAAGAAAGGGTGAGCTCAACTAGCCCGGTAAGAAATATTATGACTAAGATAATGCGTAATAAATTATCATTAGTCTTCATAATGTTAAACCGATAAAATACAATAGACATCAAGTTTAACTGCGGTAAAACAAGCAATCCATTAAAAGAGTCAAGTAGAGAATAAAATCTACTATCTTTTATGATTTAAAAATTTTTTCATCACTTTTATCACGAGACTCGACAATAAATAATCCACATCATCAAATCATCCCCGCACTTTTCTGGGCCAAGGATATTATTTAGTATCACGACCACGAATTATCCATGCACTACGGGCTAAAGATAATCGTGTTTTCATCAACAGTCCTGATCATGCCATAAAACAATTCATCTTTGCTCCCTTGGCCGAAGAGAATTCATAGCCATAATTATACCAAAAACTGTCCATCAATGCACTACGGGCCAATGAGAATTATTTTTTTTCACATCATTTGTAACATTACGGTTATGATTATACCGAATAATCCCTGGTCATAATCATACCAAGTCCATCTATGCACTATAAACATGAGGATGATGACAATGATATAAGAATTCAATAAAACAAGTTCAAGAATTAAATTATCCATGAACTAATAACGTCCAAATTGTCAACATGATACTTCTTTGTAAAGTAAAATTCAAGAATGCTCAGAAGAATATTTCCATGAAAAGATACTAGATGAAGCGCAAATATCAAGAATATTCCACTAATTTCATGGAGTATAGAAGTCAATACTTTAACCAACTGAGTATAATATAGAATGGAATAACAAAAGAAATCACCATGCATGCGGTATTTGGCATGCATAAACAGAGTTATTCCAACGAATAATAAATAACGGAACCCGTGTCAAAGCGTAATACACACAAGCGGGATGTTCCAATGTAATAATAAGGAATGGAATAACAATGTAAATCACCATGCATGCGGTGCTTCACATGTATGACGAGTTATTCCAACAGAATAATAAATAACGGAACCAGTCGGTGAAATTCACAATCACAAAGATGTTCCAATGAGAATAAATGAATAATAAAGATTTTAACCAGTCCGGTCCAAAGCCTGAATGCAGGATATTATTCGAATAATAATAAAGATGGAACCAGTCCTGTGTAAAGCACGAACATGATATTCCAAAAAATAATAAAGATTTTAACCAGTCCCACAGAAAGCGTGAACATGATATTCCAATGTAATAATAAAGAATGGAATACATAAGAATTTCACCAAGTATAGGGTAGCAGCATGATCTGAGTTATTCCAACAGAATAATAAAAATGGAATACAAAAGAATTTCACCAAGTATAGGTAAACTCACAGACATATCAAAGTTATTCCAATGAATAATAAAGATGGAATAACAGAAGTTCTCTTCATGAATACAAAAGAAATAATACCCCTTATGGGTAAAACAAATAATATCCCTTACCGTATAAAGAAGAACTGAATAAAGAAGTAGTGAAGTAGCAGAATACTTTTTTTCTTTCTTTCTCTAGTTTCTCTCTCTAGCGTTTCAATGAATTTGTAAGAAATAATGAAGGAATGAAATTCTATTTATAGAAGAATGGAATGAATAGTAACCAACTCATGAACGGTCTAGATTAATTTACTTTAATCGGACGGTCCATAATTAAAGCAAAATCTTTTAAATAAAATATAATATATTCTATTTTATATAAAAAGATATTTACTATGCAAATACTATACAGGCACTATGCAAACACTATGCATAATAAAATATAATATATTCTATTTATCGAATAACTTTATAAAAGTATTACATTTTTATATAAAAGCTTTTTTCGCTTTATTACATTAATAATACTAATAAAATAAAACCGAGTGACTTATCACATAAGCATTAATAACCAATCTTGTGTCTTACTTATGCAACCACACGACATCGTCTTTTACTTTACTACCGAGTAGTTCAACAAATATCAACGGTAAAACTTTCACCGTTATTTTCATAAAAAATATTTTTGTCGTTTCAATCCGACAATAATTCCATCAATGGGGTCCACACGATAATTGTGTTGTCAAATGCGAATATTCCTCGACACTGAAGAATATTTCCCGACCAATCGAATATAATATAACAACTTGCATACTTTGCAAAATTTATAAATATTACCCACAACTATAATATTATATTAAATCCAAACCATAACAAAAAAAAATATTTCTAGAAATTTAAATCTTTATTCATAAAATTTGAGATTTTACAAACTCCCTTCCTTATGAAATTTCGCCCTCAAAATTTACGTACGTACCTGGTATGCCGAACAAATGAGGACACTTCATCAGATTCTAACTCTTGAGGAATAACCTTTGAGTGTTCAATACATTCCAAGATTTTAACAGGTACAGCTTCATAACGTTAAATCTTCCGCTATCTCGTCCGGTTCTAAATTAATATTGTGGTTCGGGTCATCCACATATTTATATAACATCGATACGTTAAAAACGTTATGAACACGCGACATACTTGGCGGTAAAATGAGTCTATAACCACAGTTCATACTCGATCGAGGATTTCAAATGGGCCAATTAAATCGAGGGTTTGAGATTTCCCCTCTTCATCGATTCTTGCTTCTAAAATAACGCCCTCTTAAACTTTCTTCTTCACATTTATCAGCTCTGATTATTTAGCTTGAGCGGCTTTAACTTTATCGATTAAAGTTGATTCTAATCGTATATTCGTTATCTTCACGTGGGTTCGTATATTCGCACTCGTAAACGTATACGATCTTCTACTCAATACATCAGCTACCACGTTCTCTTTCCACGATGGTATTGAATGGTACGATCGTAATCTTTAACAGCTCGAGCCAACGTCTTTGGCGCATGTTACGTTCGTTTTGGGTGAAGAAAATATTTAAGGGTTTAAGAAATGGGTTTTGTACTGGGGTCAATACAAAATTCGATTTCACGCTCTAGGGGTAGGCTAAGAAGTCTTCAAGAATACGTCAGGAAATTTATTAACAATAGAAATATCATTTAAAACTGCGACTCTCATCCAAGACTTGGATAGTACGTCACATTGATACCTATCAACTTGCCATCGTCATTCACGACATCGCCTACAGAAAGTTTGGCTTCGGTGCATTCCACAAGGAAGTCAACAACGAAAGGATCAGGCTCTTTACTTATGGCTTGATATAACAATGATTGACTTTAGCTGTTTGATTGCTTGAATTCGCATAACAGATTGGTTAGGAGCATGAAAGCTAACAACCTTAAAAAAGCATAATGAGTAGCTAACCAATCAATTCCAAAAATCACATCAAAGGCAAGTATTTTCAAAGAGATAAGATCGATATATAACATGAAAGTGTCGATTTGAATCAACAAGATTTATAAACAGTGGAGGTAACGAAGGTTTCTCCTAACGAATTTTCAACCAATAAGTCAAAGTCTAACTTCTCAGGAGTCAAATTTAAACGTTGAACACAACTAGGTGAAATACAAGAGTGAGTAGAACCGGTATCTAACACAGTATAGACTTCACAAGAGTTTATGATTAACTTACCCGTGATAATTTTATTCAGGTTCCTCGTCACGAAAAAAAAAGCTCTCTCTTAAACTACCGGCTTTGGCTTGTCTGGGACATCCTTTGGCATCACCATCCCAGCTGGACTTGACTTAACCATACGACAAAATCGAGCTAGGTTGTAAGACCCCAAATTTTTTTTTTAAATAAAAATGGAATTTCTTTTATTTATTATTTTGAAATAGTAAGGGTTGATTTAATTAATGTGGTTAGTTATGGGTAAAATGTGCAAATATTTTAAATAAGCAAGTGGTTATAAAATATTCATTTGTTGTCGGGGAATATTCGTTTGGTCGTGGAATATTCTTGCTGTCAGGGAATATTCGTACGATGGCGCAGCTTTGTGTGGGCCCCATAACGGAAAGCGATTGGATTAAGAAAATGACAAGCATAAGTTGTTTATAAATAACGGCGTAGCTGTTACCGTTATTACTGTTGGAATACTCGGTGGTTAAAACACAGTAGAATACATATTGCACCAATTATTGATTCTTACGTAAGAAGGCACTACTCAATAATTGTTACAGTAATTACTGTTCAATATTATATTTTATTGATTCAATAATTGCTACGTTGATATTTTATATTATTGTTGTTTTAATAATTGTCACTGCACAGTATTTTCATTATCAGATCAATAATTCATATTATAATATTATTAGATAACATTATTGGCAATGTCTAGAAAGTTCTGTCTAAGGAGAGGTTTTGTCATCTAATTGCGCGCTAGTAAGGAGAAGTCCTTATTGGAAAGCCCCCTCTTTCTGGAACGGCTGATTATCGATGTTGTGATTACGTAATATTATTTGTGAATAATTAATTATTGATTTATATGATAAGGAAAATATTTATTTTATGTGGATATAGATGGAGAAAATTTTTAATGTGACAATTGTTGAAAATTGATATTTTATCTTTTTTGATAAAATAATTCATTTAAATAAATTATTATATTTTATAATAGTGGTGATATTTTTACAATGTATGTGGGATATATGAATAAATGAGGAGGAAGAGTATTTTTGTTACAAAAAAAATGTTTAACACATGTTTTGTGTGTTGGTGGACACAATTTTTGACTAAAATTTGATTATAGTATGCAAAATTGTCCGTATGTGGATTTCGGTCAATTTCTGTTTGGAATTTGGAAAAACTTTCTTCTGCAAAGTTGTAGAGAATTAAATTTCCTATGGAATGGACATAAGATTTGAATTTTTCTGATAAAAGGGCTATTTATTATGAATTATTAAAGTTTCGGATTATTGAGTCTGAATTGATTTTGTAACAAAAAAATTTTTAAACATGTTTTTCATTTTTGTGTGATAAATGTGTTTTTGATGTAGTGGGCTAAGGAAAATTTGGTTATAAATATATTATTATATTCAATTTTCTACTTTGGTGTTCTAAGCATTTTCCTATAAATAGGGTGCTTAGGTTAGAATTGAAAATCACACCAGAAACTGAAGTTTTCTCTCTATTTCTCTCTCTATATTATCGAGCGTATTCTTGTGAGTATTTTGATACTTTGAGTGCTGCTATACGGTGCAAGTTCCTTTCAAAGACTATATTCAAAGATTCGCCTCGTAAGATCTTGTCTTTCCGAGGTAAGGGATGTTATTTTTTTAGAAATGATATTATTTCTTTCAATATCATTATGCCGGAATATTGGTAAGATTTTTCTTGTGAAATTCCGTTCTTTTCATGTTAGAGTTACTATTCATGAGTTACTATTCACGAGTTACTATTTACGAAGCATGATTATTTTTCTTGTGAAATTTCTATTTTTTAGTGTCGGAGTTACTATTCACGTATACGACACTATTCACGTATACGGTACTATTCATGAATACGACACTATTCACAAAAAAATTAAATTTTCTTTTATGTGTCAAAGATTGTCTATTATGGTTTCTATCTTTGATTGGATCTATGTTTTGATCTTCATTTTTGAATTCTGTTCCACAATAGTTTATTATGGAGTATTTTTAAACTTTGATTGTCTAAAGTATGAATCCTTAATATTTGTTCTTTTGTCTCATTGGATTCGTTTTCTTTAAAATATTTTTCATCATCCTCAGTCCTAAATGATGGTAATACTGAATATCTTTGGCCTGTAGTGCAAAGATGGTTTATTTTATTATGAATATCTTTGGCCCGTAGTGCAAAGATGTAAAGGTGTTGAGATGAACATGACCAATTGATGAATATCTTTGGCCCGTAGTGCAAAGATGAACATGTGTTGAGATGAACATGACCGACTGATGAATATCTTTGGCCTGTAGTGCAAAGATGAATATTTGATTCAAGATGAATATTGATTTATGTTACAAGGATAAAATATTGATGATGGACTTTTAAATTCATAGATGTTAGTAGATTCATTCTCTACTTAACTCTTCTAATAAATTGTTGTTTCCACTGCAGTTATTGATCTAAAACTTGTTGTCTGTTGTATTCTATCAGATTTTTCCCTGGTGAAGACTAATGATAATTTGTTGTACATTATCTTACTCATAATATCCTTTACTGGACTAGTTGAGCTCACCCTTTTCCTTTTTGTTCCATTTTTCTTTTCAGGAGGCGAGAATATAGCGGGAACTAGTCGGGATGTGTAGTGATGGTTCGAGATTGTTGTTTTAGTAGTCCTCACCATTTTGTAAAATAGTGTATCAATAATTGTATGAGGACTTATTTAGGTGTGAATATTGTCGAGATGTTAATATTTGTATTTAAACTCACAATTTATGTGTTGTCGTATTTTGCACGACAATTGTATTAATATAGTTGTAGTTATTTCTGTACCATGTATTTGGAGACTCAGAATAGGTTGGATGGAATGGACCTATTTTGGGGGCGTCACAGTTGGTATCAGAGCTTAGGGATATGATCTCTGGCGGAGATCGGGGAATAGAACTAGGAGGGGAGAGACGAGTAAATCCTTCGCTAGTATGTCCTACCTAAGCTTATTTGTTGGTTGGTCAAAGTATAGGGATATTATGTGATATGTTAATTTCTTTAATTAACCCATGTTTTATGGCAGTATTTAAGAATGACAACTGAGAATGTTAACAGTGGAGTAAATGAGACTGTAGAGACTCCTTTACTCACTAATCAGGAGAACGTGCAACAGGACGAAAATGTTCCTCCTATGAACAACACCACTGATCAGACGATGAACGATGGGATGTTTAGAAATTTTTTGCAGTTCATGTAAAATCAGACGAGGGAGACTCGTGTACAAAATATAGGTGAAAATGATAAGAACGCTTGCGGTTTATCCTGAAGCAAAACAGCTTCAAAGAGTTGAGACCACCGAGTGCAGAAAGCGGATCCGATTAAGGTGGAGACGTGGGTCAAGCAAATTACCAAGATATTCAATGTCTTAGGATGCACGGAGGAACAGAAGGTTCCATTCACCACTTTTATGTTCCATAATGAGGTAGATTTCTGGTGGGAATCTGTGAAGCGTACCCATCCAGCTGCACTCAGCATGTCTTGGGAAACGTTTTAGAAACTTTTCAATGACAAGTACTTTCCTGAAAGTATTCGTCATATGAAGGAGGTAGAGTTTATTAGACTAGAACAGAACAACATGACGGTGTCCTAGTACGAGGCGAAGTTCGTGGAGTTATCCAGGTTTGCACCTCATTTGATAGAGAATGAGGAACGTATGACACGGATGTTTTTGAGAGGTTTGAATCCCGACATATGTCAATATCTCATTTCTCATAAATTTTCTTTATATTCAGATGTTGTGAATATGGCTCAGTTATTGGAGCGCGATAATGAGTCAGTTCAATCGAAGAATAACGACCTACAACACGATAATAATCATACCGGTAGCAACGGCCATCGGGACAATGATAACCATAGTGGAGGAAGTTATCGTGCCAGAAATGGTAACCACTTCGGTGGTAATCATGGCCAAGATAATAGAAGAAATAATTCAAGTGAAAATTTCAAGAAGAGAAGATTTAACGATGACGGAAGAGGCGTCGACCAAAGACCAAAGAACAAATTCTAGGGGAGGAGAACGACCGCCAGTTATATGCTACAAATGCGGAGAGGAGGGACATATAAGTCCAAACTGTTCACAGCCTTCCAAGGTATGTTTTAGTTGTGGAAAAGATGGTCATATAGCTCAAGATTGTCCTATAGCAAAATCAAGTCCAGCTTGGACGATGACACCAAAGGCCGATACGAACAAAACAAAGTCGGCGGTTCTTGGAAGAGCATTTTTTGTGACTTCTCAAAAAGTGAGTAACCCAAACGAAGTTAGCTTGGGTTAGTTAATTATAAATTTTTGCAAAATCTATACCTTATTAGATACTGGTTCTACCCATTCTTTTATCTCTCTTTCTTGCGCTTAATGTTTAAACTTGACTCCGAAGAAATTAGACTTTGATTTATCTGTGGAGACTTCGTTAAGAGAAACTTTCGTTACATCCACTATTTATAAATCTTGTTTGATCCAAGTTGGCACCATCACATTACCTGTTGATCTTATCTCTTTAAAGATACTTGCTTTTGATGTGATTTTAAGGTTAACTACTCATCATGCCAAAATTGATTGCTTTCGTAAGGTTGTTAGTTTTCATATTCCTAAGCAACCTGTTATTTGAATTCAAGCAATCAAACCATTTAAGTCAAACATTTTCATATCATGCCATGAAGTCATTCATTTATTAAAAAATGGATGTCAAGTTTTCTTAGCCCATGTCATGGACTTGAACAAAAATACGTTAGATTTGAATGATTTTTTTGTTGTTAGTGAATTTCCTAACGTATTTCCTGAAGAATTTCCTGGCCTACTCCCAGAGCGTGATATTAAATTTTGTATCGACTTTGAACCCTGTACAAAACCCATTTCTAAAATCTCATATTGAATGACTCCTATTGAACTTCAGGAGTTAAAAACCCAACTGTAGATGTTGGTACCCGAGCCTCTATCTAGTGACTTCCTTTGTGGAATGTACTGAAGCCAGACTCTCCGTAGGGGATGCCATATTTGTGCGGTAGTAAACTGATAGGTGCCATTGTGATGTGCTATCCAAGATTGGGATATGAGTCACAGTTGAGAGCAACCTAAGTTAGTAATCGAAATACGTAGCTTTTTAGGCTTAGTTGATTACTATCAAAGATTCGTGAAAAGATTTTCTCGAATCGCTACTCCATTAATTCAACTAAATCGTAGAGATACAAAATTCGAATGGAGCAAAAAATATGGGAAGAGCTTCGAAGAACTCAAGATGAGACTCATTTCGGCACATATTCTGACCATACCATCCTGGAAAAGCGAACGTAGTAGCTGACGTGTTGAGTAGAAGATCGTATACGAGTGCGATATTGTCAAAGACCCATTTCGTATAACTTATAAATGATAGAGATAGAGTTAAATAATCTAGGGACCCACGTGATATATACGAGTAGAATCGGCCTTAATCGATAAATTTAAAGTCACTCAAGCTACACATCGAACTTGATGAATATGAAGAAGGAGGTGCAAGAAGTTGTTATTCCAAAAGCGAGTATCAACGATGTGAGGAAAGGTCAAATGTGACACCCCCAAAATAGGTATACATCACCCATTCTGAGTTGTCAATACATGGTACAGAAACAACTACAACTTTATTATTACAACAAGAAAAGCTGAGTTTAAATACAAATATTATCTTCTGACAATATCTACACTCAAATAAATCCTCATCACATTTATTGATACATTATTTTACAAAATGGTGAGGACTACTAAACAACTCTCTCTAGAACCTTCATTCCATACCCCAGGCTAAATGCACTACCTATATTCTTCGCCTCCGAGAAAAATGGAACAAAAAGGAAAAGGGTGAGCTCAACTAGCCCAAGATAAAGAATATTATGACTAAGATAATATACAACAAATTATCGTTAGTCTTCAACAGGGAAAAATCTAATAGAATACAATAGACAACAAATTTTAAATCAATATTCGCAGAATGAAATAATAATTCATTAGAAGAGTTAAGTAGAGAATGCAAACTACTATCTTCTATGTATGAATTTAAAAGTTCATCGTCTATCTTTTATCCTCAGAACATCAATCAATATACATCACGGAATCAAATATTCATCTTTTTGCACTGAGGCAAAGATATTCATCGATTGGTCATGTTCATCTAAACACTGTTCATCTTTGCACTTTCTGACCAAAGATATTATTCAGAATCATTCATCTTTGCACTTCTGGGCCCAAGATATTCAATAATATCATCATTTAAGGCCGAGGATGATGAAAAATATTTTTAAAGAAACGAATCCAAAGAAACAAAATGACAAGGATTAAGGATTAAGGATTCGTACTTTGTTTTATCCATGTCCAAAAATACCTCAAAAATAATCACGAGTGGTGTAAAATTCAAGAATGATCAAAACATGGATACAATCAAAGCTAGTATCCGAATAGATATTTTGGACAAAGAGAAGAAATTTCATTTTTAAATTGAATAGTGCCAGATATCGTGAATAATGTCGTATAATCGTGAATAGTAACTCGACACCAAAAGATAGAAATTCCACAAAAAAACATCTTCACGCTTTACGCTGAATAGTACTCGTGAATAGTAACTCGTGAATAGTAACTCATGAATAGTAACTCGTGAATAAGAACTCATGAATAATAGTAACCCCGACATGAAAAAGTTCCAAATTTGATAAAAGTTCCAACCAATATTTCAAAGATAATGATATTGAAGAAATAATATCATTTGAGAAGAAAATAACATCCCTTACCTCGAAAGATTAGTACTTCTAAATTTGGAATCACCGGGTATAGTCTTTGAAGGAACTTGCACCGCCTAACAATACTCAAAGTATACTCAAAATACTCACAAGAATACGCTCGATAATATAGAGAGAAAACTTCGATTTTAATTGTGATTTTCAATTCTAACCTAAGCACCTATTTATAGGAAAATCTTTAGAACACCAAAGCGAAAAAATTTAATATAATATTAATATATATATTAAGATTTCTACGCCCACCTTCCTAGATCTGATCTCAGCTCATTATGCACATGTTGTAGCCCACAAAACAAACAAAAAAACGTTTTTATTATTTAAAATATTTTAAACTTCCAAAAATCAATTATTTCGGAGCTTCGGAACTTCAATAATTCATAATAAATAGCCCTTCTATCAGAAAATTCAAATCTCGCGTGTTTTTATAGGAAATTCAATTCTCTACAACTTTGCAGAAGAAAGTATTTCCAAATTCCAAATAGAAATTGACCGAAATCCACAAACAGGGATTTTACAGGCTATAATCAAATTTCAGTCAATAAATGGGGTCCACTGACATGTTTAACATGTTTTAAACATTTATTGCAACAAAAATACTCTTCCTCCTCGTATACTCATATATCCCACATTCGTTGTAAAAATATCACCATTATTATATTATTAAAATATAATAATATATTTAAAAGAATTATTTTATCAGAAAAAGATAAAATTTTAATTTTCAACAATTGTCACATTAAAATTTTTCTCCATCTATATCCACATAAAATCAATATTTTCCTCATCATATGAATCAATAATTAATTATTCACAAATAATATTACGTAATCACAATATTGACAACCGTGCGCTTTCAGAAAGAGGGGCTTTCCATAAGAATTTCTTCTTCTTGGCGCAATTTAGGTGACCAAACCTCTCCTTAGATGTAACTTTCTAGACATTGCCAATAATGTTATCTAATAATATTATTCAGATAATATGAATTATTGCTTCGATAATGAAAAATCTTGTGTAATGACAATTATTGAAACAACAATGAATAAAAAATATCAACGCAAGCAATTATTAACTCAATAAAATCTTTAATGCGATAATTATCATGACCATTATTGAGTAGTGTCTTCTTCACGTAAGAATCAACAATTGGTGCAATACTGCAGTCTTCTTGTGTTTTAACCACCGGGTATTTTAACGATAATTAAGAATAACTACTACTGCTTATTTTTAAACCACTTATATTTGTCATTTTCTTCATCCAATCGCTTTTAGTTATGGGGCCACACATGGTCGCACTTGTCAAGTATTACGAATATTCTCTGACGCATTCTGAATATTCCACGACCAAACGAATATTCCCCGACAACAATGAATATTTTATAACCACTTGCTTATTTTGAAGTATTTGCGTATTTTACCCCTAACTATCCACATTAATCACATCAACCCTTACTATTTCAAAATAATAAATAGAGAAAATTAAATTTCATTAATAATAAGTTGGGGTCTTACAACCTCCCCTCCTTATGAAATTTCGTCCTCGAAATTGACGTACGTACCTGGTGTTTCGAAAAGGTGAGGATACCTCGCTTTCATTTCCGTTTCCAATTCCCAGGTCATTTCCTCTATAGCATGATTCCTCCACAAAACTTTAACTTGTGGTATGACCTTTGCGCGTAGGACATGCTCCTTCCTATCCAAGATCTTGACAGGTACCTCCTCATACGTTAAGTCTTCGGCTATTTTGTCCGGTTCTAATTCTATAACGTGGTTCGGGTCTTTCACATATTTAAATGCACGAGATATGAAACACATTATGAACACGAGACATACTTGGAGGTAACGCAAGTCTATAGGCTACATTTCCTACTCGGTCAAGAATTTGAAATGGACCAATAAATCATGGATTGAGCTTTCCTCTCTTCCCAAATCTTGTAACTCCCTTCCATGGAGCAACTCGCAATAATACATGATCCCCTACACTAAATTCCACGTCCTTTCGATGAAGATCCGCATAACTCTTTTGTCGATCTTGTGCCGCTTTTTGTATCGTTGTCAAATTATTTGGATCTTTTAAAAGTAGTCATATCGTACCAACTCGGGTCCCAACAGTGTTGCTTCACCCACCTCGTCCCAACATACTGGAGAGCGACACTTTCGTCCATATAATGCTTCAAATGGAGCTACACCTATACTTGCCTGATAACTGTTGTTGTAGGAGAATTCCACCAATGGTAAATACTTATCCCAACCGCCTTGAAAGTCTAGGACACGAGTCTTAATAAATCTTCAAGAGTTTGAATAGTCCTTTACGATTATCCGCTTCGTTTGAGGATGGTATCTGCGCCAGATAAATAAATCCGTGCCCATAGCTTTTTGCAAGCTAACCCAAAATCTTGAAGTGAATCTTGGGTCACGATCCGAAAACTATAGATACAGTATGCCATTCAACCTCACAATCTCATTCACGTCACATACTAGCAAGACGTTCAAGTGAATAAGATTCTCAGTGTCGGCAAGAAATGAGCGAGACTTGGTTAATCTATCAACAATAACCCAAATAGCATTGATGCCTGAGAAACCGTAGGAAGACCCGTAATCGAAATCCATGGTAATGTGTTCCCACTTCCATTTCGAATCTCAAGTGGTTGCAACGGACCCTTAGGTACTAGATGCTCCGCCTTTACATGTTGACAAGTTAAACACATTGAGATAAACTTTACAATCTCTCTCTTCATATTGTTCCACCAAAATGTATGTCAAGATCACGATACATTTTAGTACTTCCGGATGGATCGCAAAATGGTGTATTGTGTGCCTCCATCATAATCTTGTACTTCAAATTAGAGTCGTTAGGAACACAAAGTCTAGAGTGGACTCAAGTATTCCTTCTTCATCAATTCTCGCTTAGGAATAGCTCCTTCTTGTACTTTCTTCTTCATACGCGCATCGATTCCGGCCTGGGGTGGCTTGAGCAACCTTAACTTTTTCTATTAAAGTTGGCTCTATCGATATACTTAACATCATCGCACTCATTCTTGCATATGATCTTCTACTCAACGCGTCGGCACCACGTTCGCTTTTCGGGATGGTATTGAATAGTGTGGTCGTAGTCTTTCTATAGCTCGAGCCAACGTCATTGCCAGCGTGTTGAGTTCTTTTTGAGTGAAGAAATATTTAAGGCTTTTATAGTCCGAATATATCTCCACTTTCTCCCCATATAGATAGTGCCTCCATATCTTTAGCGCTTGAAACGATTGCTTTATGAACTCTAGATCATGAGTAGGATAATTCCTCTCATACTCTTTAAGTTATCGCGAGGCATAGGCTATGACTTTCCACGCGTTGCATGAGAACACATCCTAACCCTTTGCACGAAGCATCGTTGTAGATAACAAATCCATCCGAACAAGATGGTATTGTTAGAAACAGTCTTAAAATAAGTCTCCTCTTAAGCTCTTGGAAACTCTTCTCGCATTCTTCGCTCCCAAACAAATTTTGTATCCTTAGGAGTGAGTTAATGGAGTAGCGATTCGAAAACCCTTCCATGAATCTCCGATAATAACCAAATTTTAAGCCCAAAAGCTACGTATTTCATCCACCACTTGGTTGCTCCCTAACTTTGTATTGCTTCAATCTTCACGGGATCCACGGATACTCCATGTTTTGACACCATTGCCCAAGAAATGCTACTTCCTCAAGCCGAACTCGCATTTCTTCAATTTGGCATATAGTTGGTTTTCACGAAGCCTTTGAGTACCGACTTGAATGGTGTTCATGATCTTCACGACTTTTGGAATATATAAGGATGTCATCAATAAAGACAACAACGAACCGATCCAAATATTCCTTGAATACTCGGTTCATCATATCCATGAAAGTCATAGAGGAGCATTAGTCGGTCCGAAGAGACATGACTAAGAATTCATAATGCCGTCTTCGAGTTCTAAAGGCGGTCTTTGGAATATCCTCGGTTCTAATCTTGGTGATGATATCCGAATCGAAGATCGATTTTTGAAAAAATTGTGCCCCTTACTTATTGGTCAAACAAGTCATCAACACGAGGTAGAGGATACCTATTCTTGATGGTGACATGGTTCAATTCCGATAGTCAATACAAAGTCGCATACTCCGTCTTTCTTCTTTATAAATAAAACAGAGCACCCCAAGGAGATGTACTTAGGGACGAATGAAACCGATGTCCAACAATTCCTGTAGTTGGACCTTTAACTCCTGAAGTTCAATAGGAGCCATTCGATATGGGGTTTTAGAAATTGGCTTTGTACCGGGTTCAAGATCAATAAAGAATTCAACTTCACGTTTAGGGGGTAGACCGGGAAGTTCTTCTGAAATCGTCGGGAAAGTCAATAACAACAGAATATTATTCAAATTTGACATGTCTTTATTCAAATCCATAACATGGGCTAAGAAAGCTTGACATCCATTTTTCAATAAACGAATAGCTTTATGATTAGATATGATGATGATTGATTTTAATGGTTTAGTTGTTGAATTCGCATAACAAGTTGGTTAGAATATGAAAACTAACAACCTTACGAAAACAATCAATTTTGGCATGATGAGTAGTTAACCAATCAATCCCTAAAATCACATCAAAAGCAAGTATCTTTAAAGAGATAAGGTCAACGAGGTAAGGTGATGGTGCCAACTTGAATCAAACAAGATTTATAAGCGATGGATGTGATGAAAGTTTCTCTAACGGAGTTTCCACGAGATAGGTCAAAGTCTAATTTTTCCTGAGTCGAGTTTAAGCGTTGAGCACATGCAGAGAGATAAATGAATGGGTAGCACGGTATCAAGTAAGGTATAAACTTCGCAAGAATTTATAAATAGCTTACCCGTGATCACCTCGTTTGGGTTTCTCGCATTTTGACCAAACCACAACAAACGCTCTTCCCGAATCGTTGACTTTGACTTTTACGGGACGATCTTTTGAGTCACCGCCCTCATTGAACTAGGTTTCGCTACCATACAATCTCGAGCGATATGTCCTTCCTTTCCATAATTATAGCATACCTTGAACTGTTGTGGGCGGTTTGAATGATATGTCCCTCTTTTCGCATTTGTAGCATATAATCGATGGTCGTTCTCCTCCTTAGAACCGATTCACGGGCCTTGTATCATCTTCATATGGTGGTTGTTAAATCTCCTCCCGACTCGCTTTCTTCTATTTTCATGGCCATGATTACCACCGAGTGGTTACCATTTTTGTCCGTCTGTTTCTTTCTCCATTTGGTTATCATTATTACGCTTGTTCGCTATCTCTCGATACGATCCTGGTTATGGTCCTTGGTTGAATATACTCGTTATCTCGCTTCTAACAATTGAGCCACATTAACAACATCCGAATAGAGAAAATTTATGAGAAATGAGATATTGTCGTATCTGGGGTTTCAAACCTCTCGAAACATCCGCGTCATACGTTCCTCATTCTCCACCAAATGAGGTGCAAAACACGGATAACTCTGCAAACTTTGCCTCGTCTTTGAGACACCGCCATGTTGTTTTGTTCCAATCGATGAACTCCACTTCCTTCATATATGAACACTTTCGGGAAAGTATTTGTCATTAAATAGCTTCGAAAGGTCTCCCAAGACATCTTTGAGTGCTTTGGATGGGTACGCTTCACGAGATCATATCCTAAGCTCGATACCAAGCATGACGCCCCCAAAATAGGTATACATCACCCATTCTCGAGTTGTCGATACATGGTACAAAAACAACTACAACTTTATTATTACAACAATAAAATCTGTGAGTTTAAATACAAATATTATCTTCTAGACAATATCTACACTCAAATAAATCCTCATCACATTTAGTGATACATTATTTTACAAAATGGTGAGGACTACTAAACAACTCTCTCTAGAACCTTCATTCCATACCCCGATTAGTACTCGCTACATTCTCGCCTCCACGAGAAGAAAAATGGAACAACAAAGAAAAGGGTGAGCTCAACTAGCTCGGTAAAGAATATTATGACTAAGATAATATACAACAAATTATCGTTAGTCTTCAACGGGAAAATCTAATAGAATACAATAGACAACAAATTTTAAATCAATATTAGCGGTGAAATAATAATTCATTAGAAGAGTTAAGTAGAGAATGCAAACTACTATCTTACATGTATGAATTTAAAAGTTCATCGTCTATCTTTTATCCTGTAACATCAATCAATATACATCTGGAATCAAATATTCATCTTTTACACTCTGAGCCAAAGATATTCATCGATTAATCATGTTAATCTAAACACTGTTCATCTTTGCTTCTACTACCAAAGATATTATTCAGAAATCATTCATCTTTGACTACGGGCCAAAGATATTCAATAATATCATCATTTAAGGTCGAGGATGATGAAAATATTTTAAAAAAACGAATCCGGTGAAACAAAATGACAAGGATTAAGGATTAAGGATTAGTACTTTGTTTTATCCATGTCCAAAATACCTCAAAAATAATCACGGTGGTGTAAAATTGAGAATGATCAAAACATGGATACAATCAAAGCTAGTATCCGAATAGATATTTTGGACAAAGAGAAGAAATTTCATTTTTCGGTGAATAGTGCCAGATATCGTGAATAATGTCGTATTATCGTGAATAGTAACTCGACACCAAAAGATAGAAATTCCACAAAAAAAACATCTTCACGCTTCATGAATAGTACCAAGTGAATAGTAACTTTCGTGAATAAGAACTCATGAATAGTAACTCGTGAATAGTAACTCATGAATAGTAACCCCGACATGAAAAAGTTCCAAATTTGATAAAAGTTCCAACTAATATTTCAAGATAATGATATTGAAGAAATAATATCATTTGAGAAGAAAATAACATCCACTTACCTCGAAAGATTAGTACTTCTTCGGAATAAAGAGGGTATAGTCTTTGAAGGAACTTGCACCGTCTAACAATACTCAAAGTATACTCAAAATACTCACAAGAATACGCTCGATAATATAGAGAGAAAACTTGATTTACGGTGTGATTTTCAATTCTAACCTAAGCACCTATTTATAGGAAAATGCTTAGAACACCAAAGCGAAAAATTTAATATAATATTAATATATATATTAAGATTTCTCACGCCCACCTTCCTAGATCTGATCTCAGCTCATTATGCACATGTTGTAGCCTACAAAACAAACAAAAACGTTTTATTATTTAAAATATTTTAAACTTCCAAAAATCAATTATTTGAACTTGAACTTTAATAATTCATAATAAATAGCCCTTCTATCGAAAATTTCGAATCTCGCGTGTTTTTATAGGAAATTCAATTCTCTACAACTTTGCGGAAGAAAGTTTTCTAAATTCCAAATAGAAATTGGCCAAAATCCACAAGCAGGGATTTTACAGTTATAATCAAATTTCGATCCAATAAATGGGGTCCAACGACATGTTTAACATGTTTTAAATATTTATTACAACAAAATACTCTTCCTCCTCGTATACTCATATATCCCACATTCGTTGTAAAAATATCACCATTATTATATTATTAAAATATAATAATATATTTAAAAGAATTATTTTATCGAGAAAAAGATAAAATTTCAATTTTCAACAATTGTCACATTAAAATTTTCTCCATCTATATCCATATAAAATCAATATTTTCCTCATCATATGAATCAATAATTAATTATTCACAAATAATATTACGAATCACAATATTGATGACCAGCGGGTTCCAAGAAGAGGGGCTTTCGATAAAATTTCTTCTTCTTTGGTAGCATGATTAGGTGACCAAACCTCTCCTTAGATGTAACTTTCTAGACATTGCCAATAATGTTATCTAATAATATTATTCGGATAATATGAATTATTGCTTTGATAATGAAAAATCTTGTGTAATGATGATTATTGAAACAACAACAATATAAAATATCAACGCAAAGAATTATTAACTCGATAAAATCTTGAACGATGAATTCATCGTGACCATTATTGAGTAGTGCCTTCTTCACGTAAGAATCAACAATTGGTGCGATCACAGGTAATAACTACGTGTTTTAACCAATAGGATATTTTAACGATATTAATGATAACAACTACTGCCGTTATTTTAAAACCACTTATATTTGTCGTTTTCTTCATCCATAAACTTTCCGTTATGGGACCCAAACATGGTCATACTTGGCGTCGTCATTTAATATTCTCCGACATGATCTAATATTCCACGACCAAACGAATATTCCCAAGCAACAATGAATATTTTATAACCACTTGCTTATTTTGAAGTATTTGCGTATTTTACCCCTAACTATCCACATTAATCACATCAACCCTTACTATTTCAAAATAATAAATAGAGAAAATTAAATTTCATTAATAATAAGTTGGGGTCTTACATCAAACCTTCGATTTATTAGTCTATTTAAAATCCTCGATCGAGTAGGAACTGTGGCCTATAAAGTCGTTTTACCGCCAAGTATGTCGCGTGTTCGTAATGTTTTTTGCGTATCGATGTTACGTAAATATGTGGACGACCCGAACCACGTTATTGAGTTAGAACTGGACGAAATAGTCGAAGACTTAATGTGCGAAGAGGTACCTGTCATGATCTAGGATAAGAAGGAGCATGTCCTATGCACAGAGGTTATACCACAAGTCAATGTTTTGTGGAAGAACCATACTATTGAAGAAATGACCTGGGAGTTGAAAACGGAAATGAGAGGAAGGTATCCTCACCTTTTCGAAACACCAGGTACGTACGTCAATTTTGAGGACGAAATTTCATAAGGAGGGGAGGTTGTAAGACACCGAATTTTTTTTTAAAATAAAAATGGAATTTCTTTTATTTATTATTTTGAAATAGTAAGGGTTGATTTAATTAATGTGTTTAGTTATGGGTAAAATGCCCAAATATTTTAAATAATCAAGTGGTTATAAAATATTCATTTGTTGTCGGGGAATATTCGTTTGGTCGTGGAATATTCTTGCTGTCGGGGAATATTCGTACGACGGCACAGCTTTGTGTGGGCCCCATAACGGAAAGCAATTGGATGAAGAAAATGACAAGCATAAGTTGTTTATAAATAACGACGTAGTTGTTACCTTTATTACTGTTGGAATACTCGGTGGTTAAAACACAGTAGCACACTGTATTGCACCAATTATTGATTCTTACATAAGAAGGCACTACTCAATAATTTACGATACATTATTATGCTCAATATTATATTTTATTGATTCAAATAATTGCTACGTTGATATTTTATATTATTGTTGTTTTAATAATTGTCATTTGCGACAAGATTTTCATTATCAGATCAATAATTCATATTATAATATTATTAGATAACATTATTGGCAATATCTAAAAAGTTCTGTCTTAGGAGAGGTAAGGAGAAGTCCTTATTGGAAAGCCCCCTCTTTCCTAGGAACGGCCTGATTGTCAGTATTGTGATTCTGTAATATTATTTGTGAATAATTAATTATTGATTTATATGATAAGAAAAATATTTATTTTATGTGGATATAGATGGAAAAAATTTTTAATGTGACAATTGTTGAAAATTGATATTTTATCTTTTCTGATAAAATAATTTATTTAAATAAATTATTATATTTTATAATAGTGGTGATATTTTTACAATGTATGTGGGATATATGAATAAATGAGGAGGAAGAGTATTTTTGTTACAAAAAAATATTTAACACATGTTTTGTGTGTTGGTGGACACAATTTTTGACTAAAATTTGATTATAGATTGCAAAATCGTCCGTATGTGGATTTCGGTCAATTTCTGTTTGGAATTTGGAAAAACTTTCTTCTACAAAGTTGTAGAGAATTAAATTTCATATGGAATGGACAGAAGATTTGAATTTTTCTGATAAAAGGGCTATTTATTATGAATTATTAAAGTTTCGGATTATTGAGTCTGAATTGATTTTGTAACAAAAATTGTTTTAAACATGTTTTTCATTTTTGTGTGATAAATGTGTTTTTGATGTGGTGGGCTAAGGAAAATTTGGTTATAAATATATTATTATATTCAATTTTCTGCTTTGGTGTTCTATGCATTTTCCTATAACTAGGGTACTGAGGTTAGAATTGAAAATCACACCGTAAATCGAAGTTTTCTCTACTTCTCTCTATATTATCGGCGTATTCTTGTGAGTATTTTGATACTTTGAGTGTTGCTATATCTGATGCAAGTTCCTTTCAAAGACTATATTCAGATATTCGATTGTAAGTTGTCTTTCCGAGGTAAGGGATGTTATTTTTTTAGAAATAATATTATTTCTTTCAATATCATTATGCCGGAATATTGGTAAGATTTTTCTTGTGAAATTTCGTTCTTTTCATGTCAGAGTTACTATTCATGAGTTATTATTCACGAGTTACTATTCACGAAGCATGATGATTTTTCTTGTGAAATTTCTATTTTTTAGTGTCGGAGTTACTATTCACGTATACTTATTCACGATATCTGATATTTATTCACTTATATTGATATAATTATTCATAGAAAAATTAAATTTTCTTTTATGTGTCCAAGATTTTCTATTATGGTTTCAATCTTTGATTGGATCTATGTTTTGATCTTCATTTTTGAATTCTGCTCCACAATAGTTTATTATGGAGTATTTTTAAACTTGGATTGTCTAAAGTACGAATCCTTAATATTTTTTCTTTTGTCTCATTGGATTCGTTTTCTTTAAAATATTTTTTATCATCCTCAGTCCTAAATGATGGTAATACTGAATATCTTTGGCCTGTAGTGCAAAGATGGTTGATTTTATTATGAATATTTTTGGCCTGTAGTGCAAAGATGTACAGGTATTGAGATGAACATGACCAATTGATGAATATCTTTGGCCCGTAGTGCAAAGATGAACAGGTGTTGAGATGAACATGACCGACTGATGAATATCTTTGGCCTGTAGTGCAAAGATGAATATTTGATTCAAGATGAATATTGATTTATGTTACAAGGATAAAATATTGATGATGGACTTTTAAATTCATAGATGTTAGTAGATTCATTCTCTACTTAACTCTTCTAATGAATTGTTGTTTCCGCTGCAGTTGTTGATCTAAAACTTGTTGTCTGTTGTATTCTATTAGATTTTTTCCAGTTGAAGACTAATGATAATTTGTTGTCCATTATCTTAGTCATAATATCCTTTAGTGAGCTAGTTGAGCTCACCCTTTTTCTTTTTGTTCTATTTTTCTTCTTAGGAGGCGAGAATATAGCGGGAACTAGTCGGGGTGTGGAGTGATGGTTCAAGATAGTTGTTTTTGTAGTCCTCACCATTTTTTAAAACAGTGTATCAATAATTGTATGAGAACTTATTTGGGTGTGAATATTGTCTAGATGACAATATTTGTATTTAAACTCACAGTTTATGTGTTATCGTATTTTTCACAAAAATTGTATTAATAAAGTTGTAGTTATTTCTGTACCATGTATTTGGCGACTCAGAATAGGTTGGATGGAATGGACCTATTTTGGGGGCGTCACATAGGTGACCTTCTCTTCCGCAATTAAAACACGCTTTGGATTGCTGCGTACAGTTTGGACGGGCGTGTCCCTCCTGTCCGCATTTGAAACATACGACCGATGGTCGTTTTCTTCCTTTGAAACGGATGCTGGTGCTGTTATCTTTCAATCATTATTGAACTTTCTTTTCTTGAAATTTCCACTTCTATTATCTTGGCCATGATTACCACCGAAGTGGTTACCATTCTTGGCATGATAATTTCCCCTACGATGGTTATCATTATTACGATGGCCGCTTGCCACCCTGATATGATTATTATCGTGTTGTTGGTCGTTTGCCTTTTGGTTGTCTTTGACTCATTATCGCGCTCCAATAATCGAGCCCTATTCACAACATCTCGATATAAACAAAGTTTGTGAGAAATGAGGTATTGACGTATATCAGGTTTCAAACCTCGCAGAAACATTCGCGTCATACGCTCCTCATTATCGACCAAATGGGATGCAAACCGGGATAATTCCGCAAAGTTAGCCTCATACTGCGACACGGTCATATTGTTTTGCTCCACCTTGATGAACTCCACCTCCTTCATGTGACAAATACTTTCGGAAAAGTACTTGTCGTTGAACAGCTCTTAGAACTTCTCCCAAGACATCTTGAGTGCGTCAGGCTGGGTACGTTTTACAGATTCCCACTAATGATCTGCTTCTTCATGCAACATAAAGGTGGCGAATGGAACTTTTTGTTTCTCTGAGCATTCCAAGACATCAAATATCTTGGTGATCTGCTTTAACCACGTCTCCACCTTAAGTGGTTCTGGCTTTCCCAAAAACTCCGGTGGTCCCAGCTCCTTGAACTGCTTAGGGGTGACCGACCGTGGGTTGCCATTATTTCCACCTATATTTTGAACAGGAGTCTCTCTTACCTGTTGTTGCATGAATTGCATAAAGCCTCGGAACATTCCATCGTTCATCATTTGGTCAGTGTTGTTGTTTGCATGAGGATTGTCGCCTTCTTGATGCATATTGTCCTGGTTATTGATCTGTGGAGACTCAACGGTCTCCTGTGCTCCATTGATGTTCATGTTCTCAACATTCTCAGATGCCATTTTCAAACACTACCACAAAACAAGGGTTAATTAACATATCACATATTATCCCTATACTCTGACCGACCAATTAAATACCAAATAAACTTAGGTAGGTCATACTAGCGAAGGAATTCCCCATCTCCCCCCTCCTAGTTCTTATCTCATATCTCTACCAGGGATCATATCCCTAAGCTTTGATACCAACTGTGACGCCCCCAAAATAGGTATACATCACCCATCTTGAGTCGCCAAATATATGGTACAAAATTCAAATACAACTTAATAATACAGCAGTCGTGTAAAATACTACAAAACATATGCTGTGAGTTTAAATACAAATATTGTCATCTAGATAATATCCACTCTCAATTGAGTCCTCATAGACAGTATACAAACTCAAATTCAGTCCTTATTACATTTATTATCATACTATTTAACAGAATAGTGAGGACTACTAATGTTACTATCTGGACCGTCACTCCATTTCCCGACTAGTCCTGGCTACGTTCTCATTTCCTGAAGAGAAAAGTGAAAGAAAGGGTGAGCTCAACTAGCCCAGTAAGAATTATTATGACTAAGATAATGTAGAATAAATTATTATTAGTCTTCAACAATGTTAAACTGATAAAATACAATAGACATCAAGTTTAACTGCAGCGAAACAAACAATCCATTAAAAGAGTCAAGTAGTGAATAAAATCTACTATCTTTTATGATTTAAAAAGTTTTTCATCACTTTTATCATTTGAGACTCGACAATAAATAATCCACATCATCAAATCATCCATGCACTACAGGCCAAGGATATTATTTAGTATCACGTGTAAGACCCCAGCTTTTTATAAATAAAATTAAATTTTCTCTATTTATTATCTTGAAATAATAAGGAGTTAATTTGATATAATATTTTGGTTATGGGTGAAATGTGCAAATTTTACAAAATAAGCAAGTGGTTATAAAATATTCATTTCTATCGGGGAATATTTGTTTGGTGGTGGAATATTCTTTTTGTCGGGAATATCCGCATGCGACGGCCTTGATCGATTATGGGCCCCATAATTGGAATAAGCGTTGGATGAAGAAAACGATAAAGTTTGAGTTTTATAAATAACGGCGTAATTATTACTGAATTAACAACATTTGGAATACACGGTGGTTAAAATACGATAATATGTCGTGGTTGCATAAAGATGGCACACGGTATTACATAGTATTGTTGAATTAATGATTAAATGCGTGAGAAGGCCTTTACTCGATAATTATTACACGATGAATTCTTTATTCAATATTTTATTTTATTGATTCAATAATTCTTTGCATTGATAATTTATATTATTGTTGTTTCAATAATTGTCACCGCACAATATTTCCCATTATCGGATCAATAATTCATATTATTTGAATAATATTATTAGATAACATTATTGGCAATGTCTAGAAAGTTCTGTCTAAGGAGAGGTTTGGTCACCTAATTGCGTGCCAGTAAGGAGAAATCCATATTGGAAAGCCCCCTCTTTTCTGGGAACGGCCTGGTTGTCATAATTGTGATTGTAAGACCCCAACTTATTATTTAATGAAATTAAATTTCCTCTATTTATTATCTTAAAATAGTAAGGGTTGATTTGATTAATGTGGTAAGTTATGGGTAAAATGCGCAATTATTTCAAACAAGCAAGTGGTTTTAAAATATTCATTGTTGACGGAGAATATTCGTTTGGTCGTGGAATATTTTTCTTTGTCGGGAATATTAAATGCGACCTGCCTAGCGACCTTGTGTGGGGGCCCATAAACGGAAAGTGATTGGATGAAGAAAGCAGCGAGAATAAGTTGGTTATAAATAGCAGAGCGTGGTTATTCACAAGTTATCTTGTTGGAATATCCGGTGGTTAAAACACACGGAAGACACTCCGGTATTACACCAATTATTGATTCTTACGTGAAGGGCACTACTCGATAATTGTTACGATAATTCTTTATTCGAGTATTTTATTTTATTGATTCAATAATTCTTTGTGTTGATATTTTATATTCTTGTTGTTTTTAATTGCGGTATTTTCCATTATCGGAGCAATAATTCATATTATCTGAATAATATTATTAGATAACATTATTGGCAATGTCTAGAAAGTTACATACAAGGAGAGGTTTGGTCATCTAATTGTGCATGATGAGGAGAGATCCTTATTGAAAGCCCCTCTTCCTGGAAGCTATGCAGTTTGTCGATAATGTGATTACTGTAATATTACTTGTGAATAATTAATTATTGATTTATATGATGAGAAAAATATTGATTTTATGCGGATATAGATAGAAAAATTTTTAATGTGACAATTGTTGAAAATTAATATTTTATCTTTTTCGATAAAATAATTCATTTAAATATATTATTTTAATAATATATTAATGGTGATATTTTACAATGAATGTGGGATATATGAGTATATGAGGAGGAAGAGTATTTTTGTGGCATTAAATGATTAACACATGTTTTGTGTGTGTCAGGTGACCCCAATTCTTAATAGAAATTTGATTATAGCACAGAAAATCGCTTGGTTTGTGGATTTCGATCAATTTATGTTTGGAATTTGAAAAAACTTTCTTCTGCAAAGTTGTAGAGAATGAAATTTCCTATGGAAAGAACATGTGGTTTGAATTTTTTTGATAAAAGAGCTATTTATTATGAATTATTGAAGTTTCGTAGTTCCGAAATAATTGATTTTTGAAAGTGTTAATTATTTTTAATTACAAAAACATTTTTTTTTCTTGGTGGGCTGCATTAAACATGTGCAAGGTGGCTGAATTTAGATTCAAGAGGTTGGCTTGACAATTTTGTAAATATAATAATATTATATTAAATTTTCTGCTTTGGTGTTCTAAGCATTTTCCTATAAATAGGGTGTTTAGGTTAGAATTGAAAATCACACGAAGCTGAAATCTTCTCTCTTTCTCTCTCGATATATTGGCGTATTCTTGTGAGTATTTTAATACTTTGAGTGTTGCTATCTGGTGCAAGTTCAAGTCATAGCCTATATCCTGTTTCAACTAAAAGTCTTATCTTTTCGAGGTAAGGATGTTATTTTCTTTTTAAATGATATTATTTTCTTCAATATCATTATGCCAAAATATTGGTTTGAATTTTAATCAAATTTGGAACTTTTTTGTCGGGGGTTACTATTCACGTATCGACCTTATTCACGTATCTGACCTTTATTCACTGAATCTGACACTATTCATCGAAAAATGAAAATTTTCCTTTTTCGTTCAAAATATCTATTATGGATACTAGCTTTGATTGTATCCATGTTTTGATCATTCTTGAATTTTACTTCACTATGATTATTTATGAGGTATTTTTGGACACGAAATAGGTTTGAAATACTGAATCCTTGATATTTATTCTTTTGTTTCCTTTGGATTCGTTTCCTTTAAAATATTTTTCATCATCCTCGGTCCTAAATGATGATATTATTGAATATCTTTGGCTCAGTAGTGCAAAGATAAATGATTTTATAATGAATATCTTTGGCTGTAGTAGTGCAAAGATGAACATGTGTTGAGATGAACATATTGGATGATGAATATCTTTGGCTGTAGTACAAAGATGAAAATTTGATTCAAGATGAATATTGATTGATGTTACAGGATAAAATATTGACGATGGACTTTTAAATTCATAGATAATAGTAGATTTCATTCTCTCACGTAACTCTTCTATGAATTATTATTTCTATGCGAATATTGATCCTAAACTTGTTGTCATTGTATTTTATCGATATATTTTTTCCTGTTGAAGACTAACGATAATTTATTCTATATTATCTTAGTCATAATATTCTTCTTTGGGCTAGTTGAGCTCACCCTTTTCTTTTTGTTCTATTTTTTCTTCTCGGGAGGCGAGAATGTAAGCGATCTTAGTCGGGGTATGGAATGATGATTCTAGAAGTTGTTTAGTAGTCCTCACCATTTTGTAAAATAATGTATCAATAATTATGATGAAGATTTATTTGGGTATGGATATTGTCTAGAAGGCAATATTTGTATTTAAAATAATATTTTTATGATGTATTAATAAAGTTGTAGTTGTTTCTGTACCATGTTATTGACGACCTAAAATGGGTGATGTATACCTATTTTGGGGGCGTCACAGTGATTCTTTAATATTATATGTGAATGATTAATTATTGATTTATATGATAAGAAAATATTTATTTGATGTGGATATAAATGATGAATTTATTTATTTTATGTGGTTATAATTGAAGGATTTAATGTTGAGGTATTTTATCTGTATCTTTGTCGGAATGGAGGTATTAAAAATCAAATCAGTATTTTTACGATATATTGCGTGAGTTATAATTTTAATCAAATAGTTGGATCGTTGTGATTTTTGGATATGTTATACATATATAAGTTGGGTATATGTTCACAAATTTTGAACCGTTAAAAATGAACGTATGATTTGTTATGAATTTTAAGAGGTGACTGATTCAGAAATTAGGTTTATAAATGATTTTGGTGGAAATATGTAGAATTGAGTGGGCCCCACTTGTGGTTGGTGAATAAATGTGCTGAATTGAATTTCAAATGTGGTGGGTGGCAATAGTAGCGAGTAAAGCCATCGTGTGGCGAAGGTCAAGTCTGCTTACGGCGTCTAACATTTTCCTATAAATAAAGGGCTAAGTTAGAATTGAAAATCACACCAGAAACATAAGCTTTCTCTCTTTCTCTCTCTAAATTATCGAGCGTATTTTGTGAGTATTTAGATACTTTGAGAGTTGCTATTCAGTACAAGTTTTATTCAGCATCATATCCGACATTTCATTCCTAAGTACTATTTTTTGAGGTAAGGGATGTTATTTTCTTCTTAAATGATATTATTTTCTTCAATATCATTATGCCGAAATATTGGTGAACTTTTTAATCAAATTTGGAACTTATTGTGTCGGGGTTACTATTCACGTATCTGACTTTATTCACGAATCTGACACTATTCAATAGAAAAATGAAAATTTCCTTTTTGTCCAAGATGTCTATTTTGGCTACTATCTTTGATTGTATCCATGTTTTGATCGTTATTTTTGAATTCTACTTCACACTTGGTTATTATGGAGTTTTATTGAATTTGGATAAACCAAAATACGAGTCCCTAATATTTATCCTTCTGCCTTATTGGATTCGTTCTCTAAAATGTTTTTCATCATCCTCAGTCCTTAATGGTGATACTTGATGAATATCTTTGGCTTTGTAGTCTGAATAAATGATTACTGATGAATATCTTTGGCCGTGTAGTGCAAAGATGAGCAGTGTTGAGATGAACATGACCAACCGGTGATACTGAAATGAATATCTTTGGCCGTGGTGCAAAGATGAATATTTGATGCAAGATGTATATTGATTGATGTTCTGAGGATAAAATATTGATGATGGACTTTTAAATTCATAGATGATAGTAGATTTGATTCTCTACTTAACTCTTAAATGAATTGTTGTTTCCATTGCGATTGTTGATCTAAAACTTGTTGTCGATTATATTCTATCGATTTTTCCTGTTGAAGACTAAGGATAATTTGTTGTATATTATCTTAGTCATAATATTCTTTACTGGGCTAGTTGAGCTCACCCTTTTCCTTTTTGTTCCATTTTTATTCTCAGGAGGCGAGAATATAGCGGGAACTAGTCGGGATGTGGAGTGATGGTTCAAGATTGTTGTTTTAGTAGTCCTCAGGAGGTGAGAATGATGGTTCTAGAAAGATGTTTTAGCAGTCCTCACTATTTTTGTAAAATAGTGTATCAATAATTGTAATGAGGACTTTATTTGGGTGTGGATATTTTCTAGAAGACAATATTTGTATTTAAACTCACAGTATGTGTTGTCGTATTTTGCACGACAATTGTAATAATGAAGTTGTAGTTTTCTTTCTGTACCATGTAATTGGCGACTCAAAATGGGTGTTGTTTACTTATTTTGGGGGCGTCACATCACGACCACGAATTATCCATGCACTAAAGGCCAAAGATAATCGTGTTTTCATCAACGGTCCTGATCATGCCATAAAATAATTCATCTTTGCTCCCTTGGCCGAAGAGAATCCATAGCCATAATCATACCATAAACTATCCATCAATGCACTACGGGCCAATGAGGACCTTTTTTTTTCACATCATTTGTAACATTACGGTTATGATTATACCGAATAATCCCTGGTCATAATCATACAAAGTCCATCTATGCACTACAGGCCAAAGATGACTTTCAACAAAATATAAACATGAGGATGATGACAATGATATAAGAATTGATAAAACAAGTTCAAGAATTAAATTATCCAGAAACTAATAACGTCAAATTGTCGACATGATACTTCTTTGTAAAGTAAAATTCAAGAATGCTAAGAAGAATATTTTCATGAAAAGATCTTTGGATGAAGCGCAGAAATATCGAGAATATTCCCTAATTTTATGGAGTATAGAAGTCAAAACTTTAACTTACCGAGTATAATATAGAATGGAATAACAAAAGAAATCACCATGCATGCGGTATTAGCATGTATGATTATTCCAACAGAATAATAAATAATCTAACCGGTTCGGGCGTGTCACGACCGCCAAGCGGGATGTTCCAATGAATAATAAAGAATGGAATAACAACAGAAATCACCATGCATGCGGTACTTGCATGATGTATTGATTGATTATTAATGTAATAAAATAGTAACCAACCCATGAACAGTCCGATTGATTTACTTTAATCGGACGGTCCATATTTAAAGCAAAATCTTTTAAATAAAATATAATATATTCTATTTTATATAAAAGATTTTTACTATCTGAAAACACTATCATCAGCACTATGCAAACACTATGCGTAATAAAATATAATATATTATATTTATAGAATAACTTTATAAAAGTATTTTGTTTTATATAAAAAAGATTTTACTATGCAAAATACTATATAAATAGAATATAATATATTCTATTTATAGAATAACTTTATAAAAGTATTCTATTTTATATAAAAAGCTTCATTTTATTACATTAATAATACTAATAAAACAAAATTGAGTGACTTATCACGTAAGCATTAATAACCAATATCGTGTGCTACTATGCAACCACACGTATTACCGTTATTTTCATAAAAATATTTTTGTCGTTTTCTCAATCCGACAACAATTTCGTTGTGGGGTCCACCAATAATTGTGCCGTCGTACGAATATTCCTCGACACAAAAAATATTTCCCGACCAATCGAATATAATATAACAACTTGCATACTTTGCAAAATTTATAAATATTACCCACAACTATAACATTATATTAAATCCAAACCATAACAAAAAAAAATATTTCGAGAAATTTAAATCTTTATTCGTAAAATTTGAGATTTTACAACTTATCTTCTACGGTGACTCGGTGATTTTAAATCGACACTAGAACAAGTGTCTTATTTCCCATGACGCAGTAGCCATGTTAATCCAAATTCTATACGTACTGATTTAAATCACCAAAAACAATGATAAAAAAATTAAGGCTTAACGGTTGATGGAGTAGTTGATTATATCAAACTCACGAAATACATTCACACAAACATAAATAAAGACATATAAATATGAACACAGAAATTTACGTGGAAACCCAATTGGAAAATAACCACGGAGAGAGAGAGTAATCCACTATAATAATATTGGGAGTACAAGTTGTGTATTTGTGTTTGTATCTCTTCTGTGTTGTCCTTGTCCTAGCTTGTAGCCGTATATATAGAAGTCACCTCCATCCGTATCTAACTAGAAGAAGGACTCCTTTTGTAGAATCACCTTATAACTCCTGAATCCAATTAGGAGTTCCAATTAAGAGTAGGAGTCCTAATTAAACCTCTTTATCCCACCAAATAAAAAAAATACAATTACTCTCCAAATAATCACATCCCAACAAATACTATTGGTAGAACTGAGGGAGGAAATACTCAATTATTTATATAATAAAATGGTTTACTGATTCTTATGTATTTATATAAATAACAATTGAAATCCTTGTCATCATTTAGAAAAAATGGCCAACTCCAATCATCTGACCTCAACTTGTAAAATATTTTCAATCTTTTATTGATAACATGGATAATTATATGAACCACAACTTCAAAATTGAATTTTCATTTTCATCATGTCGTTCTTATATCATCATCAACCACTCTTTATTTATTTTATTTTATTTTATTTATTTATTTATTTGTAATTTACTCAACACCTTTTAAAATAATCTGATTTAAACAAGTGATTTAATTTGGTCCATTTTTTTTAATTATGCAAAATTGACTAATCAGCTGGCAAGCTCTGTCCTTATTCCTTTTGGTGCCAAATATGATAGAAGCCATCTTTATATATACAAAGGAAAACCTCTCCTTATCTGTCACCTTACTTTTTTAAAATATATTATTTGATTTGCACGTTATAATATACTCATTCTTTTTACTTAATTAAAATTTATTTTTTAATTAAAAGTCTTGATCAGCAGGAGAGATATAGGGACTGTTTGATTATACTCATTCTTTTTGACTTAATTAAAATTTATTTTTTACTTAAAAGCCTTGTTCAGCAGGAGAGATATAGGCACTGTTTGATTAGTATTGAATAGTTGAATTGGTTAAATATTCAGTGAGTTTGTTTTGGAAAAAAAATCGTTTGGTTGAATCGGTTAGTCATTTAGACGATTTGGGCTGAATGGTTTAGTGTCATTTTTTTTACTGAATAGGCTGCTGAATGAAGTATTTTTTTTACAATATTAACTATTATATTAAGTAATATTAAATAAATTTATAATAATTTTGAATTTTTTCAGAGAGGTAAAATAATAAAAATATGTTTCAGACATGTAAATTATCAAATAACTTTTTTCATTCAGTATTCAGTTTCATTCAGCTTCAAAATCATTTCATTCAGTTTTTATCAAAAAGCCCCATAGTCTTGTGACAAGGCGAAAAAGTTCTCTTTATTAATTTTTTTTAATGAATTTTCAAGTAAAGATTAGTGATTACCTTTAACTTTAGCTTCCACCTATCTCTAATGGTCTAAACGAATTGAGTCGAGCTGAGTATTGAGTTGTTCAAATTTAATTCACAAAATTTATCGAGTATAAAATAAAGTTTGATTGAGGCTCGTTTAGTTACACGATCTCGAATCGATCCAGTTTAAACTTTTCTAACGGATATGATCCGAGTATCAATAAAAAATTATAATTTAATGAGATTCAAGTAATTTATCAAATTTTAAAATTTCTTCATATTTAAATTATTTATATTTTAAATAGATTTTAAATCCAACGAGTATGAATCAGAACTGAACGATTTGTTACCGCCTTCCATATCTCAATCAATTGCTTACAGGTTACAGCACGGTTGTGCCCAGCAGAAGGTCTAATTGACTTGTAAATATTAGTGGTTTAAATTCTTTGATATTTTGCATTTAATATGAGAAATGATGTTCTAATAATAATTGCACAAAAAGAAAATTTAATAATAATTTCACACAAAAAAACCAAGGAAAAATAAAATAAAAGATTTTTTTCTTTGGATTTTTATTTCCTTATTATTGCAAAAGTATGAATATAATCTGATTACAAAAAAGAGTTTTTTTCCTTGGATTTTTTTTCCTTATTATTGCAAAAGTATGAATATAATTTGATTACAAAGAGCCTAAACAGAATTTACAAAGCCAACCGTATGAACTGTATATCGGATGAGGCACAGACATGGTGGCGAATCCATCTGTATTTCCAGATTCTCTCTCCTCCGCCATTCACCTTCACCTTCATCATCATTATCGGTAGACCCTATACACTTTCACAAACTTTATTATCTCACCTTAATTCCCCATTTTAGATCTTCAGAAAAAACAGAGCTCAAATTAACTACTAATTAAGCCCGTTACAAAATTTCCCAGATCATAATCTTCTTCTTCTTCCTCAAGAATCAAAGGAAAATGGAGGTTTTAATAGATCATAAGGAGCCCAAAGAGCATCCAATGGGCACGGCCGGTTCGTATCCAGTCTCACCCACGGCTTCCCTTTTCCACTCCAATGCAACAGGCTCACCGGACCCGGATGCAAATTCCGGCAAAGCCCACGAAAATTGTCCCCGCCTAGACCATGTTGATTCCATTTATGATCCACCGGAGCAATATTTCCGGCGAAGACGAGTAAAAACGGTGGCAATGAACCCAATTCGTATATCCTCATTCGCTTATGTAATTCCATCCATTCTTCGATTTTTGTGGTATAATCCCCAATTCTCCACCGGTCGAGATCAATTACCATTACTCCGGTGTTGAAATAGCAGGCCTTCCGATTGGCAAAGGTTAGGGAGAGAGATGGGTTTGACCAGAAAGTTGGAGTGAAATATGAAGTGAAATTCGCATTGCAGTATTCTGGAGCTGCTAATACTGAATCACCACCAAGTGGAGTATCTGCAAGTTTCTTAATATCATCAACTAATACTAAATCGGAATCGAGATAAACAATTTTTTGGATACATAATGGTAATATGTTTGGCAAGTAGCTGCGGGCGTAGTTTAATGGGCAGTCTAGGGCGGAGCGGATGGAGGTGGAGATGAGGCGGGCCACGGCGGAGTCGTCGAAATGGTAGACTCGGAATTTGAGGTAAGGAAATGAGGTGGCGATGGTGGCGCGTAGGAGTGACGCGTTGGCCGAGGCGGAGGCGACGAAGTGGAAGATGGTGTTTTGTGGGCAGGAGGAGTGTTGGAGGACGGAGAGGATTGCGGCCATTGAGCCACGAATGTACATGGCGTCAAGGGTCATCGCCACGTGGACGGCGTTGTCAGAGCATATATCATTGTCGTGTTGTTCGTCGGGATTTGTGAGTTGTTCGTTGTTGAGATTGGTGTCGACGATGATGGAGGGACAGTCCGGCGAGTTGTAGAATTTTGGGGCTTCTTTGAAATGGTTTAAAATTATAGTTGTGGTAGTGGTAGTAGTACTATGGGTTGGGGCGGTGAAAGAGAGGAAAAGAAAGAAAGAAGTGTAGAGGAGGGGTGGGTTTGGCATTGTGAACTTGATTTGGAAATGGTGGGAAGGGAATGGGGTTTTAATGTAAAGGGTGTGGGGAGAGAGAGAGAGGGTGAGAGGAGTTTGATTGAGTTTGAAGTTTGGAGAACACGGTTTGGAGAATTAAAAAAAAAGAGAAGGGGTGGAGTGGGGTGAGGGGGGAGGGGGGGAGGGGGGGAATTGCTGGCCAGGCTGCAGAACTTTAGTCGAGAATTTTCAAAGCAAATTTTGCTGGATTCATACCTCAACTAAACTAGTTCTAGAGGCACTATGTTTTACTAGGCTTTTCTTCCCATGGTAATTTGGAGTTAATTTGGGACCAATATAATATTTTCCTTCTAAAATACTACTCAAAAGAAGTAGGATTAATTAGATTACGAAGTGTTTAGGTGGACAGAGGAGATTACGCGTCTCATGCACGTATATATTCGGTTAATCATTCGTTCTTTAATTGTTGTTTTTGAGTTTATCATAGGAAAAACTCTCTTAAATTAAATGTTTTTTTTACCAATCACAATGGAAACCAATTGGAGAATTCAATCATTCACCATCGAGAGCCTTATAAGTCTTTTTTCATCGAGAATCCAATTCTCATCGAGTATCTTTTCACGTCTCATCATTTTGAGATCGATCTTTGATAACTTTGATAATAGTTGTTAAATGATGATTAGGGAGCTCGTGTACTCACGATCCTGATACACATGTTTGAAACCCTAATCTATATATTATTAAATTTGAAATTCATTAGCATATATATATATATATATATATATATATATATATCTTTTATTTAGTATTATTATTATTGTTGTTGTACATCAATCGTCCATCCCAACACAATGCAAAATAACGTTTTGATCTACCTAGTTTAAAAGAAATTAAAGTTAGAACCATGAGGAACTCGAATTAATGTGCATGGTGATTCCGTAGCCAAGAAATCAAAAGTGCATATGCCATTATTTTTAGCTTTTAAGGGAGGATAAAGTGGGGACCTAATTAAAAAAGTAGTGTTGAATTCTTTTCTACTACTACTACTAGTTTACTATCTGCACTTAATTCCCAGTTTCCATATGCCATTATCTTTAGCGGCAAGGAGGTTGACGATCTACTCTACGTACATTAAATAAATGGTTCAAATTCTCTAATTCGAAAAATGGTAGTAGTAATACTAATCTCCCTTTCCTGTCTTGCTTCTAGTACGTACTGCATAATATTATTTGTAGGCTGTAGCAATTATGAAAGAAACCTTTGCACTTTTAATGTTTTTACCCTCTTACAAATCAGATTTATCCAAACTCATTAAGTCTTTTTTTTGTTTGTCAACGAATGCTTAAATAATGACTTTTGACGGACTGTTGATGATCATTAAATTAAAAGTATATTTGTGAATTATTTAATTAAAATCCCAGTATGCCCCTGCATGGTTGTTAATGCCTCAAATCAAGAATCAAAATATTTCTTTCTTTTTCTGTATATATATATAATTGTTGACTGTGAAATTCCATCTCTCTTTGTGTTGGCATATCACATTCTGTGAAAATTATAACTCAGCAACTTGACATGTACATTCACGCTTAATAACCAAGAAGAAGAATTTTTGAAGCTTTAAGTTTCAGGAATATAATGAAATTGATGGGAAACCACCATGAGTTTAATCGGGTTAGATCCAACACCTTAGTTCAGCGAGGTTATTTTTTTTAAATAAAAATTTATAAAAAAATAAAATACAATATAATAAAGATAAAAAAAATGTGAGTGACGTTACAAATAATTATGCGAACTATCATATAAAACCAACGTCGTTTTATGTAGTTGAATATACTTCCTCCCATGTTATGTATAAAGTGATATTTTATAAATTTTTAAAACATTGTTATTATAAGAAACACCTCGGACAAGAACGTGAGATATCCCTCACTTACCGTGTCCTCTAAAATAAATTACAAAACTAAATAATATTATAAAAATATTATTTATAATAACATTTTTCGAGACTTCATTACTTGAAACTATTGCAATGATAGCCACATTTCAATAGATCATGTTTACTATAAGTTACTAAACAATATAAAAGAGTGGACCGTTGGTAGTAGTAGAAATTTAAGACATTTAATAATCTTTTAATCTGAATTTTTTATTTTCGCTAAACAATTTATAAAATCAAAAATAATTAAAAAATAAATTTCTTAAAATTTAGTGGAGTCAATTAACCCCACTGTCCCAAAGGTAGATCAGCAAGTGAGTTTAATAAGAGTCATGCTATGCATGGCAAAAAAAATTTGGCCCAAATATAATTAAGACGTATATATACGTGTATACATGATATATAAATAGAAATTAAGATCAATAGTCTCGTCTTAATTTATTATATCTTATCATGTATATTTACACATTGGTCATGCAATTTAATTTCTCACGTATTTATATATATATATATATTATTTTCTATTTAATAGTTTTGATATGCACCTGAATTAGGTTGTCCACATTTGGAATTACATATATGTTTAAATTTTGATAATGTATGTTGACGTATTTCATATTCGAAAACAATATCGTTACATGTTTGACAGTTTGAGGAATATAACAAATGTTTTATGTCATCTTTTTTATTCACCTCAGCAACTTAATTATGTATGGTTTTATTTATTTATAACATCTGTTATAACTCTTTTCTGGAAACTATTTATATATCAACTCATTTATTTGACATAATTGTTAATTTAATTTTTTTCATAATCTTTTTCACATAAATATGAAGTTCATTTACTATTTATGTGAGTAAAATTATAAAGTGACCAAACACAAGTGAGAAATTAAAATATAAACGAGGTAAATGGTCATTCTGAAAGATGATTCAAACCCCATATCAGGACTGCATTTTCTAATAATATTGTAACAAAATTTTAAACAAAATAAAATAAAATTTAAACATATTAATTAAGTTGCCATTTTATATTTATATATCGCAGGACTAAATTCAATCCATTTAACCATTTTTCTATAATAATTTTACTTATTATAATACGTCCAAGTACTCTGTTATTACATAACACAGAAATAAAATCCCCTCTGAAGAGAAGAAATACGGACAAATATATATTAATATCGATGGCTAAGGAAAAGAAATTAAAAACATTACACTAATTACATTGTTAATTGCGTATTATGAGAAATCTAAAGCTTTCTAAATCAATGTTGCTGTTGATTCTCAACAATTTTAATCGCTTAAATATTTTCAAAAAAGAAAAAAAAAAGTTTATTCCATCTCCTCAAATTGATCATCCATCGCGCAATAACACCACAATTTGAACAATAATGAGGCATTAATTGTTGCAACATTTGGCTGCTCATGTGAGACTTTGGTGCCACAAGGTGAAAAATGAAAATGAGATTCTATTCAAATAGTCTTCACAAAAAAATAAAAAATAAAGTACAAGTTGTATTTAAAAAAATATCTTTCGAAACTTAAAACATAATAATTACTTTTGTATACCTATATCATTATATATATATTGTTAACGTCAGGATCTTCTGCCTCATCCCAATCACTTAAGACGTCCTGATCCTGCACAGTAAACACGATCAACACCAAAAGCTTGACGGCTTCGACCGTCGGGGGATAGCTCAAGCGTGAGAGTCAGTATCAGTGTTCACAAGGGTTAACAATGGAGGATAATAATATCTAGTATCTTGAAAGAGATAAAATATTCAGTTGTGTGGGTGTGTACGTACCTGTTGCTTGAAAACTTCCTTGCTAGATTATACTCTCTTGCCCGATTTACCGTGCCACCCACTACCGTCTGACACAGCCCTCTGATCCTGATGGTTTCTACCGACTGCAGACAACCCACCCTGTGACGCCCCCAAAATAGGTCCATTCCATCCAACCCATTTTGAGTCGCCAAATACATGGTACATAAACAACTATAACTTTATTAATACATTTGTCGTTCAAAATACGGCAACACATATACTGTGAGTTTAAATACAAATATTGTCTTCTAGACAATATCCATACCCAAATAAAGTCCTCATTATAATTATTGATACACTATTTTACAGAATAGTGAGGACTACAAAATCAACTATTTTGAACCATCACTCCACACCCCGACTAGATCCCGCTATATTCTCGCCTCCTGAGAAGAAAAATGGAACAAAAAGGAAAAGTGTGAGCTCAACTAGCCCAATAAAGAATGTTATGACTAAGATAATGTACAACAAATTATCGTTAGTCTTCAACAGGGAAAAATTTGATAGAATACAATAGACAACAAGTTTTAGATCAACAACTGCAGCGAAAACAATAATTCATTAGAAGAGTTAAGTAGAGAATGAAATCTACTAACATCAATGAATTTTAAAAGTCCATCATCATTATTTTATCGCTGTAACATAAATCAATAATCATCTTGAATCAAATATTCATCTTTGCACTACAGGCCAAAGATATTCATCAGTAAATCATTCATCTTTGCACTACAGGCCAAAGATATTCATCAGTCGGTCATGTTCATCTCAACACCTGTTCATCTTTGCACTACGGGCCAAAGATATTCATCAAGAAATCATTCATCTTTGCACTACAGGCCAAAGATATCCAGTTATATCATCATTTAGGACTGAGGATGATGAAAAATATTTTAAAGAAAACAAATCCAGTGAGACAAAAGAATAAATATTAAGGATTCGTAATTTAGACAATCCAAGTTTAAAAATACTCCATAATAAATTATTGTGGAGCAGAATTCAAAAATAAAGATCAAAATATAGATCCAATCAAAGATAGGAACCATAATAAATAATCTTGGACACAGAAAAGAAAATTTAATATTTTTATGAATAGTGTCGTATACGTGAATAGTGCCGTATACGTGAATAGTAACTCCGACACTAAAAGATAGAAATTCCACAAGAAAAAGTATCATGCTTCATGAATAGTACTCGTGAATAGTAACTCGTGAATAGTAACTCATAAATAGTAACTCCGACATGAAAAGAACGGAATTTCACAAGAAAAATCTTACCAATATTCAGGCATAATGATATTGAAAGAAATAATATCATTTTAAAAAAATAACATCCTTTACCTCGGAAAAGCAAAGATTGACCTGAATCTTTGGATATAGTGATGAAGGGAACTTGCATCGTATAGCAACACTCAAAATATCAAAATACTCACAAGAATACGCTCGATAATATAGAGAGAAGTAGAGAGAAAACTTCAGTTTCTGATGTGGTTTTCAATTCTAACCTAAGCACCCTATTTATAGGAAAATGCTTAGAACACCAAAACAGAAAATTGAATATAATAATATATTTATAACCAAATTTTCCTTAGCCCACCACATCAAAAACACATTTATCACACAAAAATGAAAAACATGTTTGAAACAATTTTTTGTTACAAAATCAATTCAGACTCAATAATCCGGAACTTCAATAATTCATAACAAATAGCCCTTTTATCAGAAAAATTAAAATCTTATGTCCATTCCATAGAAAATTTAATTCTCTACAACTTTGCAGAAGAAAGTTTTTCCAAATTCTAAACAGAAATTGACCGAAATCCACAAACGGATGATTTTACAAGCTATAATCAAATTTTAGTCAAAAATTGTGTCCACCAACACACAAAACATGTGTTAAATATTTAATGCAACAAAAATACTCTTCGTCCTCATTTATTCATGTATCCCACATTCATTGTAAAAATATCACCATTATTATATATTATTAAAATATAATAATATATCTAAATAAATTATTTTATCAGAAAAGATAAAATATCAATTTTCAATAATTGTCACATTAAAAATTTTCTCCATCTATATCCACATAAAATGAATATTTTCTTTATCACAATAATCAATAATTAATTATTCATAAATAATATTATAGAATCGCAGTAATGACAACCAGGCCGTTCCCAGGAAAGATGGGGCTTTCCAATAGGGATTTCTCCTTACTGACGCGCAATTAGGTGACCAAACATCTCCTTAGACAAAACTTTCTAGATATTGCCAATGATGTTATCTAATAATATTATTCCAATAATATGAATTATTGATCTGATAATGAAAAATACTGTGCAGTGACAATTATTGAAACAACAATAATATAAAATATCAACGTAGCAATTATTGAATCAATAAAATAAAATATTAAACAGTAATTACTGTAACAATTATTGAGTAGTGCCTTCTTACATAAGAATCAATAATTAGTGCAATGCCGTGTCTTCTTTGTCTGCAACAACGCCAGACATCGTGTTTTAACCACCGGGTATTCCAACAAGATAATTACTTGAATAACTACGCCTGTATTATTTATAAACAACTTATACTTGTCGCTTTCTTCATCCAATCGCTTTCAGTTATGGGGCCCACACAAGGTCGCTTGTAGTCATACGAATATTCCCAAGCGGTAAATATATTCCACGACCAAACGAATATTCCCCGACAACAATGAATATTTTATAACCACTTGCTTATTTAAAATATTTACGCTTTTTACCTATAACTAACCACATTAATCAAATAAACCCTTACTATTACAAAATAATAAATAAAGGAAATTCCCTTTTATTTTAAAAAAAAATTGGGGTCTTACACACCCACTACCTGTAGTCACTGTTTCTATCGTCGGCCGTCCAAGGATCCCATCTATATTAATGCATGGCAGGTCCACTAGTCAACTGTCATGCCTTTTCATCATTACCGGTCAAAGTAATAGATATTAAAATATCTAATGGGTCATCCCACTAACCCGGTCCAGAACTATAAGGGTTTGACAGAAATAATATAATGACTTAGGCCCAATAACTCTAAGATCCATTAATGATGACCGGGTGGACTAACCAAATAAATAAGCCCAACTTGTTCGGCCCAATAGGCGAAATATCATGACCCAACATTGCCCCCTAGTTTTTTATTAAACAAGATGTTTAATAGAAAACTATAAATGGTCCATGATATGAAGGATCTGATAGGATCAAAAGAGGCCCAAAGTGACATTTACCAAGGCCCAAACAGTGAAAAATCAAAATAATGAGGTTAGGTAGATTAAAACCGTCAATCTAATACGAAATGCCCAAACTGATAAATATCTAAGGCTTGAACCGGACGCTGCCCCTTCCAATTCTTCATCATTACCAAAAATTAAATGTGTCGCCTTCGTATATTGTGTAACCGTCAGTATAAAAGGTAAACTTTTTCAAATTTGACAGTTTTATCTGTCAATTTGAATTTCAAACGCCTTCTGATCTCTTTCTCTCTTTCGAGCTTTCTCCTTCCTCTCTCTGCAAAATCTCAACAATGGTGGTTCTCAATTCAAACCAGAATTCTCCTCTTCGGGTAACCCCAATTTCAACTGTCCCGCCTAGCGCTAACCCCCCTGAAGAAGCTTCGGGCACAAATCCTAGGGCTGTGACTCCAAGCAAACAATCTCAACCTCTGAAAACTCCTCCTACCCCCTCTGAATACTTCAGGAATGCAGAACGCTATGCCCACGCAAACACTCCCTCAAATGTCACCGAAAAAGAGCTGAAAAGGATCCGTACTCGACACCATATTCCGGATACCCACATGGTAAGGGCTCCCAGGTCCGACGAAAAGATGTACCAAAGGCCAGAGGGTTAGACGGCCGTTCCAGTGACTATTCTTGAGAAGGGGGTTCGATTCCCTCTCCATGTCTTCTTGACTACCCTTTTAGGGTTTATTGGGGTAGGGTTTGCCCAACTGGTTCCAAACTCCTACATTCACATTTTGGCGTTTATTGCTTTCTGTCATGAAGTCGGAGTCGAGCCCACTCTCGATTTCTTCTTTACTGTCTACAAGGTCAGCCAATCCTGAGAAAAAGGGTTCAAGGTTTTGGGCAAACACGCATCAAAGGCAGGAGAGAAGTTAGAGATGCGGTCGCTGATAAATACTCCTTCGAGTAATAGGGGATGGCATGAGAAATGGTTCTTCGTCAAGGGACCAGAGATTACCTCCTTACCGAACTGGGCTACGGACGATGCAGTTTCTGCTGACTTCGGTGACATCCCAGAAGAACGTGAAAGCGAAATGATAGAACTTTTCGAGAACTTCCCCTCGAAGGAATGGAATTAATTGCTTCTCACTAAGCAAGCCTGGTTATATGACCATAAATGTAAGTTTTGAAATATTTTTTTGTACCATTATTTGAATTTTGAAATGATACAGATTCTGACACATGACTCTCTGATCTCTGCAGTGTCTTTGATTAAGCCAACATCATCGGATGTAAAAGATTTGAAAGATTTCTTGTTGGGAAAGTCTAAAGAATCAGCCACCGAGCCTTCACAACTGGAAACTCCTCTCGAAGACAATCCCACCGTTGAAAAACCCACTGATGAGCCCCAAACACATGAACCGGAAGCTGAGGATCCCATTCAACCAGAAGAAAACCAACAACCACGTAGGAAAAAGAGGGCTATCCGAAAACCCCGATTAACTCTAATACCAGCAGATCCTGAATTCGTCACAGAACCTGCCTCACAACCTGAACCAACCACTGAACCAACACGAACTAAAGGAAGTCTACTCGATCTACCTGTAGACGATCGGAAACAGCTTCTTCAAGTCAAAAAAATTAAGAACTAAGGTTACTCCTCTGAGCGCTGATGAGCTTCGAGTGCCTTCTTCTTCTGTCGATCTACCTCCAGTTTTCCCAGTGGAGATTCGGGATTCTGAAGAGGAGGATCAAGCTGAGCCTATCCCAGTACTTTTGCGAAAAAGAAAACAACCATCAAACAGTCATCCCAGTTCAGCGTCTGCCCCCTTACCCGCACATGAACCCATTCCAGTCCGATCACCATCTACTAAGAACATATACATGGATCCGTCGCCAGTTCGTGAACAAGCCGCACCTTCTCCTGACCAACCTACTCCTCCTCCTGAAGGACCTTCGTCCTACGAGTTCTAGAACGATGCCATGGCATCCCCAACCCTCTGGCCCGGATACAATGCCAACTTCCCCTTTCATTTATTCAATGCATTCGTTCTAGATACTGATGATCACAAGTTCGGCGATAGATTGATCGGGGACATGCTCAATGAGGGTATGAGCTATATAGCAAAGGTAAAGGACTTTCTCCTTCTTCGTACTCCTTTTCATGCTTGGATTAGATATTTGTGAATTTGACTAATGAATAGTGAATGTGTACAGGCTAATACTATTTTTGGGCATTTACTGCTAGGTTTGTAATATACAAGAATGCAATCAAATTGCATAAATAAGCGGAAACGTGTAAAAATCAGAGTTTAAAATTTTTACAAACCATATACCCGGATCACCCTTTATGCAGAATTATTAATTAAACGAAAAAGATGAATAAGAAACATACCCTTGAAGATCCGAGCTTCCTCAGGTACAAGTTCACCTCCAATCCTTTTCGCGTTCGACTTGAATCCACCGGGTTTGGTTCCTTCCTTTGATCAACGTTAGCCACCCAAATGTTTGGCCTCTAAAGGTGATCCACCAAGGAAAAATAAAGATTCAAGAAGATGGTGGTTGGCTAAACCCTAGTTTTTCTATCTCTATAGAAAAATGAGCGTACTCTCCAACCATTGGAATTATCACGTAGTCTTAATATCTAATATAAGACTCCTCTTATAAAGATATCAAGTAACCTTATTAAAATAAGGTATTATTTAATTAAACCCTTTTAATTAAAGGGGCTCCCTAATCTTATTAGGGATAATTAATTAAACTCCTTTAACTAATTTTCCTTCCTAATCCAATTAGGAATAAATGAGAATACTTATATTAAATTAATTCCTAAACTCTTTTAGAAATTAAAATAATAATAATAATTGTAATAATATTAATAAGACTCTCTTATTAATTTATATTTAATATTTCTAAAATATTAAATAATAAATATTAAGCTATTTAATTTATTCTATCACCATAGATTAAATTAAATATACATAACATATATTATTACGATTATGCCATTAACTTCTTAAATAATTATTCTTCCTTTTATGGTGTGACCCTTTAGGTTCTCCATATTAAACCTATTGTGAATAAATCAATTAGAACAATTCTAATCTTATTTAAATAAATAAATTAAACAATTAATTTATTTAAATAAATAATATTTATTCTACAATAGGATAAGCCTCCCAGTGATCAACGACTTTCCGGATAATATAGATTTCAACATTAATCATAAAAGAACCTTTGAGTAAATAGTTAAATGCATAATTCAATCCTTCCACCATACTGATGTCCTAATTAAATATAAGACATGGAATTCTTTGTCAAGTCTTATTTTATTTAATTATATGTATTTCGACTCTTAAATGCACAACACCAAATAATGCAAATTAGAAACTCCTTTCTAATTTCATTCTGCCTTGGCCAAGGACTACTGGGTTGTCATTTATCAAATCACATAGGACATTTCTCTTCTTTTATTAGAAGTGGTAGATTCTTTATTGATCATATATTATCTCCATATACTAACTTGTTATACCCAACCATACCCTTTGATATACCCTAAGGGTCTTAAGGAATAAGTCAAAGTATAACTCATCATACACAAGATACTATGATGATCTCAAGTCCAAGGATTACTTGTCTTACTATCATCACTCAGAATTCCTATTGACGGAAAGTAAAACTCCATTAGGTATTCCTTAGCGAGCCACGTTCGATGAACTTATTCTCTAATTAGCACCTACATACTTGCTTTAGTGTCTCCACACAAATGATCGTGAGATCAATCATCCTCATCCAATGAGCAAGACGCGTATGTACCAATCTATCCGGATTCACTAATCCCCAATTTAGTAATCCAATGATTGGGAACTATTTTAGTTTTAAGCTTTCTAAGAATTTAGATCTCATTAGAATGATCATCATCATTATTCTAAAAGCATTGCTTAAAACTATGGGTTTATCACATATTATAAAACAAAGATCATGTAGATAATTAAAAGCCCTTAATAAATTAATACTTTTTATTAATAAATGAATAAGATTGTTACAAAGTATATGCTTTATCATCAAACATGATTGGCTTGTGTGCATACTACTTTCAATCTCCCACTTGCACTAAAGCCAATCGTCATGGTATCTCATACTCTTCTTCTCTGCTAAGTGACGATTATCCTGCACATTGGATAAGCTTTAGTTAATGGATATGTAATGTTGTTCATGAGAGTCCACTATCTCTATAGTGATTTCCCATCTTTCAATGATTCTAATAATCAAATGAAAGTGCCACAACACATGTTTAGATCCAAGATGAGACTTAGGAACTATTCCTAGTTACGTAATGAACTTATATCCAAACAATCAACTTGCAGACTTCATTTACGACTATATACTTTGTCTTTATCACTAAACCAAGTAACTCTTTCTTGTTTTGGAACCTTTCCAATTCATCGCACCTTTGTTCAAGGTAACGCTTTACCTTAAAGTGGATTTTACATTGTCTTGATGCGTCTGAAAAACTTGAGTATGTAAAGCCCTCTAGTTTTAATTCGGACCCACCCATGTATGCTCACATCCTTAGTGCTTGGTTAAGAACTTTAAGATGTTTTTCAACGCCTTTATAGTGATCTTCTCGAGAATATGACCGATCAACATTAGATCTTGTATATTTCATTGCATACATGATAGTCACTCATGCGATCTCTCTTTTCAGGAGTCTGTGGGGACTATAAAGGGAGATACACTCCATAGCTCATCGACATGAGACATCTCTTGGAGTTTGCCATGCTAAACGACTTTAGCATCAAATGAATATACGTTCCTTGGGTTAAGTCGAGCATCCTCTTGTATCTATCTATATAGATTTTATCCCCAATTAAGATACTCTTCCCAAACCATTCATGGAGGAATGTTTAAACAACTTTATCATTACTGATTGTAGCATTAGTATGTCATTCCTTATCCGTAGTATATCAACATAGAATATTAGGAATGTCACTGCTCCCCACTTCGTCCCCTTTTGTACACACTAGAACTCTTACCTCATCGTATGTAACCGGGATCATCATCTTCTATGATGTGTACCTCATCATCATCATCTATGATGAATCCATACCTCCTAGGTATCTTGGTACTATTCTAGATTTACGATTCGGTTGTGGTACAATAGAGGTCTATCTATAGTTCCTCTTATTTGACTTATAGTGTTTTGTGGTTCTTGAACTCTTCAAGATCTATTATCCTCCCACTAGCCCTTCAATAATAAACACCTTTATCTTAGAAGGCGTGTTTCGCAACAAACACCTTTTGCTAAGTAGGATTATAGAACATATACCTAAACTTACTTTAGGATGTCCCACAAATCAGTACTTGTCAAATTTTGTCCTAAACTTATCCTTTGAAACCTTTTCACATAAGTTGGACAACCCCTTATCTTAACATACTTAAGATTAGGAATCCTCCCATCCATAACTTTTATGGAGTCTTGGGGCCGAATTTTGAGGTTACCTTTTAAGTAGATATCTGACCATTTCTAGGACATGATCCTGAGGGATCTTTGGAATGTCGGTAAAATCATTATGGACCGCACTATGTCCAACAAGGTACTTATTTTTCCTTTCGGATACATAAATCATTTATTACATATCAGGAGGCGTCCATTATGAGAAAACCATTTAAGATGATCAAGAAACTTATTGCACAAGTATTTATTCCTTGATCTAATCAAAGAATCTTAATACTTTGTCAATTTGTTTCACTTCTGAATTCTTTGAACCTTTCAAATAATTCACACTTGTATTCAAAGAAATACATACATTCAACTCTTTGAATGATTATCTCCTTTTCTTATACTAATTTGTTCAATATGCAAAATTATTTTCATATAAGTCAAGTATACAAAATTTATTAAGTAATATTCCAGTTCTATACAAAACATTATTATTATAAATAGAACAACAATTGTTCTTAATTATAATACCAAAGATTTCATTGTCCAACAATAAAATGGAAATAATATTTTAACAAGAACTGGAATACAATAACAACTTATCGACTTAATAGATTTGCCGTAGGCATCGCTAAACTATAAGTTTCTATGGCTAATATCGTGAACCTTTGCTTCATTTCCCACACATAGGATTACTTACCTTGTTTAACTTTCTATTCCTTGGTCCCTTCATAAATCTATATTTATGATAACCAAAGTCAGTATCCAATACCCAAGTAGAACCTCGACTTAAAGAAAATTTATTTCAATCATGAACAAAATATTATTGTAAATCAAACTTCACTAAGCTTCTTTGTTTAGCCTCTGCAAGATGCTTCTTGCAGCTTTCTTTCCAATGTCCGGGCTTATTGCGATGGAAGCAAGCTCCTTTTCTATCCGTGACGGTTTTGTTCTTATTATCCTTTGTTTATGCCTTTCTATTTACCTTCTTTGAATCGTTCTTCTTTTGAGGAAGATCCTTTTGGCCCCTACCGAAGAAGACTTGATCTTTCTTTGTTGAAAGTGACTCTCAACATTTTTCAATATGTTAAGCAAATCAATGAAGGCGATATCTAGCTTGTTCATATGAAAAATTCACAACAATTAATGACAGAGTCCGGAGTGAGTGCAAGATCAAATATTGGCTCAACTCTCCATCCATGACAAAAACCAGTTGTCTAATTGATCAATCAAATTGATTATGTTAAGAACTTTTTGTCTGCTTATAGTGCCATTGGCCATTCTAGATCGAAAAGCTCCTTAGATATCGATATCTATCGATCCTACTTTCCTCACCATCAACTACTTGATGTGCGGGAATATAGTAGGAGCATCCATAGTTTCATCTTGACGCAAGCTCGTTACTCATGGATGCGAGCATGATGCATTGAGCCAATTGTGCATCATCTTGCCACTTTCTAAAAGTAGCAATCTCTTCCTCGGAGGCATTATGCGCAACCATTGCAGGGATATAGTATTAAGGACATAAGATAGCTTTTCACTATGAGAACTATTCTCAAATTCCTTAACCAATCCGCTTAATTCGGTTACAGTTAATTTAGCATCTAATATGCTTCATTGATGATAGTAATTTTAGACATTGTAAAATTTTGTAAATGAATTTGTAATTAACAACATTTTAACATACATTCTTTTATTAATTACCAAAATAAATTAGGTCTTGTTTTAAATTGGTATCTCCCACTATTTTCTTCAAACTATATTACCTCACTTATATAGTTCGGCAAAAATCTAATTAAAGATTTGCTAGTGAGAATAAGGATCCCATTTCAAATGTATATAGCCTTGTGGTGACACAACAAACTATATATAAATAAATAGGTAGGCAACTTTTGTCAATTACATCAACTATGCAACTCCTTTTCTTTTGTCTCTTAGATTATTTTGATCAAGTGGTGGCACATCCAGAATCAAAATTATCCAAGTTAAAACGACTAGCACTCCATATATTCAAAAAAAGAAAAATATCATCCTTGTGGTGACACAACAAAACAATATTGTTCAATTTTCTTTATAAGCATCAAATGTGATAAATTAACATCTTAAATACTTAATACTTGGCTTGTGGTGACACAACAAACTCATATTAAATATTTAATACTCTATTAATTTTATCATGCTAGAAAGGCGACGTTCGATATTCCAAATATCTTTGAGCGCTTAGGACTTAATATAAAAATTGAGGGGTTTGTTATTAATTTGTCTCATCTTGTTTAAGCGCATTACGCACATATATATATATAAAATACGCGTCGTATTAATGAACATGCGAAGCATGTTTGCATAATATATAATATATATAGTATAAGCATGCACATATAGAATACTATATTCTACCCGGATTGATTATGGACTTTTATTCTAGTTTGGTTCACTAGAGCCACCAAGTGAACCAAAAGGTCAAACCCTAAAGTGAGAAATAATATTTAAATATAACTATTACATTTAAACCCGGGCTCCATTACAAACGGGTCTTCAAGCTCCTTGCTTTTGATCTCTAATTCTTCAAAATTAATTCTAACTATTCCTATTACAAAACTATTTAAAATAAATAGAAACCTTGATCGTGAATAAGAGGGAAGTACATAGGAGGAGATAGAATTTATATTAAGAAAAAATTAGAGAAGACGAGGTACGCATACCCCATTTAATAAAACCCATACATTCATGCATCCAACTAAAATAAAATCCAATCACATTGGTCAATAGTCCATAATCAATCCCATTTATTATCATACACATCACCATATGCATCAATAAATAACATTCATATCATGAATAATATACATTCAATATATATATTGATATCATTTAATGGGCAAATTTAGTTAGTATAAAATTTAATTTTGAATCAAAATAAACTCCTTTATTTCAATCCAAATATAAATCAAAATAAAACTATTTTATTTTAATTTATCCAATTTTGAATAAAATAAACTATTTTATTTTAATCAAAATCTTTAATCAAAATAAACTCCTTTATTTTAATTAATTATGGAATCCAATTCCATGTAAAAAAAATAAAACTCCTTTATTAAAGGAAACACGGATTCTCTTTCCTATTCACAAATAAACTCTTTTATTTTGAATAATATGAAATCTTATTCCATATCTAAATAAACTCTTTATTTAAGGAAAGACTGATTCTTTTTCCTATTCACAAATAAACCCTTTTATTTTGAATAATATGAAATCTAATTTCATATCAAAATAAACTCCTTTATTTAAGGAAAAATAGAATCCAATTTCAACTCCAATTAGTTATCATGAAATCCAATTCCAACTCTAATTAGTTAGCATGAAATTCTAATTTTAAAATTAAAATAAACCTTTTTATTTTAAGATTAAAATAAACCTTTTATTTTAAAATTAAAATAAAATTTTATTTTAATTATAAAATTATTAAGAATAATATATATATATATATATAGTATATATATATAAATCATTATATATATATAATATAATAACCAATATATATCTATATTATATAAAAACCGTGCATCCTTGAAGATTCAGCAACCCCGTGAATGCTTTGTGCCACCAAATGTATTAGAACTCAAGGAATAATAATATAATAATATATAATAATCATCCCAGTAATCATAATGATTCACGGTTATTACTACCTAAAGTAACAGGAATAACGTGGCACATATTAAAAGGACCAATCCCATATAATCCCATACATATATTATATACCTTCCTTTTTAAAAAAAAAAAATTTTAGTGCAACAAGATCAGCCATGCGAATCACGCCAGTACGCCACCAAATAAGAAATCAGGATCACGCCTCTTTTAAATAAAAAACAGTTCGCGTACAGGATAAGCGAAATCACGTATTTCGCAATTATTTTTTTTTAATTTTATACAATAAAATTATGCCCAATTAAATTATTCTAAACACATATCAATATACATATCAAATTAAAATAATTAATAATTCGCATAAAAGTTTGGCTCTGATGCCACTGCTAGGTTTGTAATATACAAGAACGCAATCAAATTGCATAAATAAGCGGAAACGTGTAAAAATCAGAGTTTAAAATTTTTACAAACCATATACCCGGATCACCCTTTATGCAGAGTTATTAATTAAACGAAAAAGATGAATAAGAAACATACCCTTGAAGATCCGAGCTTCCTCAGGTACAAGTTCACCTCCAATCCTTTTCGCGTTCGACTTGAATCCACCGGGTTTGGTTTCTTCCTTTGATCAACTTTAGCCACCCAAATGTTTGACCTCTAAAGGTGATCCACCAAGGAAAAATAAAGATTCAAGAAGATGGTGGTTGGCTAAACCCTAGTTTTTCTATCTCAATAGAAAAAGGGCGTCTTTCTCGACCATTGGAATTATCACGTAGTCTTAATATCCGATATAAGACTCTCTTATAAAGATATCAAGTAACCCTATTAAAATAAGGTATTATTTAATTAAACCCTTTTAATTAAAGGGCTCCCTAATCTTATTAGGGATAATTAATTAAACTCCTTTAACTAATTTTTCTTCCTAATCCAATTAGGAATAAATGAGAGTACTTATATTAAATTAATTTCTAAACTCTTTTTAGAAATTAAAATAATAATAATAATTGTAATAATATTAATAAGACTCCTCTTATTAATTTATATTTAATATTTCTAAAATATTAAATAATAAATATTAAGCTATTTAATTTATTCTATCACCATAGATTAAATTAAATATACATAACATATTATTACGATTATGCCATTAACTTCTTAAATAATTATTCTTCCTTTTATGGTGTGACCCTTTAGGTTCTCCATATTAAACCTAGTTGTGAATAAATCAATTAGAACAATTCTAATCTTATTTAAATAAATAAATTAAATAATTAATTTATTTAAATAAATAATATTTATTCTACAATAGGATAAGCCTCCTAGCGATCAACGACTTTCCGGATAATATAGATTTCAACATTAATCATAAAAGAACCTTTGAGTAAATAGTTACCGCATGATTCAATCCTTCCACCATACAATGTCCCAATTAAATATAAGACATGGAATTACCGTCAAGTCTTATTTTATTTAATTATATATATTTCGACTCTTAAATGCACAACACCAAATAATGCAAATTAGAAACTCCTTTCTAATTTCATTACGCCTTAACCAAGGACTCTTTGGTTGTCATTTATCAAATCACATAGGACATTTCTCTTCTTTTATTAGAAGTGGTAGATTCTTTATTGATCATATATTATCTCCATGTACAACTTGTTATACCCAAGCATACCCTTTGATATACCCTAAGGGTCTTAAGGAATAAGTCAAAGTATAACTCATCATACACAAGATACTATGATGATCTCAAGTCCAAGGATTACTTGTCTTACTATCACTACTGGTATTCCTATTGACAGCAAGTAAAACTCCATTAGGTATTCCTTAGCGAGCCACGTTCAAATGAACTTATTCTCTAATAAGCACCTATATACTTGCTTTAGTGTCTCCACACAAATGATCATGAGATCAATCATCCTCATCCAATGAGCAAAGCAACGTATGTACCAATCTATCCGGATTCACTAATCCCCAATTTAGTAATCCAATGATTGGGAACTATTTTAGTTTTAAGCTTTCTAAGAATTTAGATCTCATTAGAATGATCATCATCATTATTCTAAAAGCATTGCTTAAAACTATGGGTTTATCACATATTATAAAACAGCATCATGTAGATAATTAAAAGCCCTTAATAAATTAATACTTTTTATTAATAAATGAATAAGATTGTTACAAAGTATATGCTTTATCATCAAACATGATTGGCTTGTGTGCATACTACTTTCATTTACGTCCTCAACACATGGAGTCCGAAGCTGCAGAAGAAGCTGCGTGGAGAGAAAATGCTATTCTGTAGTCTACCCTAGCAAAGGAGAGGCACGAACAGGATATTGCAGAGTTTAATAATGGTCATCTTCGGCGAGATCTGTATCAGACCAAAGAGGAGCTGAAGGTGACTAAGATCAACCAACAGAACATGAGAAGTATGAATGCTGATCTTGTTACCAAGAATGAAGCTTTAAGGGTCAAGAGTGACGAACTTGCCATAGCTAATCAGAGCCTGGATATTCAAGTAGATGAACTTCAGGTGAAGGCTAAACAGGACAAGGAGAGACATATGACCAGGAGCCGAAAACTTTAGAGTAAATTGCAAGCCTTGGAAGAGCTAGGTTCTCCTCTGATTGAAGAACTGCGTAAGTAGATTCAGAATGAGTACCGGGCCTCCGACGAACTGAATGTGGAGATTCTGAAGGTCTACTCAGAAGGGTATGAAGTCTGTAGAGGCCGAGGCAAGGAAAAACTGATTGCAGCTCAATTGGATCCAGCCCTTCTGGTTTCCGAAGATGAAGGTAGTGCCTGAAGCTGATATTGCTGCCTTCTAGTTTTTAGGTATTTTATGGAAAAATCTCTGTCTTTTTATGTTTTTGGAATTGTTTAAAACTTTGTTTAAGGATTTTGACAAAATTTCTATGTTTATGTAGTCGGTTAGTATCATGGATGAATGAATAGTGGACTATTAATGAATCTTCAACTTTCTTTATCATGGCTTCTGTTTTGATTCGTTTCTTGTCAAAAATTCAGCATTAATGAACTTGAATATGCTTAACTTAAATTATGAGTCAGATAAGGCATATAACAGTTAAGTTAGGAAATGATATGAACTGAATTCAATGGACTGAACTGAATGAACCGAACTCAACACTTGAACAAAATAAAGTAATTCATACTTATCGTTTCCGAAGTGTGAGGCAAGCCATGTGTAAGGTGGATTCGGCTGATCCTCCTTGCACCATCAAGATCTTGTTTACCACTCGGGGTAAAACAAATATATAAGGACATTTGTTTACCACTCGGGGTAGAACAATTTTATGAGGACCATGGAATTTGTTTACCACTCGCGGTAAAATAGATTCATAAGGACACACCTGACAATAAGGCTGCCATCGAATGGCCAGCGAGTCCGACCATACCTCCTTACTTTGGTGTCTTTTGTTTACCACTCGCGGCAAAGCAAAATTAAAAGGACTATGGAATTTGTTTACCACTCGCGGTGAAACAAACCCATGAGGACACTCCTACCGAAAAGGCTGCCATCGAATGGCCAGCGAGTCCACCCCGTCCTTCTTATACCGATGAAGTTTGTCTATCCCAAAGGGCCTGACAAATTCGTAAGGACACACCTGCCAAAAAGGCTACAATCGAATGGTCAGCGAGTCCCCCCCGTCCTCCTTACACCATTGTGACTTTAGGGCAAATAGGAAGAAGATCAATTTGTGAAAAAGTGAATCTTTTATTGATGACGATCCAACATTTATAGACTTCCGATAAACTGACTCGATCACTACTGAAAATATTTCCGAAGCCTTCCAGCATGCCAAGTATTCTTGATTTCGGATTCGTCCAATGCCTTCAACCGATAAGTTCCTGGCTTTGGTACTTCAATTACTTCATACGACCCTTCCCAGTTCGGCATTAGCTTTCTCATGTTCTGAGGTGTAGACGCTTCGACTTCTCTGAGGACGAAGTCCCCCACTTCAAATCTACGAAGCTTAACCCCTTTGTTGTAATGTTTGGCTACTCTCGCTGTTGATATCTTTGCCAAATTGATTAAAGCCACCTCTCTGACTTCTTCCAGCAGATCTAAGTTGACCTTCAGTCCATCATCATTGTAGATCTCTTTAAACTGACTAACCCGAAGTCTTGGAGATCCAATTTCAACTGGGACTATGGCATCAGTACCATAGGCCAATCTGAAAGGTGAATCCCCTGTGGTAGTCCTCGGTGTATTCCGATAAGCCCACAATACACTGAGCAGCTCATCTGGCCATCTTCCTTTAGCTTCGTCCAGTCTGCGCTTGATCCCGTTCAGCAGCGTTCTGTTGGTCACCTCAACTCGCCCATTCGAATGTGGATGAGTCACCGAATTCTTCTTGTGCTGAACTCTCAGCTCCTTCAGAAATCCTTCAAATTTTGATCCCACAAATTGGCGTCCATTGTCCGATATCACCAGTTTAAGAATTCCGAAGCGAAATACTACAGACTCTTTCATGAACTTCAAACACTCTTGTTCCGTTATCAACCGAAGTGGCTTTGCCTCTACCCATTTGGTCATATAATCGATGGCAACTATAACAAAACTGACCTGACCTTTAGCTTTTGGCAACGGACCCATTATATCTACCCCCAGACAGTAAAGGGTATAGGAGATAAGATCGAATATAGCTCTTCTGGTGGCTGATGTCGGATCGGACTGTTGAGCTGGCACTTCTCACACTTCTTTACATACTCTGTAGCTTCCTTGAAGATCGTAGGCCAGTAGTACCCCTGTCGAAGTACTTTATAAGCTAGTGACTTAACAGCCATATGGTCGCCGTAAATATCTTCGTGAACCTCTCGAAGAGCATACTCAACTTCAGACGGAACCAGACATTTTAGCAACAGTGACGAAAATGCCCTTCGATAAAGATCCCCATCAATAAGAACGAAGTTGGCACTCTTGTACTTGATCTTCTTTGCCAGCATCTGATCCGAAGGAAGGACGCCATCTGCCAGATATTCTATGTAGGGAGTCATCCAACAATTAGAACGTTCTATACACATCACTGCTTCATGCTGGACACTCGGCTGCTGCAAAACTTCCAAATAAATTGACCCATCAAAAATGCTAGCATCCGTAGTGGCCAGCTTCGATAATGCATCGATAATAGAATTATCGTTGTGCTTTATACCCTGAAACTCAAAGGAGACGAAATACTGCAGCTGATCCTTCAACTCTGCCAAATACTTGATCATTCTCGCCCCGAAACTTCATAATCTCCTGGATACACCTTGACAACCAGCTGAGAGTCACTGTAAATGATCAACTTATGAACCTCTAGACTCTTTGCTAAACGGACCCCTGCCAGCACTGCTTCACACTCGGCCTCGTTGTTCGTTGCTCTGAACCCAAACCTGATGGCCTACTGCACCTTGAATCCCTCCGGACTTGTTAAAATAATCCCTGCTCCGCTAACGTCCGAAGTAGAAGACCTATTTGCATACAGCGTCCACGAGCTCTGACCATGATGGAGAACTGCAACTACTTGATCGAACGTCTCGGCTTCTAGCAACTCGACATCTGCTTCGGAGAACGAACACTCCACCATGAAATTGGCCAAGGCTTGACCCTTAATAGCAGTTTGGGGATGATAATCGATAAAAAATTGGGACAACTCCATCGTCCATGCTGCTAATCTCCCCGAAACTTCTGGTTTACTCATCACTTTCTTCAACGGCTGATCCGTATAAACGACCAGGAGCCGACCTTGAAAATATTTCCGAAGCTTTCGAATAGCAATTATTAAAGCAAAGACAAATTTTTCAATGTTTGGGTACCTGGTTTCAGCATCTCTTAGGACATGACTGACATAATAAACCGGATCTTTGCTTCACCCTCGCTTCTCGAACCAACAACGCTTCTAATCGCCAAATCGAACTAGTTTGCGGATACAAATACAAAGTCTCATCCAGTGCAGGTTTCACCAATAAAGGAGCCGAAGATAGATATGTCTTTATGCCTTGGAAGGCGTCTTCACACTCCGAAGTCCACTGAAACGTCTTTGCATTCTTCTCATCCTTTCAACGTCTTTGAAAAGCCAGAAACACCTTTCTGTCGACTTGGACATGAACCTCCTCAAAGCTGCAATCCTCCCTGTCAGACGTTGAATATCTTTGAATGACTGAGGAGTCTTCATGTTCAAGATGGCCTGGATCTTCTCTGGTTTGGCCTCAATGCCCCTCTGACTGACTAGATATCCCAAAAATTTATCAGCACCGAGTCTGAAGGTGCACTTCATCGGATTGAGCCTTAATTTGTGATGGCGGACTGTCTGGAAACATTCCTCCAAATCATCCAGATGCTTTTGAACAAATATGATCTTCACGATCATATCATCCACATAAACCTCCATGTTCCTTCTGAGCTTCTTCTGGAAGACAAAGTTCATCATTCTATGATAAGAGGCCCCAGCATTTATCAGGCCAAAGGTCATCTTCTTATAGTCGTACACCGAACGGTGCGTGATGAATGTTGTTTTCGGAATGTCCTCCTTGCACATAGAAATTTGATGATAACCTGAAAAGGCATCCATAAAGCTTAGTAATGCATACCCTGAAGTGGCGTCGATGAGCTGATCAATATGGGGCAAAGGATAGAAGTCCTTCAGACAAGCTTTATTTATGTCTGTGTAGTCGATGCAAACTCGCCACTTTCCATTCTGCTTATGCACCAAAACCACATTTGCCATCCACTCCGGATAGTCGATCTCAAAAATTAAGTCAGCAGCTATCAGCTTGGCAATCTCTTCATCAATGATTCTCTGACGCTCGGGTGCAAAGATCCGCCTTTTCTGCCGAACTGGCTTCTTCGTTGGATCCACATCCAACCGGTGTTCTGCTACCCTACGACTGATCCCAGGCATGTCTTGTGGCTCCCACGCAAATATATCCACAAAACAGCGAAGAAGTTCCACAAGGTTTGTTCGGAAGGGCTCCGGCAGACCCGAGCCTATCTTCACTGTTTTATCTTTCTTTCTAAGGATCAATTCGATCTCCTCTGTCTCTCCGACAGGCATGACCAATGGCTTTGAACTGCTTTCGGTGAATGGCTCGATCTCTATTGCCATGGTCTTCTTTTGCTTGCTGACCCCTACTCCCGAGGAAATAACAGCATTACGATAACAGCGTCGGGCCAGATCCAAGTCCCCTGCTACCTCTCCAACTCCGTGTGCTATTGGGAACTTGATCTTGAAGTGGGGGATGGAAGTCACTGCTTGAAGAGCAGTCAGAGTAGGTCTACCCAGTATGGCGTTGTAGGCCAAATCTACATGCACAACATAAAATTTACATGTTATTTCTACCTGTTTTGGAGTAGTACCGAAGATGACCGGTAGCTCAATAGTTCATGCCACTTTGACTGGATCGTTGCTAAAGACATATAGGGGAGCCTCCTGCCCGACCACCATCTTTCGCCCATCAAGATGCATCCTCTGATAAGCATGGGCATACAGAATATCCACAGAAGACCCGTTGTCTATCATCATTCGCCTCATATCTACCGAACCCACTTGTGCAGTGATCACCAATGCTCCTTCATGGGGTTCGATGGGCTCCGAAAGATAATCTGCATCATTGAAGGATATGACTGTCCCTGGAAATGGTTTATCGATCTTCGGGAGAACACCCGCCACGGACATGACCGAATCCAGATGTCCTTTCCTCTTCTTCCCTGCCAATTTCCCTGTCGTCCCACCAATTATTACATCAACGACGTGCCTCGGCGGTTGATTTGGAGCAGGCTGCACGGGGGGAACTGTTTGAACCGTCTGGACAGTACGGTCAACATTCTGCTGATCTTGTTGGTCCCTCCCGGCCACATACTGAACTAACATACCGCTCTGAACCTTCCTTTCCATAAAGTCCTTTAAATTGCAACACTCATTAGTGTCGTGACCTGCAGCTTGATGATAGCCACAATACTTTCGAGCATTGCCCTATCCTGGCTTGAGAGTATCACGCGGAGGTTCAAAGAACGGTTGGTTCCTGATTTGATCCAAAATCACCGACCTATCCGTGTTCAGTTTGGTGTAAACCTTATTCACCCTCGGGGTAGGAGCAGGTGGCCTTTACTTTTCTGTCGCCATGAGTTGTTATATTTCTTCGAGCTACCCTCGGACCGATTATCATACCCTCCCCCTTTCTTCTGATCGCCTTCGGCCTTAGGAGCATCTGCCTCCTTCATTTGATCCGAAGAAGGACGTTTTAGGCTATTCATAGCCTCCTCCACCACAATGTAGCCTTCGGCTTTATCAAATGCTTGGGCCAAGCTCTTCGGATGGTGAAACATCAGCTTCTTCACCAACTTCTCTGACTTTACCAAGTCTAAACCATTCTGAAACAAACCCACAGCCTGGAGATCATTGAGGTCGAACACCTGGCTAACAGCTTCCCTGAACCGCTTCACATACTGACCCAAGGACTCATTGGTGAACTGTCGGACCTGTGCCAAAGAACCTGTAGGCTTCCCTCTTTTTTGGTTACTCCTGAAACGGGCATGGACTTTGTCACATAGCTCGGACCATGATGATTATGAATCTGCAGGTAGAGTCCCCATCCACTGCCTCTTATCCTTCCTTAACATTGTGACGAACGTATGACATTTGGCAGCATCAGTGAAATCATAGTAATCCATCAGCCGGTCAAACGCCTGGCTATGGTCATAAGGATCCCCAAACCCATCGTAACTCTCCATGTGGGGCAACTTCTTTGTGGTGTCTGCCTTCTCTTTAAGAATATCCAAGGAAAAGGGAGATGCCTTCTTTTCCGGAGTATCCTTCGCCTGCTGAACCTCAGCTAATTGTTTCTGAAGCTCCTTTAACTCCTTCACCAAGAAATCCACACCTTCTGGCTGCGAGGAGACTTCTTTCTCCTGAATAACTTTCTGCTTCTGAGCGGATTGACCTCCCCTATCCGACTCCACTGCCTTCGTTGGACTTCTGGTTCTGCTCCAGCGCACAATTCTATCCTTATGATGAGAATATTCACGTTGGTGCTCTCTCCTTCGGTTCTCAGGTACATACTCCCTCGATCGGCTTCTCTGTCTATCACCGCCGCGACCGTGAGAACTAATAACTACCAGTGCTTTCTTAGACACCTCGGGAGTTCTACTTCTTGACCGTCTTCGCTCTTGAGGTCATCCTCGAGAAGCGTGAATAGAATGTTCTGGTTCCTTTCCTTCTCGCTGTTGCACATCCTTAGGCCTACTACGCCTCTTGGACTGCACATGACTAGATGCCTCGTCCCTCAACTCCGCGACCCGAAGCATTTGTTCGGCTATATCTTCTCTTTGTTTTAGAAGGACATCCAAAGCTTTATCCGCCTCCTCTGCCATCTTTGCCAACTTGGCAGCCCTGTCATCTTGACCACTTCGGTGACGAGTTCTAGACGGTGAACCTTCTACCCGTCTTTGGTCTCGATCACGATCTCTGTCCTCATCAAATTTCAACCTCCTTCTGGCTTTGACATGGGCTCTCGAACGAGAACCCCCAGAATCATGCTTAGAAGCCGTGCTCTCATGAGCACTTTTGGAAGGATCCAGACGATCCTTAACAGAAACACGAGGCAACGACGAACTCACATCCATCACTTGCCCCTCTGGTGTATTATCTCTACTTCTCACCATCTTCCGAAGTAGATTAAATGAATGTGATTGAAAACTCAATGACACTAGAACTCAACCCTCCTTCTAACGCCAATGTTAACGCCAGGATCTTCTGCCACGTCCCAATCACTTAAGACGTCCTGATCCTGCACAGTAAACACGATCAACACCAAAAGCTTGACGGCTTCGACCGTCGGGGGATAGCACAGGCGTGAGAGTCAGTATCGGTGTTCACAAGGGTTTACAATGTAGGATAATAATATCTAGTGTCTTGAGAGAGATAAAATATTCAGTTGTGTGAGTGTGTACGTACCTGTTGCTTGAAGACTTTCTTGCTAGGTTATAGTCTTTTGCTTATTCTATGTGCCACACCCACTCACCGTCTCGACACGCCCCTTGATCTCGATGGTTTCTGCCATTGCAGACAACCCACCCACTACCACCAGTAGTCACCAATTGTTTTCTGCCCGCCGTAGTCTAAGGATCCCATCCACATTAATGCATGACAGGTCCACTAGTCAACTGTCATGCCTTTTCATCATTACCAGTCAAAATAATAGATATTAAAATATTTAATGGGTCAGCCCACTAACCCGATCCAGAACTATAAGGGTTTGACAGAAATAATATAATGACTTAGGCCCAATAACTCTAAGATCCATTAATGATGATCGGGTGGACTAACCAAATAAATAGGTCTAACATGTTCGGCCCAATAAGCGAAATATCATGACCCAACATATATATATATATATATATATATATATATATCGACCCTCTAGATGCTGCTTAGAAACAGTTCTACTGCCCATACTTGACTAAGAAGTTCAATGTAGATAGCCAAATTCTAGTACCTAGCTAGGAATTAATAAGTTCATCAGATCTATCTGCATTTTCAACATATATGAAATATGGGTGCCTTCTCTTCTTCCTCGTTGACCCATCACTATATATCGTGCACAAGTCGTTTAAAGAGGCTAGGAGAATTTAAAGTGAGAATATAAATGCTATACTATTAATTAGATAGGTATTGATGGATTTGACATTTCGGTATATATAAATAATGCAATGCATGTCACATTTTGTGCAATTTTCTATTAAATTATACCCTTTAATTATTTAGACCTATTAAATCATACCCTTTATTTAGGTGTTGTTTCTTAAAAGAAAATTGTTATATATGATTGAGAAGATAGCAAATATATATGGCATTTAATTAATTCCTAGTAATTATACCTTGGTGGCTTTTTTTTTTTTTTTTTTAATTTCCGCACACAAATTAAGAATACTTACACCCAAAGAATTGAACTATTGACCTCATAGAACCATGAAGCCAGAACCATACTGCTTGGTGGCTTTTGGCCAACATTAAGGGCAAACCCTAGCTATCAAACAAGATATAACTATTTAATTAACCATGCATGCATACTGAAAGAAGAAGATAAAGATGATGCTGTTCATGCATGTAAGTGTTGGAGTTTTTGTGCGTGCTCTTTTTGGCATTAATTTCATATGTACACATACAAGCAGATATGAAAACATATATTTTTACTCAGCATGCGGTACATTTGTAGCATGCATGCATGCAGCAGTTGTCAAGTTTCTACCATGCAGTGTCGAGTACAAATAATTTTGAAGACATAATTAAATTATAGGTCAAGAGCTTAATTAGTTACACATGGATATATTTAAATCTGATTCAAGAAGTTATATAATTGTTCTTTTAATTAATTAGAATGTGATTTTCTATTTTTATTTCAGTTTTGTATGGAATGGAACACACAGACACACACACACACACACACACACACACACATATATATATATATATATATATATATATATATTGTATCATTAATCCAAATATTTTGAATTTTGGTATTCACTTTCAGAAATAAAATTATCTTTGTCTTTTAAAAAAAAATAAAAAATCATTATGTTATGCATGATCACCGACAATATATAACCATTAATTACTACTACAAGGGAGGGACAGTTGGGCATAAAGCAAATAAAAGTCAAAGCTTGCACCTTATTTTTGAAAACTCAATTAATATATAAGCTTTGCTTGTACCAAGCTAGACGTACTGTTGTATATTTGAAAAAAGAAAGTTAGGTAGCACATGGTCTAGTAATAATATTATTAGTAATAATTGATAATCATCATCTTCTTCATATACTATCGTCATATATATATATACACATATGTGGCATGTATGTACGTAATGGTCAAAGGTTCGCAACTCTGAATTTTATTCTTCGTTTCCTGGCCTGTCAGAATAGTAGATTTTTTGTTGATCGTCAGAATTGGTCCTGGGTTTTCTAAGGTATATGACAAAATTTTCTAAATTTGCTTCTTTATACAAACTAAATAAAAAAATAAAAAAATTATCAATTAATTAATTTTATTAAAATTATAAAAATTTATAAAAGATAAGGAAGAATACTTTAAAATGTCATCGAAGTAAATAATCATCACATGTATCTACAAAATAAAAATATCAATGAAATCGATAAAACTAATGAAATACACACTGTAGTTGACAAGTTTTACTGATTACACAATTGAACTTTTAATTTTTTAAATTACCTCGCTAAACTAATTATTATTTTAAAATTAGATTATTCCGTTAAAAAAAATAAACGGCCGTTAATTTTTTATCTACAAAACTAATGAATTACCCACTGTAATTGGCACGTTTTATTGATTACATCATTGAACTTTTAATTTTTCAGATTATCCTATTAAATTAATTAAAAAAATGATTATTTAAAATATTTTTAAAATAGTTATTATTTTCAGTAAAAAATATTAGAAACTTTAATTTTTTTCATAAAATGAGTAAAGTTTCATAAAATATAGATTTTCAAAAAATAAAGTTTTATGAAAGCTTACTGATTTAAAAAAAAATCTTTTTTTTTCTTTTGAAAATAAAGTTTATTTTTTTGAATCTATATTTTATAAAATTTTACTCATTTTTAAAAATATGAAGAATTTTCCAATTTTTTTCTTGAAAATAATATTTATTTATAAAATTATTAATTTCTTTTTGAAAAAATTGTATCAATTTTTTTATTTATTTTTACTTGTTTTTTTATTTAATTTCTATTTTAGTTTTTTTAAAAAAAATTATAATATTAAGAATGTGTCATTCTTTTAAAAATTAAGTAGACATTAATTTAATTTAAAATCACTTTAATTTTTTGAATCTATATTTTATGAAACTACAAATTTTATGAAGTAAAAAAGTTTTTAATATTTTTTACTTAAAATAATAATTATTTTTAAAAATATTTAAAATAATTATTTTAATTAGTTTGATGGGGTAATTTAAAAAATTAAAAGTTCAATGGTGTAATTAGTAAAATGTGCCAACTATAATGAATAATTCATTAGTTTTGTAGATAAAAAATTAATGTCCGTTTATTTTTTTTTTAACGAAATGACCCAATTTCAAAATAATAATTAGTTTAGTGGTGTAATTTAAAAAATTAAAAGTTTAATGGTGTAATCAGTAAAACCTACCAACTATAGTGCGTATTTCTTTAGTTTTGCCCAATAAAATCTAAACCACAAAACATCATTTAAAATGTCTTCTTGTTATACTTTTAGATGTAAAATCATCAATTATACTATCATATTTAATATTTTCTAACATATCATTTTCAATGAATAATATCGCTAATCTTTTTATTATTTTATTATTTTCTATACATAAATACATAAATTTATAAAAAAAAATTGGACCCCTTCAACTTTGGACCCCTGGACGGTTTTTTCTCATTAGCCCATGCCTGTAGTTAGCTCTATTGATCGTCACCCTCGAATATATCCATCACTTTCATAAAAGAAGATAAAAAATTTAATTAATTAAAAAGTCTAAATTACATAATTTAAATTTAAGATATTATATATATATATATATATATATATATATATATATATATATATATAGAGAGAGAGAGAGAGCGAGATCAAGTGCATACCTTATCTTACTCATCTATATATATTTCTTTTAATTTGGCGTGCAGACCCACAACGGTTTTAGGTTATACAATAATCGTAAATACATACTTTTAGCGACGGACAACATATAACGTCACTAAAAGTATGATTTTACGGTTGTATGACCAAACGTCAGTCAGTCCGTCATTAAAAGGGGTGAAAGACGCGAGTAATAATGTAAGACCCCAACTTATTATAAATAAAATTGAATTTTCTCTATTTATTATCTTGAATTAATAAGGTGTTAATTTCATATAATACTTTGGTTATGGGTGAAATGTGCAAATTTTACAAAATAAGCAAGTGGTTATAAAATATTCATTTTTTTCGGGGAATATTCTTTTGATCGTGAAATATTCTTTTTGTTTGGAATATTAAATGCGGCCAGCCAGCCCATTCGTGGGGCTCATAAGAGAATAACCGCTTGGATGAAGAAAATGACAAAGTATGAGTTTTTATAAATAACGGGCGTAGTTATTACTGTTAACAACATTGTTGATTACTCCGGTGGTTAAAATACGATGAATACGCGTGGTGCACAATAATAGCACCAGTATTGCAAGATTGTTGAATTATTGATTCGTACGTAAGAAGGCACTACTCAATAATTGTTACTGATGATATCGCTTCAATATTTTATTTTATTGATTCAATAATTTCTGCGTTGATAGTTTATATTATTGTTGTTTCAATAATTGTCACTGCACAGTATTTCCCATTATCAGATCAATAATTCATATTATTTGAATAATATTATTAGATAAGTATTATTGGCAATGTCTAGAAAGTTACGTCAAGGAGAGGTTTGGTCACCTAATTGCATACCAAGAAGAAGAAAAATCTTATCGAAAGCCCCTCTTTCTCCTGAACTACTTTTGTTGTCATAATCAGATTCTTAATATTATTTGTGAATCATTAATTATTGATTTATATGATAAAGAAATATTTATTTGATGTGGATATAAATAATGGATTTATTTATGTGGTTATAAATGAAGGAATTAATGTGGAGGTGTTTTATCAGTATTTTGTCGGATTAGAGGTATTAAAAATCATCCGTTTGTGGATTTCAGATATTTTCAGTTTGGAATTCGATTTCAGGCAGAATGGACATAAAATTCTTATTTTTCTGATAATCGGGCTATTTTCTATGAATTGTTGAAGTTTCAGAAAATAAAATGATTTTTATTAAATTATGGGTGGGACCCACTCTTGTTTGACAACATATGGGCTGCTGAAAATTGTTCAAAGATGGCTGGTATTATTTGTCAACAAAGCATGCGTATAAGTTGGTGTAATAATAATAATATTTTATTATTTAGTCTCCTTTGGCGTTCTAACATTTTTCTATAAATAGGCACTTAGGTTAGAATTGAAAATCACACCAGAAATAAGTTTTCTTTCTCTCTAGATTATTAAGCATATTCTTGTGAGTATTTTGATACTTTGAGTATGACGCCCCCAAAATTAGGTATACATCACCCATCTTGGGTCGACACTTACATGGTACAGAATTTAAAAACAACTTATTAACATAACTGTCGTGTACAATACGACATAAACTGTGAGTTTAAATACAAATATCGTCTACTAGATATTATACAAACTCTCAAATAAAAGTCCTCATTACGATTATTATTATCACTATTTTACGAATAGTGAGGACTACTAATACTATCTTGAGGACCATCACTGCTTCCCAGGCTCGTCCCCATTTATATTATCATTTTCGAAGAGAATGTTGAAAGAAAGGGTGAGCTCAACTAGCCCAATGAAGAAATATTATGACTAAGATAATGCGTAATAAATTATCAATAGTCTTCAATAATGTTAAACCGATAAAATACAATAGATAACCGGTTTAAGCTGCAGCTTAATACGCAATCCATTAAAAGAGTCAAGTAGAAAATAAAGTCTACTATCTTTTAGGTTTTAAAAGTTTTTCATCATTTGTTTATAAATTTGAGACTCGACTTTAATAAATATTTCACATCATCGAATCACCCCCGCACTACTACCAAGGATATTCTTTAAGATCACGACCACAATTATTCATGCACTACGCCGAGAATATTTGTGTATTCATTAATGGTCATGATCATGCCAACAATCGTCCATCAATGCACTACTACTGACCGAGGATTTTTATCACATCATTTGTAACATTACGATTACCATGATTACATCGAATAGTCTCTCAATCATAATCATACCAAGTCCATCTACGCACTACAAAGCTGACGATGACTTTCAAAAAATATAAACATGAGGATGATGACAATGATATAAGAATTCAATAAAACAAGTTCAAGAATTATTTTATCCGTGAATTATTAACGTCCAAATTGTCAACATGATCTTTTTTTTGTAGAGTAAAATTCAAGAATGATCGGAAGAATATTTTCATGAAAAGATCTTGGATGAAACGCAAATATCAAGGATATTCTACTAATTTCATGGAGTATAGAAGTCAAAGTTTTAACCAACCGAGTATAATAAAGAATGGAATAACAAAAGAAATCACCATGCATGCGATAGATCGCATGCATGTGTTATTCCAATGTAATAATAAATAAAGGAACCAAAGTCGTGAAATTACACCAAGCGTGATGTTCCAACGTAATAATAAAGATGGAACCGCATCCTGTAAAACACATGATAGGATATTCCAACGTAATAATAAAGACGGAACCAGTCCGTAAAACACATGCATGGATGTTCCAATGTATAAATAAAGATTTTAACCGGTCCGGTGTAAAACACATGACGTGATGTTCCAATAGAATAATAATAAAGATTTTAACCAGTCCCTAAAACACACGCATGATGTGATGTTCCAACAGAATAATAGAAGAATGTCACCAAGTATAGGGTAAACCACTTATACAAAAGTTATTCCAATGTAATAATAAGCAATGGAATAACAACAGCTTCTCTTCATGAATAAGAAAGAATAACACCCTTACATTTGGTAGAGATTGAATCTTTAATGGTAGTAACAAAATACTCTTCTTCTTTCTCTCTATTCTCTCTATACTTTCTCTCTCTATAGCTTGAATGAATTCGTGAAAATAATGAAGCCCTAGGCCTCTATTTATAGAAAATTTCTAGCTTAAACCGCTGGTAGAAAAGGCAAGTGGCTTGACGAATCGGTTTGGCGCTTTGAATGTGAAACGACAAGTGGTTCGGCGCTTTTGTAATGTGAAACGACAAGTGGTTCGGCGTCTCGGTAAAGGTAATTACTATTAACGAAGTAAATACTATTGATTTAAGGTAAATACTATTCACAAGGGTAATTACTATTGACGAAGGTAATTACTATTAACGAAGGTAAATACTATTCACAAGGGTAATTACTATTGACGAAGGTAATTACTATCGACGAAGAGACTCTTAGATGATGACATATACGAGCCCCCATAAAATAATCAAACTTACCACAAATCATTTTTTTTTTCATCAACACATAATTAATCTTTCAACAATTATTAATCATTTATAACTCATGTCGTCTCAATTATTGATTTAATACTATATAACATATTATACGATGATATTTGTGACAATAATTGAATCAATAATATAAGAGATATGATGCGTAATTATCAGTAGCAATAATTGAGTATAAATGAGTGACTTCTCACGTAAGCATCAATAATCAATAACGTGTGCTACTTACGCATTACTGCGTAGACATCGCATTTTTACCACCGGGTAGTTCAGCGCTTTTAACGAACACCTCCGTAGTTATATTTTTATAAAATATTTTTGTCGCTTTCTCAATCCGATAATAATTACATTGTGGGGTCCACCAATGATTGAGCCATTGTATTTAATATTCCCTAACAAAAAGAATATTCCCCACCAAACGAATATTTTATAACAACTTGCATACTTTGCAAAATTTATAAATATTACCCACAACTATAACATTATATCAAATTTATTCCATAATATTCAAAAATAATATTTATAGAAAAATTCATCTTTATTTATAAAAGCTGGGGTCTTACATTGAGTGTTGCTATACGTTGCAAGTTTCTGTCAGCACTATATCCGATATTCCGATCAAAAGTACCGTTATTTTGAGGTAAGGGGTGTTATTTTCTTCTCAAATGATATTATTTTCTTCAATATCATTATGCCAAAATATTGGTGAACTTTTTAATCAAATTTGGAACTTGTTGTGTCGGGGTTACTATTCACGTATACAACACTATTCACGAATACGACACTATTCATCGAAAAATAAAAATTTTCCTTTTTGTCCAAAATGTCTATTTTGGCTACTATCTTTGATTGTATCCATGTTTTGATCGTTATTTTTGAGTTCTGCTTCACAATTGGTTATTATGAAGTATTATTGATCTTGGATAAATTGTTATACGAATCCCTAATATTTGTCCTTCTGCCTCACTGGATTCGTTCCCTAAAATATTTTTCATCATCCTCAGTCCTTAATGACGATATTATTGAATATCTTTGGCCCGTAGAGCAAAGATGAATAGGTGTTGAGATGAACATGACCAACCGGTGATACAAATGAATATTTTTGGCCTGTAATGTAAAGATGAATATTTGATTAAAGATGTATATTGATTGTTGTTACAGTGATAAAATATTGATGATGGACTTTTAAATCATAGAAGATAGTAGAACTCATTCTCTACTTGACTCTTCTAATGGATTGCTGTTTTCGCTGCAGTTTTGATTTAAAACTTGTTGTCTATTATGTTTATCAGATTTTTCCCTGTTGAAGACTAGTGATAATTTGTTGTATATTATCTTAGTCATAATATTCTTTACTGGGCTAGTTGAGCTCACCCTTTTTCTTTTTGTTCCATTTTTCTTCTCAGGAGGTGAGAACCTATCTTCTCAGGAGGTGAGAACCTAGCAGGATCGAGTCGGGGTATGGAGTGATGATTTTAGAAAGATGTTTTAGCAGTCCTCACTATTTCTGTAAAATAATGTATTAATAATTGTAATGAGAATTTTATTTGATTGTGGATATTGTCTAGAAGACAATATTTGTATTTAAACTCACATTTTGTGTTGTCGTATTTTGCCCGACATTTGTATTATTGAAGTTGTAGTTTGCTTTCTGTACCATGTATTTTGCGACTCAGAATGGGTGTTGTATACCTATTTTTGGGGGTGTCACAGTTGGTATCAAAGCTTAGGGATATGATATCTGGCGGAGATCAGGGAATAGAACTAGGAGGGGAGAGATGATTAAATCCTTCGCTAGTGTGTCCTAACTAAGCTTATTTGTTAGTTGGTCATAATATAGGGATATTATATGATATGTTAATTTTTTAATTAACCTTGTTTTATGGCGATGATTTAAGAATGGGTCACCGAGAACGTTAACAATGGAGTGTATGAGACTGTGGAACAACCTTTAGTCACAAACCGTGAGAACGCGTGCGACATATGAAGACAATATTCCTCCCAGTAAACAACACTACCGAGCAAACGATGAACGATGGAATGTTTGGGAGCTTTTTGCGCTTTATGCAAAATCGAGATTTGGGAGACTCGTGTCCAAAATACGGGTGAAGTGATGGCAACATACGCATTCATCACAAACAACAAACAGCTTCAAGGAGTTGGGACCACTGATTTCTTGGGAAAGCCGTCCGATTAAGACGAAAAAACATGGGTCAATAAATTACTAAGATATTCTATGTCTTGGATGCATTGGAGGAACGTAAGGTTCCATTCGCCACCTTTATGTTCCGTGGAGAGGCGTGATTACTTGTAAGACCCCAAATTATTAATAAATGAAATTTATTTTCCTCTATTTATTATTTTGAAATAGTAAGGGTTGATTTGATTAATGTGGTTAGTTATGGGTAAAATGCATAAATATTTCAATAAGCAAGTGGTTATAAAATATTCATTATTGTTTGGGAATATTTGTTTGGTCGTGGAATATTAAATCGCTTCGTGGGAATATTCGCATTTACGGTGCGATCTTTTGTGGACCTCATAACTGAAAGCGATTGGATGAAGAAAACGACAAATATAAGTTGTTTATAAATAACGCCAGAAGTAGTTATTACAGTATTATCTTGTTGGAATACCCTATGGTTAAAACACACTAATACGCGTTGTTGAACAAGAAGATACCAGATTTGCACCAATTATTGATTCTTACGTAAGAAGGCACTACTCAATAATTGTTACAATAATTATTGCTTAGTATTTTTATTTATTGATTCAATAATTCTTTGCATTGATAATTTATATTATTGTTGTTTCAATAAAATTGTCATTACACAAGATTTTCCATTATCGAGCAATAATTCATATTATCTCGAATAATATTATTAGAAAACATTATTGGCAATGTCTAGAAAGTTCTGTCTAAGGAGAGGTTTAGTCACCTAATTGCTTGCAAGATAGTGAGAGATCCTTATTGGAAAGCCCCCTCTTTCCTGTGAACTGCATGGTTGTCAATAATGTGATTTTGTAATATTATTTGTGAATAATTAATTATTGATTTATATGATGAGGAAAATATTGATTTTATGTGGATATAGATGGAGAAAATTTTTAAAATGACAATTGTTGAAAATTAATATTTTATCTTTTTCTGATAAAATAATTCATTTAAATATATTATTTTAATAATATATTAATCTATGATATTTTTACAACGAATGTGGGATATATGAGTATACGAGGAGGAAGAGTATTTTTGTTGCAATAAATGTTTAAAACATGTTAAACATGTCGGTGGACCCCATTTCTTGACTGAAATTTGATTATAGCACAGAAAATTGTCCGTATGTGGATTTCTTTTGGTCAATTTCATTTGGAATTCGGAAAAACTTTCTTCCGCAAAGTTGTAGAGAATTGAATTTCCTATAAAAACTCACGAGATTTGAATTTTCTGATAAAAGGGCTATTTATTATGAATTATTGAAGTTCCGAAGTTCCGAAATAATTAATTTTTGGGAGTTTTAGTTAATTATTTTGAGAAAAACGTTTTTGTAACTAAGTTGGCCTCACATGTGATTCAAATGGGCTGAGATCAGTTGTCTAAGGTGGGCTAAAGAAAATGTGAAAATATATTAATATTATATTCAATTTTCTACTTTGGTGTTAAGCATTTTCCTATAAATAGGGTGCTTAGGATAGAATTGAAAAATACACCGTAAACCCAAGTTTCTCTCTATTTCTCTCTCGATATATTGAGCGTATTCTTGTGGGTATACTTTGAGTATTGTTAGGCGGTGCAAGTTCCTTCAAAGACTATACCCTTATTCCAAATTGAAGTACTAATCTTTCGAGGTAAGGGATGTTATTTTCTTCTCAAATGATATTATTTCTTCAATATCATTATCTTTGAAATATTGGTTGGAACTTTTTATCAAATTTGGAACTTTTTCATGTCGGGGTTACTATTCATGAATTACTATTCACGAAGTTACTATTCATGAGTTACTATTCACGAAGTTACTATTCATGAGTACTATTAATGAAGCGTGAAGATGTTTTTTTATTGGAATTTCTATCTTTTGGTGTTTGAGTTACTATTCACGTGTACACTTCACGTTGACACTATTCACTTAATATTCATTCAATTCAAAAAATAAAAATTTTTCTTTTCGCTCTAAAATATCTATTCTCGGATACTAGCTTTGATTGTATCCATGTTTTGATCATTCTTGAATTTTACACCCCTATGATTATTTTTGAGGTATTTTTGGACGTGGATAAAACAAAGTACGAATCCTTAATCCTTAATCCTTGTCATTTTGTTTCACTGGATTCGTTTCTTTAAAAATATTTTTCATCATCTTCAGTCTTAAATGATGATATTATGGAATATCTTTGGCCTGTAGTGCAAAGATAAATGATTTCTTGATGAATATCTTTGGCCCATAGTGCAAAGATGAACAGGTGTTGAGATGAACATGACCGACTGATTAATATCTTTGGCCCGTAGTGCAAAGATGAAACAGGTGTTTAGATGAACATGACCAATCGATGAATATCTTCTTGGCTCAGTAGTGCAAAGATGAATATTTGATTCGTATATATATTGATTGATGTTACAGGATAAAATATCGACGATGAACTTTTAAATTCATATATAGAAGATAGTAGTTTGCATTCTCTACTTAACTCTTCTAATGAATTATTATTTCCCGCTGCGAATATTGATTTAAAATTTGTTGTCTATTGTATTCTATTAGATTTTTCCTCGTGTTGAAGACTAACGATAATTTGTTGTATATTATCTTAGTCATAATATTCTTTACTAGGGCTAGTTGAGCTCACCCTTTTCCTTGTTGTTCCATTTTTCTTCTCGTGAGGCGAGAATGTAGCGAGTACTAGTCGGGGTATGGAATGAAGGTTCTAGAGAGAGTCGTTTAGTAGTCCTCACCATTTTTATAAAATAATGTATCAATAATTATGATGGGGATTTATTTGCGTGTGGATATTGTCTAGATGGCAATATCTCGTATTTAAACTCACGCTTTATATGTTGTAATAAGTAAAGTTGTAGTTATTTCGCACCATGTATTTGGCGACTCAGAATGGGTTGGATGGAATGGACCTATTTTGGGGGCGTCACATTACTGGTGGGAATCCGTGAAGCGTACCCAGCCAGCCGCACTTAATATGTCTTGGGAAAGATTTCGGAAATTGTTCAATGACAAGTACTTTCCAGAAAGTATTCGTCATATGAAGGAGGTAGAGTTTATTAGACTCGAAAAGAACAACATAACAGTGTCTCAGTACGAGGCAAAGTTCGCAGAGTTATCCAGGCTTGCACCTCATTTGGTGGAGAATGAGGAACGTATGACACGGATGTTTCTAAGAGGTCTAAAACCCGAGATTCGTCAATACCTTATATCTCATAAATTTTCTCTGTATTCAGATGTTGTCAATATGGCTTAATTATTAGAGCGAGACAATGAGTATACTCAACCGAGGGATCATAACCAGGGTCATACCGATGACAGCAGTCATTGGAGCGATGATAACCTGCGAGGAGGGAAGAATACAGATAAAAGCGGTAACCACTCGGGTGGTAATCGTGGCCATGATAATAGAAGAAGGTGAGTCTAGTGGAAATTTCAAAAAGAGGAGATTCAACAATGACGGGAAGACATCGGCTGAAAACACCAAAGATCAACTGTTGTTAGGGAGGAGAACGACCACCTACCGTAAGGTTACAAATGCGGAAAGAGGTACATATCACATTGAACCGTCCACAACAATCCAAGGTATGTTATAACTGTGGAAAGGAGGGTCATATAGCCCGAGAGTGTTCTGTAGCAAAACCAAGTTCAGCGGGGATGGTGACTCCAAAAGCTATCCCGGATAAGTCGAAGTCAATGGTTCCTGGAAGAGCGTTTGTCGTGACTGGCCAAAACGTGAGGAACCCAAACGAGGTGATCACGGGTAAGCTAATCTTGAATTCTTACGAAGTTTATACCTTACTAGATACCGGTTCTACCCACTCTTTTATCTCTCTTGCTTGTGCTCAACGTTTAAACTTGACTCCGGAGAAATTAGACTTTGATTTATATGTTGAAACTCCATTAGGTGAAACCTTCGTTACATCTATAATTTATAAATCTTGCTTGATCCAAGTTAGCACAATCACATTACGTGTTGATCTCATCTCTTTAAAGATACTTGCTTTTGATGTGATTTTAGGAATTGATTAGTTAACCACTCATCATTCCAAAATTGATTGTTTTCGTAAGGTTGTTAGTTTTCATATTCCTAACCAACCTGTCATACGAATTCAAGCAACTAAACCACTAAAATTAGTCACTGTCATATCAAGACACAAAGCTATTGGTTTATTGAAAAATGGATGCCAGGCTTTCTTAGCCCATGTTATGGATTTGAATAAAGACAAGTCAGATTTGGATAATATTTCGGTTGTTAGAGAATTTCCTGATGTATTTCCTGAAGAACTTTCCGGTCTACCCCCAGAACGTGATGTTGAATTCTTTATTGACCTTGAACTGGGTACAAAGCCAATTTCTAAAACCCCATATCGAATGGCTCCTATTGAACTTCAGGAGTTAAAAGTCCAACTACAGGAGTTATTAGACATCGGTTTCATTCGTCCTAGTACATCTCCTTGGGGTACTCCTATTTTATTCGTAAAGAAGAAAGACGGGAGTATGCGACTTTGTATTGACTACCGAGAATTAAACCATGTCACTATCAAGAATAGGTATCCGCTACCTCGCATTGATGACCTATTTGACCAGTTACAAGGAGCACAATTCTTTTCAAAGATCGATCTTCGTTCTGGATATCATCAGCTGAAGAATAAATTTGAGGATATTCCAAAGACTGCCTTCAGAACTCGGTACGGGCATTATGAATTCTTAGTCATGTCTTTTAGATTGACTAATGCTCCTGCTGCTTTCATGGATATGATGAACCGTGTATTCAAGGAATACTTGGATCAGTTCGTTGTTATCTTTATTGATGACATCCTCATCTATTCCAAAAGCTGTGAAGATCATGAGCACCATTTGAAGCTGATACTTGAAAGGCTTCATGAAAACAAGCTATATGCCAAGCTAAAGAAATGCGAATTCTGGCTTGAGGAAGTAGCATTCCTTGGGCACGTGGTGTCAAAACATGGAGTATCTGTTGACCCGACGAAGATTGAATCAATACAAAGTTGGGAATAACTGAAGTCGGTGACCGAAGTACGCAGCTTTCTGGGTTTAGCTGGTTATTATCGGAGATTCATGGAAGGATTTTCTCTAATCACTACTCCGTTAACTCAGCTAACTCGGAAAGATACAAAATTCTTATGGAGCGAGAAATGCGAGAAGAGTTTCCAAGAACTCAAGAGGAGACTCATTTCGGCACCTGTTCTGGCAATACCATCTGGTACGGATGGATTTGATATCTACAGCGATGCTTCAGGCAAAGGGTTAGGATGTGTTCTCATGCAACATGGGAAAGTCATAGCCTATGCCTTGCGACAACTCAAAGGATATGAGAGGAATTATCCTACTCATGATCTGGAGTTGGCAGCAGTCGTATTCGCGTTGAAAATATGGAGACACTACTTGTATGGAGAGAAAGTGGAGATTTATACGGACCATAAAAGCCTCAAATATTTCTTCATCCAAAAAGAACTCAATATGCGGCAACGACGTTGGCTTGAACTATTGAAAGATTACGATCACACTATTCAATATCATCCTGGAAAGGCGAACGTAGTAGTTGACGCATTGAAAGTGAAGATCGATGCGAGTACGAAAAGCGATATTGTCAACGCAGCGGCCCATTTTGTATGACTTGCAAAATGATGGAGGTAGAATTAAAGACTCTGGGACCCACGTGATGATGATGGCGAATATATGAGTAGAAATCGACTTTAATCGATAAAGTTAAAGTCGCTTTCAAGATACTGGACCGAGGCTTATGCGTATGAAGAAGAAAGTGCAAGAAGGTGCTATTCCAGAAGCAAGAATCGATGAAGAAGGAATACTTTGAGTCAACTCTAGACTTTGCATTCCTAACGATTTTGAATTGAAGCATAAAATTATGATGGAGGCACACAACACCCCATTTGCAATCCATCCTGGGAGTACCAAAATGTATTATGATATTCGACACACATTTTGGTGGAACAATATGAAGAGAGAGATCACGGAGTTTATCTCGAGATGTTTAAACTGTCAACGTGTAAAGGAAGAGCATCAAGTGCCAAAGGGTACATCGCAACCACTTGAGATTCTGAAATGGAAGTGGGAACACATTACCATGGATTTCGTTACAGGTCTTCCCAAAGTTTCTCAAGGCATAGATGCGATTTAGGTTATTGTTGATAGATTAACCAAGTCTGCTCATTTCTTGCCTATACGTGAAACTTATTCCCTTGAACGTCTTGCTCGTATGTACGTAAACAAGATTGTGAGATTACATGGCATGCCAGTATCCATAGTTTCGGATCGTGACCCAAGATTCACTTCACAATTTTGGGTTAGCTTGCAGAAAGCTATGGGCATGGATTTATTTATCTGATTTTCACACCATCCTCAAACGGACGGACAATCGAGAGGACTATTCAAACCTCAAGATCTATTAAGACTCTGTGTTCTAGATTTTAAAGGAAGTTGGGATAAGTACTTGCCCCCGGTGGAATTCTCCTACAACAACAGTTATCAAGCAAGTATATGTATGGCTCCATTTGAGGCATTGTATGGAAGAAAGTGTTGTTCTCCAGTATGCTGGGACGAGGTGGGTGAAGCAACTTTGTTGGGACCAGAATTAGTACGCATGACTACAGAAAAGATCCAAATGATACGACAACGTATTCAAACCTCACAGGATCGACAAAAGAGTTATGCTGATCTTCATCGAAAGGACGTGGAATTTAATATTGGAGATCATGTATTGTTACGTGTTGCTCCATAGAAGGGAGTTACAAGATTTGGGAAGAGAGGAAAGCTCAATCCACGATTTTTTGGTCCATTTGAGATTCTTAACCGAATAGGAAATGTGGCCTATAGACTCGCATTACCTACAAGCATGTCTCGTGTTCATAATATTTTTCACATATCTATGCTTCGTAAATATGTAAAAGACCCAAACCATATTATTGAGTTAGAACCGGATGAGATAGCTGAAGATTTAACGTACGAGGAGGTACCTGTTAAGATTTTGGATAGGAAAGAACATGTCCTACACACGAAGGTTATACCACAAGTCAAGGTTTTGTGGAGAAACCATGCAATTGATGAAATGACACGGGAGTTGTAATCAGAAATAAAAGCGAGGTACCCTCACCTGTTCGAAACGCTAGGTACGTACGTCAATTTCGAGGACGAAATTTTATAAGGAGGGGAGGTTGTAAGACCCCAACTTATTATAAATAAAATTGAATTTTCTCTATTTATTATCTTGAATTAATAAGGTGTTAATTTGATATAATACTTTGGTTATGGGTGAAATGTGCAAATTTTACAAAATAAGCAAGTGGTTATAAAATATTCATTTTTTCGGGGAATATTCTTTTGGTCGTGGAATATTCTTTTTTGTCGGGAATATTCGTATTTACTCATGACCATTCATGGGGCTCATAAGAGAATAACTGTCGGATGAAGAAAATGACAAAGTATGTGTTTTTATAAATAACGGTGTAGTTTTTACCGTTAACACTGTTGGATTACCTGGTGGTTAAAATACAAGATGTCTGGCGTGGTGGCACAAGAAAGACGGTGTTGACATTACAAGTATTGTTGAATTATTGATTCGCATAAGTATAAGCACACTACTCAATAATTGTTACGATGAATTCTTTGCTCAATATTTTATTTTATTGATTTAATAATTTTTGCGTTGATAGTTTATATTATTGTTGTTTCAATAATTGTCACTGCACAATATTTCCCATTATCAGATCAATAATTCATATTATTTGAATAATATTATTAGATAAGTATTATTGGCAATGTCTAGAAAGTTCTGTCTAAGGAGAGGTTTGGTCACCTAATTGCGTGCCAGTAAGAAGAAATCCTTATTGGAAAGCCCCCTCTTTCCTGGGAACGGCCTGGTTGTCATAATTGTGATTCTGTAATATTATTTGTGAATCATTAATTATTGATTTATATGATAAGAAAATATTTATTTGATGTGGATATAAATAATGGATTTATTTATGTGGTTATAAATGAAGGAATTAATGTGGAGGTGTTTTATCAGTATTTTGTCGGATTGGAGGTATTAAAAATCATCCGTTTGTGGATTTAGAATATTTTCAATTTGAAATTCGATTTCAGGCAGAATGGACATAAAATTTGTATTTTTCTGATAATCGGGCTATTTTCTATGAATTGTTGAAGTTTCGAAAAATAAAATAATTTTTATTAAATTATGGGTGGGACCCACTCTTGTTTGACAACATTTGGGCTGCTGAAAATTGTTCAAAGATGGCTGGTATTATTTGTCAACAAAGCATGCGTAGAAGTTGGTGTAATAATAATAATATTTTATTATTTAGTCTCCTTTCATGCGTTAACATTTTCCTATAAATAAGTGCTTAGGTTAGAATTGAAAATCACACCGTAAACAAGTTTTTTTCTCTCTAGATTATTAGGCGTTATTCTTGTGAGTATTTTGATACTTTGAGTGTTGCTATACTGATGCAAGTTTCACAAAGACTATATATCGATATTCCGATCGGCACCGTTTTTCGAGTTAAGGGATGTTATTTTCTTTTCAAATGATATTATTTTCTTCAATATCATTATGCCAAAATATTGGTGAACTTTTTAATCAAATTTGGAACTTGTTGTGTCGGGGTTACTATTCACGTATATGGCACTATTCACGAATACGGCACTATTCACCGAAAAATAAAAATTTTCCTTTTTGTCCAAGATGTCTATTTTGGCTACTATCTTTGATTGTATCCATATTTTGGTCGTTAGTTTTGAATTCTGCTTCACAATTGGTTATTATGAAGTATTATTGATCTTGGATAAATTATTATTTGAATCCCTAATATTTGTCCTTCTGTCTCACTGGATTCGTTCCCTAAAATGTTTTTCATCATCCTCAGTCCTTAATGATGATATTATTGAATATCTTTGGCCTGTAGTGCAAGATGAATGATTAATCGATGAATATCTTTGGCGTTAGAAGTGCAAAAGATGAACAGTGTTGAGATGAATATGACCAACCGTTGATACAAATGAATATATTTGGCCTGTAGTGCAAAGATGAATATTTGATTAAAGATGTATATTGATTGTTGTTACAGTGATAAAATATTGATGATGGACTTTTAAATATTAGAAGATAGTAGAACTCATTCTCTACTTGACTCTTCTAATGGATTGCTGTTTCCGCTGCAGTTTTGATCTAAAACTTGTTGTCTATTATGTTTATCAGATTTTTCCCTGTTGAAGACTAATGATAATTTATTGTATATTATCTTAGTCATAATATTCTTTACTGGGCTAGTTGAGCTCACCCTTTTCCTTTTTGTTCCATTTTTCTTCTCAGGAGGTGAGAACATAGCAGGATCGAGTCGGGGTATGGAGTGATGGTTTTAGAAAGATATTTTAGTAGTCCTCACTATTTTTTGTAAAATAGTGTATGAATAATTGTAATGAAGATTTTATTTGAGTGTGGATAATGTCTAGAAGACAATATTTGTATTTAAACTCACAGTTTGTGTTGTCGTATTTTGCACGACATTTGTATTATTGAAGTTGTAGTTTGCTTTCTGTACCATGTATTTGGCGACTCAGAATGGGTGTTGTATACCTATTTTTGGGGGCGTCACAAGTAAGATAAGGGTACGCACTTGATCCTGATCAGAGATATATATATATATATATATATATATATATATATATATATATATATATATATATATATAAAACAAAATGAAGTCAACTATTAATCTAACCAAACAAAAATGAAAAATGTAGTCAACTGTACAACTATTCTTGGTCAATGGTCATAAAAGAGTAGTAATTCATATGAAGAGACCCCTATGCATCGATCTCTCATAATTTGTACGTTTGGAGGATTAAAACATACCAATCGCTTGATGAAAATGGATTTACTTAATTTTACATTTCATGTTAGTGAAATCCCATAAGACTTGCAAAACTAGAAGAGGAAAAAAGGAGAAGAATTAAGAAAGAAGAAAAACTTGTGAAAATGACAAAATTATTTGAAAAGACAAGTTTAAACTTTTATAATTAAAAATTTACTATAAAAAAAAAACCAAACCAGCAGCACTTCAACATTAGGTGGGTGGGTATAACATTAAACTTGATTATGTCAAAAAAAAAAAAGACCATAATTTAGTTTCGTTATGTTTATAGCTGAGTTGTTATTAGACCTGGCAAAAATCGATCCAAGTTCGTTGGCGAGTCCGGTTCATCTGTCAAAACGTGGGCTTTAGGATTCATTTTTTTAAGGGTCCTTAACACTAATATACAACAATTAGAAAGTATTTACAAAAATAAAACATAAACAACATAATTACAAAAATAACTCCAACATAATATTAGGCTTGCTAAAATTACGGATCTTTTTTCTTCCTACACGTCAGTTACCGACTATCTCATCTCCAACCGCTCCTAGAATCAAGCGAATGAAACACAACATTCATCTTTAAAATCGGAGAAATCCAATTCTTCTGGCGCGATAGACCACTGAGATCGGGGAAGACGGCACGCTGAGACCGGAAAATAGCATACAAAATCAACAAAAACTTCAATTTCAGTAACCAAAACCAATATAACTACCGTGATTGTTGAAGTTCAGTAACAAAATCGCAGCAACTTTGACAAAAATCTGAATACTGAGGTATGTGAGTTTAAAATTCATATACATATAGTTTCATCTGTTTTTTACGAATTCCTATATTGTTAACCTTTCTTAAGTTTTTCATAATTTAAAATGGTTACTACAAATTCCTTTAACGATTTGTTGATTCATTGATATGTTTTCTATTATGGTTACTAAATAGATATAACTTGGATACTGTTTATTGTGTATTTTTTTGCTAAATAATGTTTATTTTGATGACTTTATAATTTTTAAATGAGTTCTACTGATTTTTTATACTAATGGTTACTCATCAAATAATTTGGTTACCTTCATGCAACTGTTGATTACACTCTAATGTTGTTTTGGTTACTGTCTAATGCTGTCTTGGTTACTTTCGCATGATGTATTGGAATATGTGTTACAATATATTGGTTACTAATTAATGCTGATTCGGTTACTGTGTAACATTATATGGTTACTGAATATTGCTGAGTTGGTTGTGTGTAAAATTATAATGATTAGTGAATAATATTACTGAACAATGCTGATTGGTTATTGAAAAATGATGACTTGGTTACTGACTAATTTTTATTTGGTTACTGATTAACATTATATTGGTTACTGTATAATGCTGTCTTGGTTACTGACAATTCTGTTATGATTACTATGAAACATTAAACTGTCTATTGTTGTCTTAGTTACTGACTAATGTTGCCTTGGTTACTGCATAAAATTACTAAATAATGTTGAATTGGTTACTGACTACTGCTGATTTGGTTACTATGTAACATTGTTTTGATTACTGACTAATGCTGACTTACTTACTGTGTAAAACTATAATGGTTAGTGTCTAATGCTGACTTGGTTACTGTGTAAAATTATAGTGCAAACTTCGTTACTAAGTAAATATTGACTTGGTTACTTTGGTTACAATCTAAAATGGATTTGGTTACTAATTATATTGCTGACCTGGTTACTTTGGTTATTACACTGGTTACATTGGTTAAACTAGTTACTAATTATAGTACTGACTTGGTTACTTTGGTTACAATCTAAAATGGATTTGGTTACTGAATAATATTGTCATGATTAATGTATAATGTCGTCAAAAGTTTGGTTTGTTTTAATATGTTGGTTACTTATTGGCTACATTGGCTACCTGCATATAACTGATATAATTTAATTGGTAACAAAAATAAATATACTGATTATTACGATTGTAAGATGAATTTACAAATGTATTTTATGTTCTGGTTACCAACATCATGTAGTTTGGTTACTAGCTATCATTGATTTGGTTACTTAAAAATACTTATTCTGTTGACAGACAATGGAAATGATTCCAGTTCTAATTTATTTCAACGGTACATGGACTGAAAGTAACCAATACACCAAATTTGAAGTTACCGGCATACTAGTTCCATCAACTTGTTCATTCACAGATATGCAAAACATGATATGCAGTGCATTATGGCTAGACACAAACGCAACAACATTGTCAATCAAATTCCAGATTAGAAACAATATTCCACTGATCAGTATATCAGATGAAGCAACCTTAAGATTCTTTATTGAAGTCAGTAGGAAATCTGAAGAGCAAGGTAAATTCCCAGTGATTATAGAAACTGAACACAGAAGGGGACGCACAACAATATTATAAAACTTGAAAAATTTAGAAGAAACTATAATTCACAATGTAACGCCAATCAGATCAACACAAGGGAATTCAGCACTAGTTCCACTACCAACGCACAATTATCGAATTGGAACGCAATATGCTGTTCACATTGCAATGGAAATTATTGAATTGAACAACAACAAGACAGACAACATGACAGATCATACACAGAAGAACGATATGATGATGTGATAACAGATCCGAATGAACGTGAAGTACGATTACATCAAACCTACAAAGAAAAAAAAATCCTATCACAAGCTATGAGGTTGCATTCAATCAGGAAAAACAGACAACACAAAGTACAAAGAACAAGTCATAGAGACTTTGTGCTAGTGTGTGTATATGATGAAAATTGCAATTGGAAAATGAGAGCATCAAGTATTTGAAAAACCAATGTGTTCAAGGTGAGAGAATTCAACGACATCCACACGTGTTCAGCTAACGTAATGCTTGGAGACCACAGACAGGCAAATAGTGGGTTGGTCAGTGAATGCATAATGCACAAATTAACAAATTTAAAAAAAATATACACACCAACTGATATTGTGGAGGACATGATGACAGAATACAATGTGTCTATCTCTTACCAAAAAGCATGGAGATCGAAGGAGAAAGCGTTGGAAAAGGTTAGAGAAAATCCACACGACTACTCAATGATCCCATCTTGGTTACACATGCTGAAGAAAATAAATCCAAGTAACAATTTTAAAGATTTTATTGGTTTATTCATAATTAGTTGGTTACCCAACTAAACTGATTTGGTTACCCAAATTAACTGATTTGATTACCCTATTCAACAAATTTGGATACCATTAGCCAACTGAGTGGTTACCAATTACTAGTGTTTTGGATACTATATAGTACTTGTAATTCTAATGACATTTTATTGGTTTTTGTATACTTAGATGATTACCCAACTAAATTGATTTGGTTACCCTACTCAAACAATTTGGATACCATTAATCAACTGAATTGTTACAAAATACTATTGACTTGGATACTGTATACTACTTGTAATTCTAATGACATTTTATTGGTTTTTGTATACTTAGGTGGTTACCCAACTAAACTGATTTAGTTACCCAACTAAATTGATTTGGTTACCCTACTCAAACAATTTGGATACCATTAACCAACTGAATGATTACAAAATAATAGTGATTTGGATACTGTATACTACTTGTAATTCTAATGACATTTTATTGGTTTTTGTATACTTAAGTGGTTACCCAACTAAAATGTTTTGGTTACCCAACTAAATTGATTTGGTTACCCTACTCAAACAATTTGGATACCATTCACCAACTGAATAGTTACAAAATACTAGTGATTTGGATACTGAATACTACTTGCACTCTAATGATAATGCTCATGTTTCATATCAGGTTTTGTCACATCCCTTGAGTTGGAAACAAATGGCCGTTTTAAGTTTTTATTCTTTGCCATTGGAGCATCCATTCAAGCATGAAACCATTGCTTTCCAATAATTGTAATCGATGGAACGTTCATACAATCAACTTATGGGGGGACACTACTGATAGCTAGCACACAAGATGCAAACCAAAACATTGTTCCGATTACTTTTGCAGTGGTTGACAGCGAAAATGAATTATATTTAATAATATATCATATTATTGAAAGTGATATTGTTTGTTTATATTTCACAATTGATATATGTCCTAAAACAAGCTTGTAACTCTGTGGTTACTATCAAACACATTATATTGGTTACTGTATAATGATGCCTTGTCCACACGCTGCTGTTGTTATGAACAAACGAAATTTGTGCTGTTATGATTTTTGCTAGAAAAATTACTATAAAACAACTTTGGTTGACACATATTCAGCTTCCATCATGCTGTTAGACGACAAAGAAAACTGGGATATACCGGATGAAGTAAGAAACATATGTGTAAAACCACCGAACACAAAAAGACCAGCAGGAAGACCAAAAATAGGGAGGTACAAACACGGGTCTGAAATAAAAATTCAAAACAAATGCAGCAGGTGCCAAGAAAAAGGGCACAAAAAGAAAACATGCAATAATCCACCTGTTTTAAGACCAAAAAAGGTCTGATATATTGCAATTACATTAAGAGTGTAAATACAAGAACACATATATATACATTTTTTATTGTGTACAGAGAACTTGATGTTATTGATTAATATTTTGATTTATGATTTCATTATGAGTTTCCAATATAAAGCACATATATATATACATTGTACATTGTTAAATATTCTAAAATATTTTTATGTAAATTTGATTACCACAACTTACATATTATAAGTAACCAAATAGTTACATAACAGTAACCATAATATGTTTTAATGGTAACAAAAACATAAAACAACCTGTGAACACAACATCCTATTATTTAATAATATATCATATTATTATTTAATTTATTATTATATTATTATTTAATAATATATCATATTATTATTTAATATAAAACAACATGTCAACACAACTTAATGATATATTATTATTTAATAATATATCATATTATTGAAAGTGATATTGTTTGTTTATATTTTACAATTGATATATGTCCTAAAACAAGCTTGTAACTACGTGGTTACTATCAAAACAATAGTTGGTTACCTTTTAATACATATTTGGTTACCAATTGAACATCTCAAACAATGCATCAAACACAACTTACTATCAGCAAACCCTAATATAGTGCATTTACATTAAGAGAACACTGTGAACTTGATAATTGTTTTAAATATAAAAAATATGGTGACCATAACATTAAAATATTTGGTTACTTATTTGTTATAACAGTAAACAAAATATAACAAACAAGTAACCAAATAATTAGATAAAAGTAATCAAAACAAAATTTAATGGTAACCAAAACATAAACAATCTGTATATCCAGCAACCTATAATTAAAGTGATATTGTTCCTTTAGACAACCAATGTATACTCTCACATATACATTTAACAATTGTTATATGTCATGATACAATATTATAAATCTTTGTTTACTATCAAAACATTAGCTGGTTACCCTTTTATACAAATTTGGTTACCAAACTGTATATTTCATCAAACTGGTACATACAACAATTCATAAAAGACAAAACAACAAGTTCCGAACTAATCAAAATCTGGAACAAATCTCCCTGGGAATTCTCTGTCAGTCTCATATCCATCCAACTGTTTGTTCCTCGCATGAACGTATAGGTTTGTGAATAAATTCTTCTGATATTTCGCAATAGGGAATGGAATAGGAATTTCATCAAACTTTTGGTGAATGACATGCTCAGCAAAACAAATCGTGAACATCCCGCAATCACTGTACAAATGGACAAAAGATAAGGAAAATCAAAAAATAGAATCAACCTATAAATAATACATATCATTTTATGCAGTAACCAAATAGTTATATATAAAATTAACCAAAACATAAATTAAAGACAACCAAAACAAAAAAATAGTAACAAAAATATAACACAATAAGTAACCAAATATTTAGATAACAGTAACCAAATCCAATTTTAATGGCAACCAAAGCATAAACAACATGTATATCCATCATCCTATAATGAAAATGATATTGCAACAAAATTGATGGAACAAGAGTATTTTCCAAATCATAAGCAAACACTAACAAAATACATACAACATGAGTAACCAAACAGTTGCATGATAGTAACCAAAACAATTATATGATAGTAACCAAAATAGTTATATGTAATAATTCAAAAATTTTAAACAGTGTAACCCTTACCCCTCGATTTGTTCAGGAACCGACTCTACAAATTCCAACTCAATTATGTCATCTTCCTCCTTATTGCGATACGGTTCACTGTTAAAGTCAATGTCACACCTATCCCTCCAAAACCCACACTTGCGTAGTAAAGTGGGAAGAATAAATATATAAGGTTCACAAACATCCATGATTTTTGTTTGCATGGATTTCCTTTTTGGCTGCAGAGAATTGTAAACAGTTAGCCGTCTACGATGCACATCAAACGTTAACAAAAACCAATGGTCTGGTGATGACATATGGATGGGGAACAAAACATAGTCTACATTTCTCCATGGTGTGTTGACATCCATAAACAGCCCATGAATGTATTCAGCAACATCACCCTCCCCCAGACAATACACTCTTATCTGCATTTTTACTTGAATACTCTTCAAAAAGAGAGGTCATCTTGGCATGGAACCAACAATCCGTAGTCGTTGCCCTTATATGTACACTATCAGAATGTCTGGCCAATTTACGGAAATAATATAATGCAACATTGATGTGCTGAACCAAAAAAAATATAAAATATTAATAGTTGCTGAAAAATAACATTATGTAATGAATGTAACCAACACTGTTAACGCTAGTTACTTAAAGAACTAAATAATGTAATCATAACTACAAAAACATAATTTGAAAAAAAAACATATAACATATATGATAGTAACCAAAACATATATGATAGTAACCAAACAGTGATATGATAGTAACCAAACAGTTGTAAGATAGTAACCAAACAGTTGTAAAGATAGTAACAAAACAAATTATATACAATAATAAAACAATTATATGACAAGAACGAATCACTTATATAATAATAACTATCAAACATGTTTATATAATAACATATCAGTTTATATGATGGTAACCAAAACATATATAAAACATATATGATAGTAACCAAACAATTATATGATAGTAACTAAATAGTTGTATGATAGTAACCAAACAGTAATATGATAGTAACAAAACAGTTATATGACAGTAACAAAATAGTTATATGACAGTAAACAACACTATTAACGCTAGTTACTTAAAAAACTAAATAATGTAATCATAACTATAAAAACATAATTTGAAAAAAAGAACTCACATCGTCATCTAACCATTGCCCAGGAGTCTTTAATTTATAAAACCACATTTTTGATGAAATTGGGATAGACCCAAATACAAAAGCAGGTTCGATAATGTCATTCTTCCCAGGGAATTTGTCCGTCCTTCAATATAAAAGCATATTAGTATAAACGCTGACATTAACAATCACCATATTAGTATACACACTACCCAAAAACAAATTTATTTGTTTCATAAAAAACTATAACATTCTTAACAGTAAAAAACATACCTTTTCCTGTTGTTAAGTCCTATTTTAAACCATTGTTCAAACAATGCCTCTTCATATTTTGACGGCATATCCATGCAAAATTTGGGGAATGCAAAAATAACAATAACTTTTTGACTAGCACCCGATGCATTAGACGACAACCCAGCTGAACCAAACGTTGTAGTATATGGAGACCGCAGAACATCACTTTTTTCATGTTCACAGACAGGTCTACCACTGGCTTTATCAACACTCTTCTCCAATTCATGACACAGAACTATGTCCTGTGTAGTCAGAACCATCTCATCAAGTACACATTTGCTTTCTGCCTCGAATTTATTCCCCTTTTACAATTGTCATAAAATGTAACAAATACAATTAGATTTTCACATAAAAATCGATTACAGATTGATTCTTGTCTAATCTTGTATTGTTATTCTTTGAAAACATTATACTTGTTACTAACTAATGCTGTATTGGTAACAATATATTGTCTAATGCTATATTGGTTACTGTCTAATGCATTATTGGTTACTATGAAACATTATACTTGTTACTAACTAATGCTGAGTTGGTTACTATGAAACATTATAATGGTTACTATATATTTATGAGTTGGTTACTGAGTAAAATTGAAACAATAACTAAAACCTTAAGCATATCTTTGTATAACAATAACCAAAAACCTAAAGCATGTAAAAAAAAGTTGTCGGTAATAGTTATAAAACTAACCTCGGCAAACAACATAAACAATAATTTCTTTCCCCGTGCATTGGCTTAAAATGTCAGAAGTTGGCATGTCATCATCATTTTTCACAGTCTGTTCAAAATACAAAACAACCAATTAATCATTAAAAAAAATACATCTAACACAAAACAAAACAAACAAAAAAAGTCTAACCTTAACATTTTCTTGAACATCATTACTTATTATTTCATGATGTTCTTCAACCATACCATCAAGTTCAACTTCACTACCATACTCAGATTCATTACCATCCTTTTTCTTAACAAAATCTGACACATCACCAACATCCTCAACAACATCTTCAACAAAATGACAGTCTTCAACCGTAACATCCTCAACAACATCCTCAACAACATGACAGTCTTCAACCATAACATCCTCAACAACATGATGGTCTTCAACCATAACATCATCACCTTCATTTCCAACTTCATTTTCAAATTCATCATTCTTCTCATCACCTTTCAAACCATCATCACCAACCTCATCAGCTTTCAAACCATCATCACCAACCTCATCAGCATGCTCATCAACAACATCATCAGCTTCATCGGATTCATCGGCTTCATCATCATCATCAGCATCACCACCCTCATCAAAATCAGAATCATTATCAACATTCTTGTTAGCATCCTTCCCACAGAAAAATTGAAACCTACCCAAATTAAGACGTTCATTCTCCTCAGCCGTGGGAATCAAACTTTTTACCCTCAGCAGAAAAACAATAAGTACACTTTAGTATAATATCTGACAAACATTATACAATTACAATAACAAAAAGATAAAATAAAGAATTATAAAACAAAATCAGTAAACAAAAACATGTAAACTGTTAACCAAATATATATAAATTAGTAACCAAACTAAATGTATAAAGGTAACCAAACTTTGTATATTCTAGTAACCAACAAAATTGTTATTAGTAACATGAGTGTAATATAATCAGTAGCCAATTGCGTATATTCTAATAACCAATTAACAACATTTTTATTATTAACATACACATAATATAATAAGTAACTAAATTAGTATATAAAGGTAACTAACTACTATGTTAATAGTAAACTTCACACAAATAATCAGTAACCAAATAATTAACTAAAGGTAATCAAATGCATTCTTAATAGTAAACTGCATACCTGTTCAGAACAAAATACTAGATCATTCAACTTGTCATTTGAAGGGGGCTTTACTAGCTCCTTCCATCTACACAAACGGACATCCGACAGATGCTCGTCGTTGCATATACCGCAAGTTTTGAAAGTTGAAATAGTTTCAAATATATACACTTGAAATACATATGGAAGACTATTCAACTTATACAATTTAATATAATGGTACTTAAAGAAATTATATGTTGAACCACCACTCCTTTCTTTATTCATATGCCCCTTCAAAGCATTTGACAAAGAGTACTTTGTCATTTCAAACGCAACTTTCTCCCAAGGAAAACTACTAACATCACCATAACATAAAAAATTTACCATTGCCCCATCAACAAAATTTTCAGAAACTGTTGAAAGAATAAAATTAAACACCAAAAAAATCAATGACATCCTAATAGCCTCGTCATCGTCATCAAAAACTGCCTTCCGGAATACCCTACCTATATTACTACTACGAGTAATGACTTGAAAAAAATATTTTTTCAATAATCAGATTTTGCATACCTTTATATGCACTTATATCATCATTGTCTTGCTATCTCAATCCAGAAATAAGATAAAACTCAGGCAGCCCAAACCTAACCCTTTTCTCCCCAAACAAAAACCACATCTCACCATCATCCCTTTGGTGAACCTCCCTAACAAGAGCATGGTGAATAATCTGTGAATACATTTGATGCTCACCAAACTCCAAAAAAAATTCCAAAACATGTTACCCTAAACTTCTCCAGCTGACTTTCATTCAATTTCTTGGTAATAATTATGGGGACTTCCATGTCACACCAATATATTACTTTTTCAGTGAATTTTTTGTTGCATTCCTCATAGTAAAGATATCATAACTGTAAATACACAAAACCAACAGTTATTAGTAACCAATATAAAAAAATTTATACCAAAAATAGTTATATACACTAAACCCAGTAACTAAATACATACTAAACAAGTAACTGAATAATTCTATAATGGTAACCAAACCATCTTTTAATGGTAACCAATACATAAAC